>CAUJNA010001757.1:0-265000 GCA_963377175.1 Effrenium voratum | reverse complement strand
AAGAGACGTAGAAGTATGCAGAAACAAGCTGACACGAAGGGGGGGAAGGAATAAGGAAAGGTGAGAAAGAGAAAGCAAAAACTCAAGAAAGGCAAGAAAGAATCTAGCCGACTACGCCTCTTTGAAGTTATGCTATGTCATGTCACGTTTTTGATGAGCCCCAGATGGGGATGACAGCCTTCTGGGCCCCAGCCGGGCCCCAACGTAGAAGGTTCACGTGGGCCGCAGAAACAGCAGCCCAAAAAGAACAGCCCACAAGCCAGCCCGGAAGCGCAAACGCAACAAAACACCGCAAATAGCAGCGTTTTGTGGCTGGGGTCGCGCGCGCACGTGCGCGCTTGCGCGCCAGACAGCCCGAAAACCAATGGGCAAACAGCAAGGGCCGCGCAGCGCATGAGCCAGCCACAACGAAAGCAAAGCGAACAGAACAGCAGCCCAACGCTCAGTGTAGCAGTTTCTGACGGTATTTACGGCGTTTTGTAGAGCAAGGGCCCAGGATCGCCGCAAGTCCGGCAGCGCTTGGCGCCAAAAAGCGCGAAAACGAGCCTCGCTTATCGCATTTTGGCGCAGGCGCTGCCGGGCATGCCGGCGATGCTGGGCCCTCACTCTACAAAACGCTGTAAATACCGCCGAAAACTGCTGTGCTGAGCGTTGGGCTGTTGTTCTGTGCGTTTTGGTTTCGCTGTGGCTGGCTCGCGTGCTGCGCGGCCCTTGCTTTTCTTCCATTGGTTTTCGGGCCTTCTGGCGCGCGCGCTCACGCGCGTGCGCGACCCCAGCCACAAAACGCTGCTATTTACGGTGTTTTGTTGCATTTGCGTGTCTGGGCTGGCTTGCGGGCTGTTCTTTTTGGGCTGCTGTTTCCGGCTGGGGCCCAGAAAGCTGGCATCCCCGGCATCATCTGGGGTTGGGGTGGGCAACATGCATAACCTAACCAGCCATATCATAGCACAGGATACGTTTCTCAAACAAACTAGAGGATGATTGGCCCGAAAGCATTTTTCCCCAGGTGCTCATCCAGCCGCGGAGACACCTTTTTACATCGCTGCGGCGAGCGTGTCTGCACGCGGCGATGCTCAATGTGTATCTGCTCGGCGCAATGTGCTTTGCACGAACTGCGCCGCGCGATTTCTCACGAAAGTGGTGCTCTGCGCAAGTGACTCTGCGCAAGTTGCTCTGCGCAAGTGCTGCCGGAGCTGTGGGAATGTACTTCGCGTAGTATTTTTGTACTTAAAAGTTGCGATTTTCCAGCCGGAGCTGCGGGAGTGTGCTCCGCGTACTACGTTTGTACTTAAAAGTTGCGATTTTCCAGCCGGAGCTGCGGGAGCACGCTCCGCATACTACGTCTGTACTCAGCCGGAGCTGCAGGAGCACGCTCCGCGTACTACGTTTGTACTTACAAGCTGCGATTTTCAAGCCGGAGCTGCCGCGGACAAGGGGGGAATCGAACCCGCGACCGCGGGATTGCGAAAGCAGGCACGCAAACCACGAGACAACTTCCCAAGGCTTTTTCACGAGCAACAAAATCGCACGGTGCCACAGCGAGAGCGCTTCGACACGCACGATCTCCGCAGAGAGTTCATCCGGGAATGTAAAAAAACGCAAAAAAACCCCGAGTTTTTGCACCTCGACCACGCCGATCCCCGCAGTGGGTTCATCCGGGCACCGCAAAAAACGCAACAAAACTCGAGTTTTTGCACCTCGACCACGCCGATCTCCGCAGAGGGTCGCGCGGGCATATCAAAAAACGTAAAACTTTGAGTTTTTGCACCTCGACCACGCCGATCCCCACAGAGGGTTCATCCGGGCACCGCAAAAAAGCAAAAAACCTCGAGTGTTTGCACCTCGACCACGCCGATCCCCGCAGACGGTCGCGCGCGCACCGACAAAAACGCAAAAAAACCTTTGAGTCACGAGCATGGAGATACTTGCGCAGAGTCACCAGCATGGAGTCACCAGCGTAGAGTTACTTGCGCAGAGCCAAGTGCAAAGAGCCAAGCGCATAGAGCCAAGTGCTCAGAGCGAAGTGCAAAGAGCGAGGTGCAAGGAGCCAAGTGCACAGAGATAGGTGCACAGAGCCAAGTGCAAAGAGCAAAGTGCATCGAGCCAGGCCCGCAGAGGGTCGCATTCCCGATCGCGTCAGCATCCCCACCCCTTGCCAAGAAAGAGATTCTTAATACCGAGCTCTTTCTCTTTCTTTCCCGTGCGTTAAGTACTTAGCCCAACTTACTTAACCTAGCTTACACAGCTGCTAACGCCGAGCCTCTACACCTAGCAATGCTGGTATCTCCATGCTGGTGACTCTGTGCAAGTATCTCCATGCTGGTAACTCTGTGCAAGCTACTCTGCGCTAGTAACTCTGCGCGGGTATCTCCATGCTGGTATCTCCATGCTGGTGACTCTGTGCAAGCTACTCTGCGCAAGTTGACCAAGAGCTCCGCACGAAAGAACCCTTCGCAATGCTTTCGGGGAAAACATCACATGACATGGTATAACTTCAAAGAGGCGTAGCCGGCTAGAGGCCGCAGGCCCAGAAATATACTTGGACGGGCGGCCTACTTGCTATGTAATTGGCGAACTTAAGCGATTTGCTGAGCCACTTGCAGCTTGCCTAATTTGAGCAAGTCCGCCAGGTCTGAACTTAGCGGACTTACAACCTGGCTAAGTCCACTTGGCGAGTTAGAGGACTTAGCTAAGCAGATGCTGAGCAGTTCTAAGTAGTTACCTAAGTCCTCTAACTCGCAAAGTGGACTTAGCCAGATTGTAAGTCCGCTAAGTCAGACTTAAGACTCTGCAGACTTACTAACTCAAGTTAGGCAACTTGCAAGTGGCTTAGCAAATCGCTTAAGTTTGCCGATCACATAGCAAGTAAGCCGCCCGTCCAAGTAGCTAAAGCTAGCAGGCAAATTGCCTGGCGGCGACGTGCTACGTCCATGTGCCGCCGACCCCCTTTTTTCAGCCATTCGTCTTGCGCCGGCTGCGTCGACTTGGCGCTCAAATCGCAGCTAAACACGGCCCGACAGGCTTACAGCTTGCGCAAAACGATGTGGGTGAACTAACAAAAAGCGACCGAAAAACGAAAAAATGAGGCTCAGACAAAGGGGTCCGAACGGCAGTTTCTGATTTTGTTAAGTAGAGTAGCCAGAACCCGACAACCAAAGCCCCGCAGGACGCACGCCAAGGCATGGCCCAGGCTGCGGAGAGATAGCAGCAGCAAAAAATTTTGCCGTGACCAACAAACTTGGCAGACAGCTTGCGCAGCGAAGGCCACTCGGTCCCAGGCGCCGCCCCGCCGGAGCACGCTCCCAGGCGTGGTTGGCGGATAAAGTAAAAGATAAAGGAAAGAAGGAAAGAGATAATGGTTCCAAAGAGAACGGAAAGACACAAACAACAGAAAGAGAGAGGTTAGTCTAGTTTCAAACTACTATGTTGCTTGACACCTCCACCGACCGGCTTTGCCGGCCCTACTGGTAGGTCAGGAATACTTTATCATTTACTTGCTGGGATGAGTTGGCCCAAACCGGGCAAAAACAGTGAGCCTCTTCGTTTTGTTGTTCAAGAGGGCCCTGGAAGGATCCATTGTTGGGGGCTGAGTGTAAGTCTGCGGCCGGCTCTGAAGTGTTTTGGTGAAAATAACCATGTGGAAGCACCCAACTCGCGTTGACAGCCCTGCGCAAAACGCCAAATGACCCGGGCACTTTTGGAAAGCATTTGTGTGTGTTTGTTGCAGGTTCATGCCCCCAAGTCCGACGATTGGTGTAGGTGCCATATCCAGGCTCTCAACCAAAGATAGCTAACTGAGCGGTTCAGCGGGTCTACTTTGCTTCGCGCATGCAGGATCCAGTTACACCCTAGGATGTCTCGTTACGTAGATGGAGCTTGGCTTCACGTATGGTCAACACCTTTTCCTTTACTTCGGGTTATGGCCAGTCAGCTCCTTGGTAGAGAGCCGTTGCAAAGGACGTTTTTCAAGAACTGATCGTTTCGGATTCGCGGCACATAGGACGCACGGTCCGGCGAGGACGACGAGGTGCTTGAGATTTGAGTCGTCAGCGAACGACTGGCAGGTTTTGTTCGGGCGCATGAGCTTCCAGAACAGGATTGGGCCCCAAAGAGAGATTTTTGTCCTGAACATTCGTATGCCATTCCTGCTGCAACCAGATCCTTTCGTCTGTTGGGCACTGACATGAAACTTTTTCAGGAAAGCTTCGTGGGTTGCATGGGAAAGCCTATGACGTTTGCGCTGTCAGAATCCGACGCAATTGTGTCAGCTGCGCAGCAGCAGCGTAACACTTCCCATACATCGAAACAAGCTGACTGGCGCAACAGCTGCGGAGCACCTTGGAGCCATTGCAAAATCAACGGCAACTGAGTGAAGACGCGGCGCAGAGCCAGCTGTTGCCATTCATCTTAAAGTCAATCAAGGCCCACGGGCTTAATTGCTTGCCTGTGTCACCTAGCAGCTTTCATGTCAACCAGGCTCCATACCTTCAGTACCCGTAAACGTTTCCGCAACCTAGCAGGAGCTTTTGCTGGCCTTTCAGTTGTGGCAAAATATGTGACGATGATAGTAGCTTTTTTTTGCGAAAGTGTTCCCAGTGGTGTTGCAGAGGTTGGCTTTAGGAGCCACGATCAAGCGTGTCAAGCATGTTGGGCCCGTTGTTTTTGATTCGGGCCGCTATTATAGACAGTTTGTTCTTGGGGTCCTCTTTTTTTTGGGGTCCTCTAGTATGGCAAGTGTGTTTGCCCGCTCCGAAACATGTAAACAACGTGATTTCATTGTTGGAAACAACAAGCCAAGGCCTTAGATCTAGAAAATCCAGTTTTTCACGTGGTCCCAAAACTATCAGTCCTTTATAAATCCACAGTCACAAGCAACAAGGCCACACAGTTGCCCGTAGGAGCCCCCGACCCTCTTCAATCCGACTTGTGCGAGTTCTCTTTTTGGTGTTGTTTTTTGCTCCGAGGCTAAAGGGTTTTAATCTAGGAAACAAACCGTTTTTGTTTATATACACCGTTAAGAAACTAGAGGACGATTGGCCCGAACGCATTTTCCACAGGTGCTCATCCAGCTGCGGAGACACCTTTTTACATCGCTGCCGCGAGCGTGTCTGCGCGCGGCGATGCTCAGTGTGTATGGTCGCATGAGAGCTCCATCTCATCATCCTACTTTCCTCTCGAACTGCGCCGCGCGACTTCTCACGAAAGTGGTCTGCGCAAGCTGCATTGTTCCAGGCTGCTGCGCGCAAGTTGCTCTCTGCAAGCTGCTGCGCGCAAGTGCTCTGTGCAAGTTGCTCTGCGCAAGTGCTCTGAGCAAGTTGCTCTGCGCAAGTGCTCTGCGCCAGTTGCTCCGCGCAAGCGCTTTGCGCATGTGCTCTGCGCAAGTTGGTCTGTGCAAGTTGCTCTGCGCCTGCTCTGTGCAAGTTGCTCTGCGCAAGTGCTCTGAGCAAGTTGCTCTGCGCAAGGGCTCTGCGCCAGTTGCTCCGTGCAAGCGCTTTGCGCATGTGCTCTGTGCAAGTTGGTCTGTGCAAGTTGCTCTGCGCAAGTGCTTTGTGCAATTGCTCTGTGCAAGTTGCTCTGCGCAAGTTGCTCTGCGCAAGTGACTCTGCGCAAGTTGCTCTGCGCAAGTGCTGCCGGAGCTGCGGGGGTGTGCTCCGCGTACTACGTTTGTACTTAAAAGTTGCGATTTCCAGCCGGAGCTGCGGGGGTGTGCTCCGCGTACTACGTTTGTACGTAAAAGTTGCGATTTTCCAGCCTGAGCTGCGGGAGCACGCTCCGCATACTACGTCTGTACTTAAAAATTGCGATTTTCCACCCGGAGCTGCAGGAGCACGCTCCGCGTACTACGTTTGTACTTAAAAGTTGCGATTTTCAAGCCGGAGCTGCGGGGGTGTGCTCCGCGTACTACGTTTGCACTTAAAAGTTACGATTTTCCAGCCGGAGCTGCAGGAGCACGCTCCGCGTACTACGTTTGTACTTAAAAGCTGCGATTTTCAAGCCGGAGCTGCCGCGGACCAGGGGGGAATCGAACCCGCGACCGCGGGATTGCGAAAGCAGGCGCGCAAACCACGAGACAACTTCCAAAGGCCGTTTCGCGAGCCAGAATATTGCACGGCGCCACAGCGAGAGCGCTTCGACGCGCACAATCTCCGCAGAGGGCTCGCCGAGACTTAGACAAATTCGCACGGCGCCACAGCGAGAGCGCTTCGACGCGCACGATCTCCGCAGAGGGTCGCGCGCGCACCGCAGAAATCGTAAACAGTCCACAGTTTTTGAACTTCGACCACGCGAATCTCCGCAGAGGGTCGCGCGCGCATGCTAAAAATCGTAAAAAGTCACCAGTTTTTGAACCTCGACCACGCGAATCTCCGCAGAGGGTCGCGCGCGCATGCTAAAAATCGTAAAAAGTCCGCAGTTTTTGAACCTCGACCACGCGAATCTCCGCAGAGGGTCGCGCGCGGCCAGCAGAAATCGTAAAAAAGTCCTCAGTTTTTGCACCTCGACCACGCGAATCTCCGCAGAGGGTCGCGCGCGCATGCTAAAAATCGTAAAAAGTCCTCAGTTTTTGAACCTCGACCACGCGAATCTCCGCAGAGGGTCGCGCGCGGCCAGCAAAAATCGTAAACAGTCCTCAGTTTTTGAACCTCGACCACGCGAATCTCCGGAGAGGGTCGCGCGCGCAGCAGAAATTGTAAAAAGTCCTCAGTTTTTGAACCTCGACCACGCGAATCTCCGCAGAGGGTCGCAATCCCGAGCGACGATCAAACCTTAGAAACCTAAACTAACTTACATAGCTGCTAACGCCGAAGCTCTAAGCTCTACCTAACCTTGGCTCTATGTAACTTGGCTCTATGTAACTTGGCTCTATGTAACTTGGCTCTATGTAACTTGGCTCTATGTAACTTGGCTCTATGTAACTTGGCTCTATGTAACTTGGCTCTATGTAACTTGGCTCTATGTAACTTGGCTCTATGTAACTTGGCTCTATGTAACTTGGCTCTATGTAACTTGGCTCTATGTAACTTGGCTCTATGTAACTTGGCTCTATGTAACTTGGCTCTATGTAACTTGGCTCTATGTAACTTGGCTCTATGTAACTTGGCTCTATGTAACTTGGCTCTATGTAACTTGGCTCTATGTAACTTGGCTCTATGTAACTTGGGTCTATGTAACTTGGCTCTATGTAACTTGGCTCTATGTAACTTGGCTCTATGTAACTTGGCTCTATGTAACTTGGCTCTATGTAACTTGTCCAAGGGCTCCGCACGGAAGAACCCTTCGCGATGCTTTCGGGAAAACATGCAGGAAGTTTACGATGAAGTCTTGTCAAAACTCAGTTAAATACGGGAAATATAAAATAATATTTTGGCAATATCAAATTAATACTAGGAGTGTAAGATTAAGCCTTGACAATATTGAGCAAGTCGTAGTATTTCTAAACTATTGACGGGGAACCTACGTTTTGTTTTGGCAATGCTGAATTTGGTATTGGCCAAACTAAATCAAGTAAAGCCCAACCCACCTCCAATTTCCGAGTAAAGGGGGTCAACATGACGGCTGGTGCTGTTTGAGGAGGGGACCGATTCAAGCAGGTCCTACATTTATTTAGGCTGGTGCCGTTTGCGGCAAGCACGTTCCCTTTTCCCAGTTGCCTGGACTTCCGCAGGCATGATTTCACCAATCACACGTGCGGGCCACAATCCCGAAACAATCCCAAAATACAGACATTTGTCACTTGTCAAAACTTCCGTGACACAGTTTTAGCTTGACGCAAGTTTTGACACGGCCAGTTTTGGAAACTACCAAAGCGTAGCGGAAACGTAGCCCCTTTACGAACGCTTCAAGTCCCCAAATCGTACCGAAACGGAGCCCCCTGACACACACTGGGTCATGTCAAAACTTGTGTCAAAACTCCCGACGCGCGTGTAAACATGCAAAAAAGTCAATTAAGCTACCAAACGGCCCCGTCTCAAAACTTGTGTCAAAACCCCCCGTGTCAAAACTTGTGGCAAAACTTTGGCAGAACTGCCGTGTCAAAATTTTTCACAATCTACTGCATATAGCCACAAACAAGTTTTGACACAGTTTTGACTCAAAAAGTTTGGACACGGAAAAATTTCGACACGGGGGAGATTTGACACAAGCTTTGAGACGGCCCTGTCTGGTGACTTGTTTGCCTTCTTTGCACTTTTTCCCGCGCGTCGGGAGTTTTAACACAAGTTGTGACACAAGTTCTGACACAATCGTCAACTTACGTTTTTGGGTGGCTATTTACGTCGTTGTTCTGATTTGGCATTAGTTTTGACACACAAGTTTTGACACTGGTTTTGGCACAAACTGCGACGCACATTTCATCTTACAGGCTGCATGGGCTTCCTGCCTTTTTCTGTGACTTCAGTTTCATGTAATGTGGAACAATCGGTCCCCTCCCCCCACCAAACAGCGCCAACAGTCATGTTGACCTTCTTTAGTCGGAAATCTGCGGGGCCTTGACTTAGTGTTGCCAAGAGTAGAGTTAGTATTGCCAAGACTTAATCTCAGACTGCCAGTTCAGAGTTGAGTGCTGCCACGACCTAATCTTAGATCTCGAGTATTCAATCTAGTGTTGGCAATACTAAAATTAGTTTTGCCGAAGAAAAATGTTAGATTCCCAGTATTCAATTTAGTCTTGCCAAGACTTAATCTTAGATCCCCACTGCCTAATTTAGTATTGCCAAGGCCAAATTTCGTATTGCCGAGAATGCTTATTTTATTACGGCCCAGACTGAGTCTTGTACTGAACACAATTTTGCCAACGTTAGTTTTAGCATTGCTAAGATCTAAGGCCTTGAGCTGGGAAGGGCTTGGGTGAACCACCCTTCAAAGAAAACAGCTACGGCTTTGCTCTGGAAATGTCACCCTCCCCCCCAAACAGAAATTAAAGCGGGCCCCCAAAACAGTCAGACTAAAGAGGGGCAGGGCCTCCTGAGGGCAACCCCCTGCTGGCCCTGTTTTTTGTTGTTACAGGGGTTTCGTTGTAAAGCTCTAAGACCTTTAAACTTTGCGCTGGGCAGAACTTAGCGGAACCAGACTAAGGCTTTGATCTAGAATTTGTCACCCTCTCCAAACAACCTTGATATCAACGAGGGCATCAACACAGTCAGATTAAAGAGGATCAGGGGCTTTTGCGGGCAACCCCTATGAGGGATTGTTGTAAAGATAGGTTTGTGGACGCGTTTGACCGTTTTTCCACGTTGGGTGCGGCAAAAGCTTTCCAGACTAGAGGACCCCAATATAGCCCCACCATCCTGAATTATGAAAACACTTTCTATAATAGCGGTCTCAATTAAAATAAGCGTGTCCATGTGGCAACGATCCATTGCCCTCACACTCAGGCACTCCCGCCAGGACTCATGTGTCAGTTTTGGCGACCAACGAACAACACAGTTTTGCAGGCAAGAGCCAGGGCAAATGCGCAAACAAAAGCCCTTAACTGTTATCGAGGCATCATTGTTTCTCCAAATTGTTTCTTCTCCTAGGTCAAAGCTTGGGCAAAACCTTGAACAATTAGAAATGTTGTTCTGGGGTTGCAAACAGCTGTCTGAATGATCTCCCCCCTCTGTTGCTTGACACGGTGGTGCCCACAACCTAATTGCTGTTAACAGTCCTCACGGAATGGCATGTATCAAGCACTATCGTCTAGGAGGCACCGAAAAGGTCCATAAGTGCCCAAACCAAGGTGCTGTCTAGAACTGATGACGGCAAGCGCGTTGATGATCACATGCGCGCGGGGGGGTCTCAGCTTGATTTGGTTTGCCAAACACCCGTCGCAATCGCGCAGCCAAACGCACTCCAGGGCAATCCATTAACACTGGCGCGTTCAGGGCGCAGCCAGGATTGTGGAACCCCCATCACAACTCATCAGTTCAAGAGCGTGGCGCTCATCCTGGAAACGGCATGTGTCGTAGGATGGTTGAATTGTTTTTTTGGCCGGCGTTGCTTTGTGACTGTGATGCTTTACTTTGCGCAACCTTCTTGGTCTAAGCTGGATTGGTACTTGGAATTTGGACAGTTTAAAACGTTCGTGAGACAGCCCAAAGCCAAACTTCTTGTAGCCGAAGATCTCAGTCAAGATTTCCTGACGCAACAACATCCAATTGCGAAAAAAAAACGTGACGTGATGACCTTTGAAAGGCCAGCAAAAGCTCCTGCTAGGTTGCGGAAACGTTTACGGGTAATGAAGGTATGGAGCCTGGTTGACATGAAAGCTGCTGGGTGACAAAGGCAAGCAATTAAGCCCGTGGGCCTTGATTGACTTTAAGATGAATGGCAACAGCTGGCTCTGCGCCCAGCCGCCTCAACACAGCAGCATTTGTTTGCAGTGGCTTGGCTTGCTGCAACCATTACAAGTTCGATCGAGAATTGCAACTACTCGCTGTGTAGGGTGTTGCCTGTGTCTCATTGTATGTTTATGGCATGCATAAGCGCGTCGCCGGTGTAGGTATGGCATTATCACTGAGGCTTGCGTGGATGACAGGCGTGATAGATCTGGGCGGAATATTCATAATTATGTATGACACGTCGGCTGCGTCAAAGCTGCTCAACTTGCGCACCACAGCCAGAGACCCAGTTTGATGGTGGAAAGGGCTCAGCTGCTGGAGCAGGAAAGAGCAGTAACTGAATCCTTTCCGTGCTTGCTTTCAGCTTTACTGGGGCGCATATTTTCGGGGATACGTTTTTACCTTGGTGGAAAGGGAAACCAACCGGAAAACGGAAACCATGTGCTTGACACACACACACACACCCGTGAGAGCGCCCTTGCGCGTTGCAGAGTCTGTAGAGTTATCAGGTCTCGTTTGCTTACAGAAGGCCCCAAGACCACCATTTCAACGGTTTCTATGACCGAAGCCTTCAGACGCAACTTGCCACTGGCCTGGAGATCGCAGGACGAGAGGCGGAGAAAGCGCCACGTCTCGCGGCGGCGAGGAGGTCATCGTGTGAGGTCCATGAGGTCGCGAGGCAGGATGCGGCATTTTGGCAAGGGTCTTTTGCATGTGTCTTGTTTGCATGTTTGCTGTGTTTCGACTCGGCGGAGGCCAGTGAAGCACGCGGGTTGTGAACACACCAAGGGTTGGGAAGGTCTAGGTGGGTTGGCCCAATGTTCATGCTGCGCCGAAGCTCCGGCATGTTCTTGCCGCAGGGGAGTTTCTAGCGGTCCAACGTTTGCCTTTCAGGTGGTCGTCGGCATTACTGAGACGCCTGCCAGCGTTGCCCTTACGCGCAAGTCATGACTTTTGCTTTTCGCAGACGCCTTTAGGCAAAGCGTGCAAAGAACCGAGTCTCGGCAAGGCGCCTGCCCCAAAATATTCAAGCAGCGCAGGCGGCCATGAAGACATGCAGAAAGAAGCGATCCTGCCTGTCAGCGCGCGAGCACACGTGTCCTTTTTGCTGCTTGCTGGTGTTTGCATGTTGCCTCAGGGTCTGTTTATGCATTTTTACAGGAAGTTTTTGTGGGCTCGATGCAAACCAGAAACCAACTAGACGACGCGTGGCCCGGAAGCATAGAGGCAAGTTGCTTGCGATCAAGTAGTTTAGTCGCGCATTACCCTGACAAGCTGTACACAGACAGATTCCGCTTTTTGTCAGTGGCTTTAAATAGACACTAAACGTTGAGGACTCCCAACTCTCCATAATTTCCCGACCATCATGTCGCGCGTGTAGATCAAGTGGCTCGGCGTGTGGATCTCGCTGACGCGTACCATGTTTCGGGCAGCAGGCAACCTACCGCTATGTGGCTTCTTCTGCCGCGCTAGCTTGAACCAACCACCAGGCGCGCGGCGCGGAAGGCGAGGCGGGGGAGAACCAACACGTGAGGCGCCGCCTGGGCGAAGCGAGACTGGAGCGAAGCTCCTGGACACGCAGGCAACTTAAGGTCTCAACGCAAATGCACAAGCGTGTCATGGAGGTTGTTCAATCTGCTGATGTTGTGTGGCTTCACTCGGCTTCACCTGGCTGCCCTTGGCTTCACTCAAGCGCGACAGCGCGCAGGCAGCACGAACGCGACAGCAAATGCTTAAGCGCGTCATGTAGATGTAGGTTGTTCAATTGCCCAGCTTCACCCGGTCTCCCTTGTCTACCCTTGGCTTCACTCAAGTGCAACAGCGTGCAGGCAGCACAAATGCTCAAGCGCATCATGTAGGTTGTTCAATCTGCTGATGTTGCCCAGCTTCACCCGGCTTCCCTTGGCTTCCCTTGGCTTCACTCAAGTGCAACAGCGCGCAGACAGCACAAATGCTCAAGCGCGTCATGTAGGTTGTTCAATCTGCTGGTGTTGCCGGGCTTCACTTGGCCTCCCTTGGCTTCACTCGACAAGCAAAACGTGGAGTGAGTGCAAATGCTCAAGCGTGGCATATGTTGTTTGCCCAACCTGCTGGTGTCGTCCGAGCAAAACGTGGAGTCAGTGCAAGCGCTCAAGCACTTCATGCAGGGTGCTGATGTTGTCTGGCAGCGGCAAGGAAGATTGCGAAACGCATGTTGAAAGATATGGCAGCTGCTCGCTGCGCGCGAAGCTGTGCGTGGCGCGGTGCGTGTTGCTGCGTGCGATGCTGCGCATGGTGTGGCGCGTGATGCTGAGCGTGAGGCTGTGCGTGGTGTTCACCCGTCCGGACTTTGACTTAGCGTGTGTCGCGCTGGAGCGGGGCTGGCGGTGTTGTTCGTGTGCGCTTGTAGCGCTGGCTACTAGCTCTGCCGGAGTTGTCCGCCTGCAGACAAGCAGGAGGCAACAGCCCAGACCGCTCGTGACTCACTCGCATTGTTGTTGCTCGTCGCACTGTCCAGCTGAGTTTGAAAGCACAGCCCCTCGAGCCCTCTTTGTCAATGATACGCAGCAGTGCCTACCCTGAGCAGCCGACAAGTGACACAGCGCAGCTTCGCCCGTGTGGTCAGCAATGTCCAAATTTGCAAGGACCGCCTCGTCATTTGGCGTGGAAGCGCAGCCCTCGGCCTTCTTCTTGCAGGCCTGTGTGTGTGGATCAATTTTGGTGCGGCAGTGCCTGCAAGGTGCTGCAGGGATGGCGCCCAACTGCAGACAAGGGGCTCCAGGAGCTCGGTCCTGCATAGTCAAGGGGGCAAGCAGCAAAGGGCGGCCGTCTGTCTTCATTCAAAGCGCCGGCCTGCAGGTTCTCTGGCGGTAGGAGCTATCTCTACGTATGTCCCACGATATCGGCTTGCACAGGTCCCTGACAGTGCGAAGTCAGTTCAACGAACAAGGGCTGCAGGGCCATGGATGGGCCGGCGTGACGGACACCTTGGCCTGCGCTGCCGGGCCTGCAGTCGCCGAGTGTCCAGCGAGCCGCTTGGAATTCTGAACCGCCAGCAAGCCGGCCTACGCGCCACGTATGGCTGTACTTTTCTAGGCTTCTTGCCTTGCAGAAAGGTTTTTGCCTGGGAAGGGAAAGCATCTTCACTACGTGATAGACCGTCCTCAGGCAGACCCTCATTTGCTTGTGGTTGGCCACTCGATCAAGCGCGGTCTCCTGAAAGTTGTCAAGCGACATGCAAGACGCTCAGAAAACCCGCCAACGTCTCGAGGGCTACAGTAGCCGCTGTGTGAGCCTCAGCTCACGCAACGCACGCTGCAGAAGTCATCTCGGGGCACATCCCCGTCAAGGTGGCTCAGCCCAGCTAGAGGCGACTTGCTCGAGCGCCGACGGCGCCTGCGTGGCTGCAGAAATCATGCTGAGATCACTGCCGGGCTTGCGTTGCCCCCGTGTCGGCTCCGCTCTGGCGCCCTCCTGCCTCACAAAATGGTGGCTTTCAGCCGACATGGAAAGGACACCATCAAAGACAAACAGACGTATCAGCCGACATGGAAAGGACACCATCAAAGACAAACAGACGTATTAAAAAACAACCAACTCACCAAGCAGCCAGCCAGCCAACGAACCAAACCAGCAAACAAACAACAAACAAACAAAGAAGCAGAGAAACGCACATAGATATATGTGAATGTTTATATGCAACGAGGTGTCCGGAGTGTTCCAAATTCCGTGCCGGGGCCTCCGCTTCACGCTGCTGCGGTTGATGGCAGCGGCTGCGAGTCCTCTTCGCCTTTCCTCCTCCCCCCTCAGCCCCCACGACTCAAAGGAAAACAGACCCGTCCTGTTTCGACTCTACCCCTTGCCTGCGTCGGTCACAAAGCAACAGAAAGTCTGCTCGATTGCCAAATGAAGCAACCAGTCGATTGACGCAGTTCCGCGCAATGACCAACACACACGCCCTCAGTCACTGCGCTGCACTACACTGAGACGCATGTCCGTGCTGGTGGCAGCGCATGCTGACTCAATTGCTTTTCAGCATGTCTACTAAGCAGACACGACCAACACGCACGCCCTCCATCACGACGCCGTGCTACACTCTGAGACGCGCATGACGGCCTAGCGACAGCCAGGTGTAGAGTGACTGACTGAGATGCGTGTTCGTGCTGGTGGCAGCGCGTGCTGACTCAAGTGCTTCTCGGCATGTCTACTACTCCTGACTCAAACTCGAGACCAGCTTGCAAAGTGCTGGATCTGAATCAGTGTGTAGCGCGAGATCCGAGACTCGTGCACGGGCAAGTGCGCTCGGTCTGTGGCCACCGTAAACGCGCGTGAGTCAAACTCGCAAAGTCCTGAGTCTGAAAACCAATGTTCCGCGCGAAGTCTGAGACTGGTGCATGGGGAAGTACTATCGGTGTGAGGCGATGACACTGCACAACGACCTGACAAGTCGAAGCGTAAATGATTGTTACTCAAACTCGAAACCAGCTTGCAAAGTCGCGGATCTGAATCAATGTGTAGCACGAGATCCGAGACTCGTGCGCGGAAAGTTCCAAGAGAGGCTAAACGGCGCTAAACTGCATAGTTTAGAGCCCGAGGCGAGTGTTGGTTTTGCACTTGAGCCAGTTGGAGCCCGGCAGACTGCGCCAATTGTCGTTTTTCGGCGGCGGGGTGTAGAATGGGCAACCGGGGCTTCAAAAACTAGCAGCCGAGGCGCAGCACAAAAGGCGAGCGTGACAGTTTAAGCCGCAGTGGGCTGCACGGACGCAAGATGATGTCATGCAATTTCCAAGCCCAGGCGCTTGTCAAGCTGCATCTATTCTTGAGAACGCGGTGTCATTTAGGGTGTGCCGAGTTTAGTTGCATGAGTAGCTGTGAGCGCAAGCAAGCAACGCAAGTGTACCTTTAAACTGCAGCCTTGGCCCAAATATGTTGGGGCCAACAAAACGAGTAAAAGGCGGGAAGGGAAGGAGGGAGGGAGGGAGGGAGGGAGGGAGGGAGGGAGGGAGGGAGGGGAGGGAGGGAGGGAGGGAGGAGGGGAGGGAGGGAGGGGAGGGAGGGAGGGAGGGAGGGAGGGAGGGAGGGAGGGAGGGAGGGAGGGCGGTTTGCTTGGGCACATGAATTTGACATTTTATCCGTGCTTCGCTTGCTGCTCCAGCGACTTAGCCTGGGAGCAGTGCATAGCCAGCTTCACTGATCAGTAGGGTCATAGCAGAACACGATTCGGCCCCGCCCGATTCGCTGTGGAGACTGATCAGTTTGCTCAGATCATGGGATTGCGCAAGGTCCCGCAGAGTATTCAGGAAGTCCTGACCTAAAGGACAATGCCCCTATTTGGATGCTTGGCTTATCTTCCCAGCTGGATGCAGCCATTGTGGATTAGGATTACCGGGCGCAGAGGTTCCGCTCGTTATGTCTTCACTTTGCTTGTTTTGGCACCGCTGCAGTCCCTCTGTGCATCCAGTGGCCGCTTCGGCACCTGAGGCACCCGCGATTCTGGGACTCCCTTTTCCGCCTAAGTTAAGCTGCGAGACCTTGGCCTCTCTCAAGCAGGACTTCGCGACCAATTATCCATCGGAGCTCCTTCATGAAGATTCTGGCCGGGCCCCAGAATGCTTACTTGGCTTTGCCGCAATATTCAAGATCGCTCCTGCAGGTTCTGTGCATGGAAGTTCCGCACTTCAGTCAAAATTAGTGAGGACATTGAGGCTTCTGGTCGAGTTCCCAAACTTGCCAGGCTCGACCTCCAGGATTTGCTTTTTGAGGAACTCCCTAGGCTATACCAGTTGCGGGGTATTCTCACGGCGGGACTGGCTTTGCTTAAGGGAGCGCACGTCAAGATCCTCAAAGAGTATGACCAGGCTTTCCTTAACAAAGTGTCCCATCGCTTTCCATTCAGCTCAGGCCTTCGCGGTCCAAATGCGGAGGAAATGGAGTATGCTTTGGAAATAAATTGGCGGCCTTTTTGAACAAGCTTGGTTCTGGCTTGACCGCAACACCGTTCACCGCATCTGAGGTCACCCAGCTTCGCTCCATCTTTCAGGAGTGGATTCTTTCGAAGGGTCATTTGGAGCCAGTTCTTGGGACCAGCCGGAAGGGCAGCCTTATTGTCTGCATGCTTTAGCGCTTCTTGGGGAGCTGACTGGAGATTTGGACACAGCACTCTGGCCGTCACTGGTTTTGACGCCAACATCCCCACTTCGCATGTCTTTGCCCCCAAGGAGGATTCACCCTAGGACCTTCGCATCTGTATGGGCAACTGGACTGGAGCTGAAGAGAATCCCGAACTGCTTGCTGAGCTTATCGCCAACGAGGTATCCTCGCGATGGTTGGAGGAGGTCCCGGATTTGTCTGCAGCACAGCTTCGCTGGGGCGACAGTCTTGCAGTAGGCAGGGTGAGTGTGGTGCATGCGGAGGGCCGCAAACCGCGACTCATGATTGACAGCGCTGTGTGTGGAACGAACGACGCTTGTACCATGAACGAGTCTTACTCATTGCCTATGCTTTCCTCTATGAGGCATGCATTTCCGCTTCGTGGTTCTGCGCACAATGCAGGATCCTTTTCAATAGGTATTGAGGCCGCTCACAAAACGGTTCGAGTGCGCGAAAAGGACCGCGGTTTGCTGGGCCTTCACACTCAGCTTCCTGGCCAGCCAGCGCGTTACTACTTCTACCGCCCTTCGGTGCCTCTGGTTTGCCAGGGTCGGAGCCTTCTTCGTTCGCACGCTTCACCTGTTGCTTTGGCTTCGCCACATGCTCAGCATGTACGTTGACGATTTGATCTGCTCTGCCGACGAACAGGCAGTGGACCTCTTTGCATCCATGGCCCTTGCTTTTTGCGTCATTTTCCAATTTCCTATTTCATGCAAAATGTCCAAATCAGGCCTGTTATTACGTGGATTGGCTGGACCTTTCATTTCCGTGCTGGTGCTATTTCAGTTCCACTTGCCAAGCGGGTCAAATTGGTGGAGGGCATCAAGCGCCTCCTTTCGGCTTCACGGGTTACTGAGCAGGATTTGTGCCCAGTCATTGGGTTGCTTCAATGGTTGTGCCAACTATTTCCGATCCGTTTCGGCAGGAGCCAAGTTGCTCTCTGTGCGGCTTCGGGATGTCAAGACCTTGGTAGATATCCCGCTTGTGCCAATCACGGAGCGTCAGGTGTACATGCGGGTTGCGGACGCGGCGAATGGCCGCAGGCTTTCCCCATGCAGCCGCGGACTGCCTACTGGTTGCGATGGGCGCAAGATCCCCCTTCTCTGGTGCCTCTTCAGGACACCCGGCGGTAGCTGCAGCGGACGCTATGGCAGAGTCTTTGCAATTGGGGGTTGTCTCCAAATCCCCTCAAAGGGCTACTTGTGGTTCAGTGAGCGGTGGAGCACGCGTGATCTTTCCTTCACGGGACTTCAGCTTTCTGGATGTTTCTCACATACCGGGAGAGCTCAACGAGGATGCTGACGTGCTATCTCGATGGCCGGGAGATACGGCTTTGCTTCCCGAACGCTTCGCGGTCAGTCGTCGTGTGCCTCTGGACTTTGAACAACTTTGGTTCCGCAGGCGCACTACTTTGCTTCGACCTTCGGATGCCCGAATTCCATGGCAACTGCCCATCAATGACTTCTTTATGTGACCGGTTTCACACTAGGTTCCGCTGCTTCTCTTTTTATTCGCCAACTCAAACCTCACTGTTTCATTTGGGGTTGTCGGGGCGGGGTTTGTTTGTCTCTGGCAGTATTTCAAGGGGTGGATCTGCTTCAGCACCTCTTGTTCTATGGTACATACCAAACAATATGCTTCAGCTTCCGCCAGTGAAAAACAAACTATATTATAAAGAATGCAAGATTCTGTGAAATATGTTTGCTTACGCTTTTAGTGAATATATGCTTTGCAAATGGAATGAGCAGTAGAGAGACGTTTTGCATATGGCTGTTGCTTAGCAAGTTTGAACGGTTTGTGTGTTTACTCACAGGTGTTTCAACTTGTGTGCATACGCAATATATTGCTCAAGCAACAGCAAGCACGCTTCTTACATAGGCTTAGCTGGACTAAATGGATTGCTTTTTCAACCCCTCCCTCCACTCCCTTGTTGATTTTATGGGTGATCTGGAACACGTGTCTTTGCTTTCTCCAGCTGAGCTTCTATGTCCGTTTGGCTTGTGTTGCTTCCCTTCTTAGAAGGTATGATGACCGGTGAGCCAGCTTTTTCCGGCAGTGCAATCTGTCATCAGACAGACGCTCCAGCCCTTGCTTTCGACCTCGGCTGGACGTTGGGCGTTTCCTGTGTCCTCATTGCTTGCAACGTGCTCTGCAGTGCTTTGCTTTTCCGCCACTTCCGGCGAGCGCAGCAACAGCTTCACTCCGATGTGCAAGACGAGATTTCTGAGCTTCGGGCGGATCTACACCGCACTGCGGATGATTTGCATGCTTCGCAGCATCAGGCCGAGGAGGGCCTCACCTATCTTGCTACGGTCTACGGCCGTCGCGTTGCTTCGCATGCTGAGCAACTGGACAGATTGGAACGATATGTCCTAGCGAGCTTTGAGGAGAAGGCAGGCTCTACGCATCTCCCTGCTTCGGTCTGCTTCGCAGGCCTAGGCTTTCGCTTGGCATAGCTTGCCGAAGGCAGCAAACCCAAAGTTGCGCAAAGGACAACTGCGCAACAAACGAGAGCAATGTCCTCGGGAAGTTGTCGTTTGTGTACGACCGCTCTCATGTGTGTACGAGCGCTCTCGAATGTGTGCGATCTGCTTCGTGCGCGAGGTCATCTGGCCGGTCATTAAGGACATGCTTTTTATGCCTTTTTGTTTGGTGCTTTGTTTGGACCGAAAACCTTGTTTTTTCGCGTGCGCGTTCTTTGTCAAAACAATCCGTTTTTCGGAAGTGTTTTTTTGCCGAAAATCTTGGGGAGGGAGGGGGGCCTTGATGTTTGGACAATCCGGTGGCTCAGAGAGTTGTTTTTGCTATGTCAGCTGGTAGTGAAACTTGGCGCACGTGCTGCCATGGACATTTACGGGGTTCACGCTGACGAGCTCGCGCATTGCGTGGCGCTGCATGTCATTGAAATGAAGATTGACGAGATTATTGTCAGGAAATGCAGCCGGGTCCTGCGGTTGATCATGGAAAGAACTGGGCGAAGAGCCGCAATGTTTCCTTTCGCAGTCGTTCTTGCTGGTATGGAGCGCGTGCTGATTTCGCCATTGCCTTCTGATGATATGGCCAGGGAGCCTCTTGTGCGGGATTTGTGCTCTCCAGGCTCTCCAGGACCAACGCAACTTCCACGCGTCGCTGCTGAAGAGCGGGCCTTTGTGGAAGAGTCGACCCAGGTTCTGCACTTCTTGAACGAACTGGCCGACATTAACGAACCTTTTACACCATTAAAGATGCTGTTGGACAATGCTTATTTGACTTTGCGTAAGCTTGTCTGTTTACCCTTGAACTCTGACTGAACTTGCATCTAGAAAAGGCTGCGGAAACACAGCCTTTCCCCTGAGAGCCCGGCTCAGCTTAGGTTTTTGCTTTGCCTGAGAAGTTTGGCAACTCCTGAGTTTTACAAAGCACAAGGAAAAGCGTGTCTGTTTTGCTGCCAGCGTTGCGTGCGGCTCAGTGAGTTTTCGCCCGCCGCCCGCCCATTCGGTTCAACTGGCTCAGCTTCGGTTCGGCTTCAACTCGTTGAAATGTCCAGCTTTGCAACCAAAGCTGGCGAAGCCATGGCATCCAGGTACTTGGAGGAGGGCTCAGCTGGCATTGTGCGGGGGGATTGCCTATACAAGTTGGCGGAAGACATCCAACGAATCACTTGCGGGCAACCAGACAAGATCCCTTTCTCGATGCTCATCAAGGTCTGCGAGACTCTGGGCCCTCTGTACAAAGACAACCGGATGAACTCCAAGATCATCAGCAAGTGCTGCGCCACATGCACTGTGCTTGAACACTTTTTTTGTCACAAGACACCGGTGACTGATGTGCGCTACAAGGACGTCTTGTGGATGTTTGATGAGTACGAGATGCTGCGGCCGATGAAGGGGAAGCTGAACAAGGTTAAGCTTGACGAGCTGCGCACTCTCCATGACCAAATGTTGCAGGTGAGCGAGGCCCTGGATGTGTGGGGCGGTCTTGCCGCTGGCCACGACGCAGAGTGTGTGTTTCTGGCCATACTCTGGCCAGTCCATGTCCTGATACAGGACTTGCAGCCGGTGCTTCGAGAGTTCATATACGAACACACTGCGGCAACACAGTGAGTGTTTGGGCTGAGCTTGAGGGGCTGCTGCAGCCTGAGAAACGATGTGTTTGCTGCCGCATGCTTGTTTGCAGGCAAGAAAAATAGCACCTGGGGCAATATTTGTCAATTTGAGATGCTTTTTGTGCAATTTACTTTGAGCGCTCTGGTCCAAACTAGCCTTTTTTTAGGGGAGCCATGATGGAACAGTCAGACTGGTGTATGCACAACAGCGTGCCTGACGACACGCCGCCGGCATCCCCAGCGTCGATGCCGCTTCCGCTTTGGGGGAGCACTTATTTCCTCACCCCCGCGGTGGCCGAAGCTTTATGGCCTTTCCTTACCCTCGGCGAGCGAGCATCGCTACAAGCTGCCGAGTGGTGGGTGCATGCAGACTTGCGGTGGTATATACGTGGCATGGCCGCATTGCCCGATTTGCTTTGTGACTCCTCCAGCAGTGCATCTGAACAGGAGGCCCTTCGCACCCGCCGCCCCAGGCGCGCCGGGTGACGCATGCCTGGCTCACTCGCCTCGCACCCGTGCTGGTAAACGAAGATAGTCAGAATGCCCTTGGTCCCATGTTTATACTGCCGGAGTTCCACGCAGCGCTGCTGCCGCGAAAACCAACTGCGTGCCCGCAGTTGGTTCTTGTTAATGGCCAACACCTCTGCAAATTCCAACAGTAGCTTAGTCTTGACTTTACACGTTTCGGGCGCAAGGTCGGAACAAGAAAAAGACCCTCTTACGCAAGGCTAATGGTGGTAGAGCTGCAGTCTTCGATTCGTGCCTGTGTTTGCTCGGGCGCGCCTGTGAACAGTTTGAAACATGTGTCAGGGATGCTGTGTTCATGTCGTGATGGTTGAATTGCCCGCCGCAGCTGTTAAGGAACATCTGTGGAACATCTGCGGAAACGCAGCTGTCAGTCAGACAATGCCGTGGAATTCTGACTGGCAGGCCGTGTGCGATGTCTGCGGATGGAAATGCAAGACCCCGTTGTTCAAGAAGAAGGCCTTCAAAGACAGCGGTGTGATGGTTTGCGGTTGGAACTTTGAGGTGATTTGCTGCGTGTGCCTGCTGGAGGGAAAGGCTGAGGCTGGCCTGCAGCACAGCTGGCGCTACACCAGGGATGAGGCCTTCAAAGTTCGGTCCGAAAATTGCGAACCGCCGATGTGTACTAACTGGGTGGGCGCCGTGTATGATCGCTTGCCGCCATCATCGCAGGCATCCTCGGCGTGGACCAGCACCTCCCCGCCGCCGCCGTGGCTGAGTCCGCCGCCGCTCCCGCCCGAGGAAGTGCTTAAGGATATCTTGGACGAGCTGACAGGGGTGCAAGGCCGTGTCAACAAGATAGAGATGATGATTATTAAGCTGCTGAATCAGAAGAATGAGTCCAAGGAGACAATCAAGCCTTGCTAGACACAGACAGCCCAAGGAGACAGTCTTCGAGCATCGCTAGACGCAAACTGCGGCCACGCAGTCTTGCCAGTGTTTCACTTGAATTGCTGCTGCAACAGTCTCTTCGCACATTTTGCAGCCAGAAAAAAAACGCAGCGCAATGCTTTGTCAATCCATGAGCAAGGGCCCGCCCTGGGTTGGCTGTGCAGCTCTTCGAGTAGGGTATGCAGGCATCTGGTAACACTGCACGACTTTGTTTTTTCGGTTGTGTTGTCGTTGGCGACAGCAGGAATTGCCCTTCGCCTCTTCAACATAAAGCTTCCGCAACTCCATGCGCACCACATTGTTGACAAAACTGCATCTAGAACCAGCTCTGCACCCGCAGTTGAACAGTTGCTGTCGAATGATCTATTTGTTGGAGCTCCTTGCCTTGGTTGTTCAAACTTACTTACTCAGGCTGCTAGTGGAAAAAAACAGCTCTCAAATGTTGTTGCCGTTCAGTGATCATGAAACACAACTGCATCTCACACTGCTTGCGCGCCAGCCTTGGCTTCAAGCAAGGGCAAGGCAGATTGAAGACTGCTTTGGCAACACAGCAGGACATGCCGCGACATTCCGACGAGTATGGCAGTGTGGCGCTATACTTGTTCATGAATGTCAATTTCGACTGGCATGTCTTGGCGCACCGAAAGTGCAGCGGGTTTCTTGCTACACCTGCTGGAAGCATAGTTCCAGCAGATCTTGTCTACAGGCATGGTGGAAAGTGGCAGGAAGATGCGGCCAAGAATGCCGCCTTAAGGGAACTGGTAGAAGAGGCTGGGTTGCAGCTGGACTCCAGCGTCGCGGGCAACTTCTTCACGCTGGCAAAAGACACGACGCTGATAAACCAGAAATTTCAGGACAGGTTTGGGAAAGTGCATGGGGTTGGGGCGTGTGAAAAGCTGCATGTCCCTGTACGTTTGTTCTAACTATTGCAAACACTGTTCAAGCAATGCCCCTGCAGGAAGGCAAGCGGAGAAACGTAAACCACATCAATTTCGGCTTCGTCTTGCCGTCTTTCTGCCACGATACACTAGAGGTCCATGGCCCTCAACGCATTGGCAAACCCGAGCTCCTGCCACACGGGATGGCCAATGTGGATGGGGTCTCAACAAAGCCGCTCGACCAGAATTCCGCGCACAAGTGGGTGAAGGTCAACACGATGCTGAGTCGTCGCGACCTCTATGACCTTTGCAGGACTCTTGAAGACTTCCTGGACAGAGTGAACCAAGCCGCTGTGGCAACACAGCGGCCATCACACAGGGCACTGGAAAGCATCGAACGACTGCCGCTGAAGTCGGTCCTCATCGCGAGCGAGATGCTGGCGAATCTCCTGAAGCTGTCGCATGTGGCTGGCACAAAGTCATTGGAGTTGGCCACTCCATTGGTGCAAGCCCCGTATGATGTCCTGAGGAACAACATCGGGAGATTGACCAAGCGTTCAAAGTGGGAAAAACACGGGAGGAGCCAGAGCAACCATCCCCTTGCAAAGGACCCAGCATTGGTGGAGATGATGGTGCGGCACTGGGCGCACGTCCACGGAGTCTGCGACTCTCTGGGCCAATGCCGCCATTTCCCCCAGGAGACCTCGAAAAGCTCTGGCCACATCGAGTTCGATTACTTGCACTCGGACAGACAGCACTCTGCGCAGTGGCAGCGTCGTCTTCAAGACATCTGCGGAAACGCAGATGGCATCCACTTGCACTCGGTGGTTCACGGCACGTACTGGGAATGTGCCCCGGCAATCCTGAGACAGGGAAAGCTGACTGCGTCAGATAACGACGCCGGGCTGGGGGCACGCGAGTATCACGGCCGAGGAGGCCGTGGAGTCGGAGTGCGCCTTGCCAAGAAATTTGTGTTTGGTAATGATTCCTGAATGTTTAGTCCTTGGTTGTTGTAGTCTTGCCTGTTCGTGCCTTGCCGACCTTGTGCGCCAAGGTACACAGCAGAAGACTGGGAGCACGTCTTCGACCACTACGCGTGGAAGACAAATGTCTTCGGCAACAATGTCTTCTACGCTTTGGGCTTCCAGCTTCTGGGCCACACCCCCAGGACGATTTTTAACATGCATCGTGGCACTGAATTGGTGTGGAATGCGGAGGATCTCGTGATAGTGAAGGTGATCGTGAGGTATAACATGCGGGTCCAGCAGGGCGAGGCGTGCTCGCGGAATTTCCAGCCGCAATGCCGCCTGCTGCCGAAAGAGTTGCAGGGGCGCCACGTGGAGGTGCCCGTATACGAAAAGATTGCAGCAAGCAGGTGGCACGACTGTGCCCACACCCCTCGCTGGGAAGAAGACTACGTCCCACACAAGGAGTGGTTCCTTCACATGGACTATGACAAGGTGAAGAATCTCACACCCTTGAGCTGCTGCTTCCCCTGGGCTCCTCAGCCCACCAACGTGAAGGCAAGAGCTGCTGCGTTCACCGCTTGCCGGTCACGCAGCCCGCGAGGCGGGTCGTCAAGCAGCCTTGCGCCGACGCCAACTGTGGTGCCGAGCATGGAGCAGGAAACTCCAACTCTGCAGCCGGAGGAGCCCACTGTCACTCAGCTGCCGGAGGAGGAGTGCCAGCAGGAGCCGGCAAGCCCAACTCCGTTTTTGCCCATGCCAAAATCAGCTGCGGCGACGCAGCTTGACACTGACATGGACAGGAGCAGGAAGAAGTTCCGGCCTGGTTCAACTGTTCGCCAACGTCGCCGGCTGACGACATGCAGGAGGATGATGATGACGACGGGCTGCAGCAACAACTCCAGCGTGCGGAGCACCTGACAATGACCCTTGAGCGTGTCAATGTTCGTGATTCTGACTCTGAGCTGAGCGGAATCTCAGATGAGGATGATGAGGCTGAGGAGGAGCCGGATGACAAAATGTCACAGAAGGACGAGGACCAAGATGAGCACCCGGACCAAGATGAGTGGCGGTGGCGGTGGATGCCGCTTGAGTCAGGTCGATGGCAAGGAGCACAATTGCTGCAATTGGAGAGGCAGTGGCAGGACGCCGGGTTCCCAAAGCTCGGCACTCGGGCAGGCGATTGGTTCCACACACAGATTACAGCAGCGGAGACGGCCTATGTCACTGCGACAGGCATCTATGAGAACATGCCTGACCCGCATGGTGGAATTGCGGCGGGGCTATCCAGGACTCGACAGCAGAAGACGCGGTCGCGCATGAGAACGCGATTCAAGAGATCCCGAATCATTGGGCTGCCCTTCAGAACTCGGGAAAGCATGAAAGCGACAAAGAGACTGGCGCCGGTGCACAGGATGCACTCTAGCGGCACCTATACATATACACAATGGGTCGCTGCTGGATACATTGCCGCGCAGTTCCGCCGGCTGCCACGGGCGCCAAAATTCCCCACGGGCCAACGCTGGTACAATTACCGGGGACAATGGCTGAAAGTGACCTTCAACGACGGCATTGAGTGGTGGACTGATGATCCCTGCACAAAGCAGGCGCTCGCTGACGTAAAGGACTGGTTCCTGGGCCTCGAAAAGGTCAAAAACTGAACTGCGTCGCCGCAGTCAGGTTTTTGGAATCATTGCTTGCGAAGCCTGACGGCTTCGGAAGCGGTCGCACTTCAAGCACACAGTCCCGCAGAGGTAAAAAGGGCTCGTCCGTTTTGCTTGAGTGTTTCTGTCGTGGCACAGTTCATGTTGCGGCATCGTTAATCGTTGATCACGCCTGTCGAAACATGCTCAAGTTGTAGGGCAGCTGCTGCACCGACTGCGGCAACGCAGTTCGGATGGCGCCATGCCTTCTTCCAAATGCGTGATTAAGTGGGGAAGACTGTTCAAGTGGGCAAAACTGACTGAGTCGAATGTGCAGTGCCGGTACTGCAAGTGCTTCAGCCGCTCAGTGGAAGGATTGCGAACAACGCAATTGAAACAACATGAGCGTGGAGTACTGCATCGGTTCCGACGAGCGACAGCGCTTGGCTGCAGCCCAAATCTGCCAGGCACCCCGTCAATGGACACCTTTCTGGGTGTTGTGGAGCGCCGCTTGAAAGGAGAATCGCTTCGAAAATCTCCTCTTGGCCGCTACAAGGAAAAGAACATTTCATGGTGCTTGAATGAGGCTATGTTGGACATGGAGCGGAAGAAACTTGGGAAGTGCCAGGTAGCTCTGATTTCGCAAGATGCGCAAGGGCCGATGCTTTCTGTCAGATTTGCCTGTGTGTCAAACCGCGCTGCGAAACCGCAGCGCGGTCAACTTGAACTGCATCAAGGCCTCTTGGGGCTCTTCCACGGCCAAATTTGCGGCGCCCGAAGGATTGCCAGGACAACGCTGCGAGTTGCAAAAACTATGTTTCAGGCTAGAAGAAAACCTCCGTCTGGGTGGTGCGGGAAGGCGCCGACATTTTACAAAAAGGCTTGGCAGCATTTTCGCAGAAGGGTGGAACCTAGGCGGCAAAGCTTTGCTTGCTCCATGTTTCAAAACAAAATGCTTCTCCCTGACGCTGACGCTGCTGAGGAAATGTTTGCTTCGGATGCGGCCGCTGATGAACTGAGAGCCGGCCGTTTACTCTCACTTCGGGACCACTTTCCTGCCGAGACTTTTCCAGCTATGAAGATTCGACTGCGCGACAGCGCGCATGCTGTCCAGCGGCAACTCAGCGCAGTCCTCACGTGTTGCATTCCCAGTAAACAACCCTGCGCGGAACGGACAACTAACAGACAGCTGCCTTGCTGGCTAAGGTTTGCAAAGAAATGGCATCTTGACGAGACGCTTCAGGAATACATGCAGCAATTCATATCTGGAAAGGAGTCTATGACTGCGCTGATTTGGCATTCGCCAGATTTGAAGGTGATGTTTGCGAAGCATGTTGCTAGGCTCAAAAGTGGACATGTTTTAACACACATGCCGCAAGTGTGGCCATAGTGTCTCGTCGCGCTAAGGTTCGGCACATGGACGCCGAATTTCTGCGTCACAGTGGCATGAGAGACTTGCAGTCGGCCAAGCATCGTCATTCTTCTCTGCAGAAGCCGATGGGGCGATTTATCCTTCTTGCGAATCCGTTCTTGGCCACAGCTCACGAGAGACTTAGTAGGCATCAGGCTTGCTTGAGTATGTCGCCATTTCAAAGAAAAACTGTGTTGCAAATCTAAGGATATTGCGAGTAAAGACCAACGCGAAACCCCGAAGGGTTGCCAAGAAGTTCCTGGAGTCTATATCCACAGAGGTGTACCTGCAAATGGCTATGATGGCTGACGCTGCTGATGAGGAGATCAGAATTTTACGCAGATTTGACAAGAGCCAGATGGACATGAGTGCAGCGCAAACCTGCTTGACAACCTTTGCTCAAAGGCTGCATGTGCTCTTCGTGCAGAAAACAGCCACCTCCAGTGGTTACACACAGCACGCTTCTAGACAGCACTGAGTCGCGAAGCCCGTGATAAGTTTTCAGAGCTTCAAAGACTTGATCTGACTGCCAGGTGCTGAAGTGGCTGGAAAGACCTCGTTTGATTCAACTGGGCGCTGGGCACAGGAGTGTGGGAGGCAGCGTTTCGCCGATCGTTTTCAACAGGTGCTTTGCAAGGATGGCTGCATGGCTCGCCCTTGTCTCGCAGACCATCAAGACAGAGTTTCCTGAATTTGAACTGATCCACAACTTGTCAGCCTTTTCGCTCAGCGGCCCCCAAAAGAGCGCTGCGGAAACACAGCGCTGTCTTCTGCGGCTCTCCCAGATGTTCGACGCGAACTCTAAGCAGCTCTATGAACAGTTCCAAGACTTAAAGCCTACTGCCCAACGCCACCGACCGGTTCTGAGTTTGTTTAAAGGTGCATATTGCTTGTCCTGCTTTGCTTGTCGCTTTCCAATGCTCTGCCCAGGAAAACAACTGTCCAAGTCGGAAGAGTTGGGTGATTTGCAAGCCTGGACCTTGGCAGAGTCAAGTGTCAGCGGCCGCTGCCCGGACATGTCTAAAACACTTGCCCGTGTCTTGCTGGCATCGGCGGCTGGAACTGCGCAGAGCGAGCGTGACTTTGCAGATATCAAGTACCACACTGCACGCGACAGGGCTTTCTTAGGCCCTTACTTCAAGGCGTTCGAGAGGCGGCTTCGCCAGTGGGACAAGAACAGTCTTCGTGGTGCAGTTGCTATGCTTGCCCAAAAGATTTGGCAGGAAGGCTTCGGCTCTGAAAGATCATCTGGGTCCGCTCGCAAACCTAAGTTTGTTTCCGGTCTTCGACTAGAAGCAAGCCGGCAGGACGCTTGGCGGCACATAGCTTTTTTTAACTTGCCGGAGTTCGCTTTGCACACCTTGCCGGCCAAGGCACGAACAAGAAATCCTGTTTCGGAAGCCGCGTGGATAGCTCGACGCCGGAAGAGTGTGAAGCGATGCTTAAAGCTGAACGATGCCCCTCGGGACATGCTGCGGCTGAGCAAAAGTTCCCGCAAGGCAGCTGGAAATGCAATTTCCACCAAGCACGAGGAAGCGACCAAAAAGTTGTCGGAGCTGAAGAAAAGACGGTGCTTTCAAGCTCAGCAAGACGACCTGCTGCTGCGGCAAGAGCAGCTTCGTCCAGCAGAGCACAGCCAATGCTTGGAGCGTAGGAGGAAAGCTGACCACCAAGCTCAGCTCGAAAGCTCGCTGCGGAAACGCAGGCGGAGTCAGCCTGAACTTCCAGCTCTGGCCAATATGCGCCTTGGCGTTTGAATTTGCTTTTGCGCCTTTGTTCTTGCAAGTTTTCTTAGGCGATTGCTCGCGAAAGAGGAGGCAGACTCTACTGACTTGCACCAGAAACTCCACTCTTTGGGTGCCCTGGTGGTCAATGATTATCTCTTGGCTGAAGGCGTTGTGGTGAACAATGTCGCAAAACCTGGCTCTCGAGCTTCATGGCTAATGCGACTCTCTGGTGGTCTTATCGTAAGCCAAGCTGCGATCAAGACCGGGTTTGGGCCTTGGGTTAAATACAAAGGGCCAGCCAAGGGCACCCGAAGACATGTGCTCATTACGCCATCATTTCGCAAACGTCATCCGCGATTCGCTGTCTTGGCACAAACACGCATGCAAGAGCTCAACTGGAAAGTGTACGTGCGGGCCTTGGCTGGCTGTGGCACACTTGTCGTCCTGTCCGTGTCCCGTTTGCCTTGTTTGGAGCGGCGCGCCCCTGGTAACAGAACTGAGGACAAGGCTGCCACCTGGGTGAACGCAGCCAAAGCTGCCAAGACCAAGAAGAACTATGTGAGTGTAGGACTTGTGCAGGAAAAGTCCGTGCTGACATCCACAAAGATGTTCAACGCCCATACATTTGTACAGTGGGGAGCTCTTGGGGCAATAGAGCGATTCTGCCTGGGTCACAGCCGCCAATGACGAGCATTGGTCGCTGCACAGAATCTGCAGACTGGGGAAGAGGGCTGCCACTGCCTCGCGTCATAACAGAGAGAAACACGTCTATGCGATGGCTCGCTGTCTGATGACGGAAAGTGCTTCTTGAAGCGCTGGGAGTTAAACAGTGTACAAAGCCGTGGGGGGGTGGGGGGAACCTTGTCCCGGCTGATGCGCGGGTCCGGTCAGCCGAAAAATCCTCCATTTTGTGGGAGTTTTGTTTGAGCGCTTTCTGCCACGCAAGCCTGGTTTTTGGTGTTGCTCCCTGTGTCTGCCAAATGAACAATTCTGATGCATCAGAATTTTGGGCCCCTGCGAGTTCTGATGCACTAGATTTTGGGTCCCTGCGAGTTCTGATGCACTAGATTTTGGGCCCCTGCGAGTTCTGACGCACTAGATTTTTGAGTCTAAGTCGTTTATGCTTTTTCAAACGGGTCCTCGGGCTCTTTTGGGCCCGACAGCCCGAGTGCCGGGGGGTTCCGAACCCCCTGGCACTGCGAGTTCTGATGCATCAGAACTTGCAGTGCCGGGGGGTATGGAACCCCCTGGCACTGCGGCTCAAAATCGGGCTGACCTGCTATTTGTTTTGGGGGGTATGTGCAATTAAGCCCCAAGCCGAGACTACTACGTCTTGTTGTCTGTTGTCTGGTGTGCTCATGTGTTCTGTCTGCCCGTCAAGCCGTTTCACGCTTCGCCCCGCAGCCAGCTTTCCTCCAGTTGCTTCTTCAGCTGACTTGCTGCGTTGCCGCAGAAAGTCCGTGAAGCATGGGGAAGACATCCTTGAAGGTGAAGAAAACTGGCATCAAGAAGCCTCCTCGCGTGGAGAAGGTGGAGTCACATTGCCAGCGCAAGTGGCCAATCATGCTTGGGAGCGACTGCAGCGGCATGGGAACTGATGTTGTGGCAGCGAAGCAACTGGGGATTGAGTTCATGGTTCAGTTTGCCACCGATGTGGACCCAGATTGCCGAAAGGTGATTCTTTCCCACAAAAAGGGACCGAGGAGTCTTGGATATGCTCTTGGAAATGTTTGCGAGAAGTGTGACTTGTACACAGCTGGGTTTCCGTGCCAACCATACAGCAGACTGCCAGAACAAGTAGCTGTTTTCAACCGAGTTTGGGTTACTTTCTGTTTTTTTGCACATAGGTCTTTGCTTAGTCTGCTCCTTCCGAGGTACGGCGGGCGTCGGGCAGGGGAAATGCGACCAACGTGATTTATCAAAGGCTGTGGTGGACTACATCTGCCGCATGCAACCGCGTGGATTTGTGCTGGAGAATGTGACGGGCATCCGGAATAAGAAGCACAGGAAGCACTTCAACAAACTTCTGCAGCAGCTCAAGGAATGTCGGCTTCCTGGGTCGCAGAAGCGGGCCTATGCTGTGAGCTGGCGAATGGTGAACAGCCGCAGTTTCGGGCTTCCGCAGAACCGGAAGAGGATCTACATCATGGGCGCCAGGAGGTCCACGCGCAAGGGTGTGAAAACCAGAAAACCAAATATGGTCCACTCGCTGCCTGAAAGCAAGTTCGCTTGCCTGGACGACTTCTTGGAGAAGGGGCTTCCCAAGGTGGACATCAAGAAGCTTTGCAAAACCAAGCGGAACAACATTTTGGCAGGAAGGAAGAAGCTCAAGGCGAAGGGTGTTTGGAATCTGGACAGGGACATCATCGACGCAGGAGCCGGGAAAAACTTCCGGCAGGTCACCTCGGGCTATGTTCCCACAATCACATGTGCACGAGCCTCCGGCGACAACTTCTGGCTCGACAACGATTCTTGTCCAAACCAGATTTAGCGAGTGCAAATAATCAAGTGTGGCGAGTTGCGCAGCCCGCAGCCCGCTTACAGCCTGTGCTAAGGAAAGTCGCTTTCTCAGCCTCAAGGAGCTGGCGGCTTTGCAGGGATTCCACAACTTCCGCTGGCCCAAAAGTGTGTCCCGCGCCAAGAGAGGCAAAATGGTGGGCAACGCCATGTCGGTTCCTGTCCTGAGGGAGGCAATGAGGGCGGTGCTCACGGCAGCTAGGTTGATCCGCTGGGCCTAGTAACTGTGGAGCCACAGTTATTAAGACAAGAGCTGCTCCTGTTTAATTTGCTGGGACGATGGCCCTGCTTTGGGTTGGTGCTCCGCGACTGCAACAATTGACCGGGGTAAACAAAAAACGGAAGCGTTGCTGACGCGGATCAAATTCGACTTTTCACAGAGCGTGGCCCGTGCTTTCAGATTAAGGCTCATCCGCAGTTTTCAGATTAAGGATCATCCGCAGTGTTTTTTATTTGAGGCCCCCGGTGCCAGCTGCGTAACCGCAGCGAGGTGCAGACTGCTATGGTTCAATCAACATCCTCGGCAAGCTCAACCCCGGTGCAATGCCGGAACATAAGCGCTTCCCACTACGATGACGTGAGGAAGGCTTGGGAACTCATTGTGGGGCGCGGGCCTCAGTAATAGAGATGCCATCAGTCAGTACTGCGCTGCTGCTCAGGACGGATCTTTTCAGGGACCTTGAGTCAATGAAGCCCTTAACGATCGAGGAGGGCGGTCGTCAAGACCCCTTCGACAATCGCAAGTTGCAGTCCATGATGGAGGCCTTGAAGGAGGGAGATTCCACTACTGACCAGTACATTGCAGGCGGCAATGTAGCGTGGGTTAGCTGGTCATGGTCTTCGACTGCAAGTGTGCCAGTGTACAAGAGCAGCGTAAAGTGGATCATGCACACCACGTACAAGAAGCCCCAGCCTATAAATTTGGTGGTGGCAGTGGATGACTTGTTTATGGACCAGAAAAATGGGCAAATGAAGAGGATCAGTCCGGAGGAGGACCATCACGCCTTCATCTTGGCCACAGCGAGGGACTTGCAGCAAGACAAGTTCCAGGAGGCCGGCGCCGTCGCTGTCTTGGCCCCTAAATACATTACTAGCCAAGCATTGAGTTGCCAGCGCAGGAATGGAGAAGGGCGTGGCTGTCTTCCACGATCGATTGCCGCTTCAAGCCCGGGCTGAATTTGTTCTGGGAAGCGGCCAAGCAAAGGGAGGATGTTGGGACCAGCTACGAGACCATGTACTACAGCCCTGTGCAACGCATCTTTCAAATAGTGTCCTTCAAGTTGAATCACGAATCAGCTTCCAAGACCAAGCTGACGACTAAGAAGCTTTTCGAGATCTTGTCTGCCAACTTGACGGTGACATCGGGGGAGGCAGTGACGCAGTCCTTCCTCGAAGTCTTGATGGCTCTGTGGAATTCCTTGCTCAGCGACACTTCTTTCCGAGAGGACGTCCTGCTTTCTGAGGAGCTCTTCGGAAAGCGAAGTCCCATCAAGTCCATATATGTTTTGCGAGACCTTGCCACTGCTTGCAAGAAGCAACCGCCTTGCGTGAAGTGGGTGTTCGATGCCCTCATGGATGCGGCGTTGAACAAAATCTTCAAGCAAGGCGAGCTCAACCCCCAGGCGTTGGCCGGCAAGAACCCCCGTGGGAATAATTCCAAAGGGCCTGACTCCTAGCACTGCTGCTTTTTTCTTAGGTTTTGCCTTGATTGATGGGGGCGCACTGCTTCTGAGGCTGTTCCATATGTGGGCATGGAAGTATGTCCTGAAAGATGAGATCCTGGACATGCTGTTGGCTCACAAGAGCCTGCCATGTGAGGACGCAAAACGCATCCGGGAGAAACTCTCCACTCAGGAGACGTGGCGCAAGGCAATGGCTGGTGGCCTTCTCTTCTCGCGGGAGACGCTCGACAATATCCCTGACAATGAACTTGACCCTAGCATTTTGACTGCAATTGGTGATTCAAGTGTCGCCCATGACATTGTAATGATCTGGACATGGCGCCGAGGCAAATCCGTGAAAGTCGTGGCCAACAAATCGTGGCTGGGGGCGCTGCAGCCAGCCAGTCAAGAGGCTGCGGAATTTCTGGCAGATCTCATTTACACCAAGAAGTACGACGAGAAGGTGAAGAGCGTGTTGCACACCAACTTTGACGTGAATGCCCTTCTCGAGCGCGAGGTGCTCAAGCCCATCTGGGACAAGCTAACCAAGAAAGCCGACAAACGGCTGCGGCAACGCAGGCGGAGTCAGCGGACGAAGGTGCGTTGGATGACGCCGCCCTTGTGAAAGCCGCCATCCGCCTTTCAGAGCCCAATGAAGCCAAGGCAACTGAGGCTGTCCATGCAGTTGAAGCTCTGAAGACTGAAGACAAAGAGTTTCTGCTAGAAACTGAGACAACCGCCAAGGACCTTGTCAATTCCCTTTTGCAGGTCGCGGTGGCTGACCAAGAGATTGACAAACTCATCCTTGCTTTGTCGAAGGTGGAATTCCTAAAGACGCGAAGCCAGGAGGGTTCCCAACTTTTCATTTGGGACGTTGAGCAGGCAGGAGAGCATAAAACCGACGCTCGGAGGTCACCCCCTCCGTTTCAGAAAGAACACTTCGAGAAAGTGGTCAAGGGCGTGCTTTTTGCACGAAACATGCAATCCACTTTGACCTTTGACGACTCGGACGGGCCGCCTCCCCCAGACGCTTCGGATGTGTTGCCTAGCTTATTAGATAAACACAGGATGCGTGCGCCGTCCATGCGTTGCTCATCTTAGGTTCTTGTTCTTTGACGGAGGCCGGTCAGGCCTGCATTCTCATTGGAACAACCTGTTCAAGGGCATCGGCGTGACTAAGATGTGGAATTTAATCCACAGTGAGGCCTCGACAACTGCGAACAGGAAGGCCAGGAATCTGTCAGGGACGGCGATTGAGCGTGGGGCCAGGGCCTCAGCGTTTTAATGTGATTTCCTCGGAGGCACGGGGGCGGATAATGAGGTCAACGTGATTAACTTGGCAGAAAAGGTCTTGGTGACCACCACGGATGCGCAAAAGCTGCAAGCTATCACGGGAAGCCGGAAGAACCTACATTTTGAGGGGACCGTGTGTTCAGATGCTGCGCCTTGGATAAACCAAACAGTGCGCGGTTGTTTGGCGCGCTCAGCTTGCGCCCCTTGTTTGCGTGCGAGTTTCTGAGGTCTACGGGGTCCCCCGGCATGATTTGGCAGGGCTGACAAGGCTGGCACCTGTGTTCAAGCACGAGTTGCTTGGAAGCTTCCGCGTGGCTGGTGCACCGAACAACCAACAGCGAACAGATGGAAGTGCAAAGGACAACGTGGCAGGAGAACCGATCACTTGGAATCCAAGGCATTCGCACATGATCGAGGAATTGTTGCACCGGTATCGGCCACGGGCTGTCACACTCATGACAGCAGCAGAGCCTGCGACAGCCAGCGTGATTTTGACAAAAAGAATTCCAGTGACAGCAATTTGCTCCTTGGCTGCATCGCAGTTTGATGTCCTTTTGCTCGAGTTTGGTTCTGGTGTCCAAGAAGAGCACGCCAGGCTTCTCACAAAAGCACGCCAAGTGGTTCAAGGCCCAGGTCTGCACACAGCTCCTCGCGGCGATGACTGACCCTGCCAACGACAAGATTTTCAACGCAAAGCTGGGAAAACTTTTGCACCTTCCGCATGCGCAGAGCAGCAGCACCCCTGAGCCTTCCACGTCCACGGTGACAGGCAAGAAGCGAAAGTCGCGGGGAGGTGCCAATGCAAAGCCGAAGCCAAAGAAGGCTGCAAAGATGAAGGCGGCTCCGAAGAAGAAGTCGGAGAAGGATCTGATTGCAGAAGACGAAGAAGACGAAGAAATTGAAGATGAAGAGGACGTCGAGGAGGAGAATCTGAGTGAAGACTCTGTGGGCAGTGATGACTAAACAAACTGTGGTGCCACAGTTTGTGCATTCTTTTGTTTAGCCAGCGCATGACAATAATGATGATAGCGGGACATGTCTGTTGGCAGCGAAGCAATCACAGACCCAGGGCAGATTGCAGTTCGGAGCGCTGCGAGGAAAATGGGATGAACACGCTGCTGCAATTGTGAGTGTCCTGTCTTTTGAACTGACAGTGCACGGAGAACCATTTGCAGTCCACGACCTGTGCTCTTGAGCAGCTTGCGCAAACTGCTCATGAGCCCCTCAAGCCAGTAAGTAGCATTGCCATTCATGAGCGGCGGCATTGAAGAAGGCAACTTTTTCCCGAGCCTGAGGAAGAACGACAATTGCGATGAGCCTGACTCTGGCAACGAGGAGGCTCAGCCTTCCATCGAGCAGCTCTTCGGCGAGGCGGGGGGATGGGATGATTCTGATGAGCCGGAGGACGAGAACGAAGATATGAATGAAGAAGAAGAAGCAGAAGAAGAAGAAGACAAAGACGCAGGAGAAGATCCTCCATGTCCAGTAGCGAAGGCCAAAGCCAAGGCCAAAGCCAAGGCCAAGGCCGAAGCCAAGGCCAAGAAAGAGCCCAAAGCCAAGGCCAAGGTCAAAGCCAAGGCCAAAGCCAAGGCCAAAGGCAAGGCCACAGCCAAGGGCGCGTCAAAGAAAACCACAAAGTATGACAATACCCGAAAAGCTTTCTTTGACAACGCTGCCAAGAACGGCCTGGATAGTAATGCTGCCCGGAACGCCTGGCTTGAGAGCACAGAGAGGAAGAATGCGATAGCTTCAATGCCAAGTCCTGAGAGAAGGCAACGCAAATTTGTGAAACCTCCTCCCGCTGATGATGTAAACTAGACCTTGTGGCAATGTCTGCTGCGGGCGCGCAGCAGACCATGGCATGGCGTGATGGGCCAAGAAACAAAAGAGCAAGCATTGCGTGTTGGACCTTGCAAGTTGCGACTGTCCTTGAAAGTTGCCATGTTGTTGATTGATGTTATTGCCCTGCAGATGTTTTCGCTTCACATCTAGGCTACTGCGCGTCAGTCCCACTTCCGACAGACATTACTGTGCTACCACAGTAATTATGTCGTCATGGTTGGACAGCATGGGCCGTCAGGAGGCACGGTTTCAGCCAGGCGACCACGCTTGCTTGGTGACGTGGAAGTCCAGCTTCTTCCCGCTCTATCAGCTTCATGCGGAGATACTGGAACAGTTGGATCAAGCCATCGTGTTTCGCAAAGGGAGCCCCATCTGCATGGAGGAGTTCAAGGATCTGCGAGTGTTCATTCATGTGAACAGCGACGATTATCTGGAAAGACATTACACAGAGGAAGCTGCAGACTGGTGCAGTCACGAAACTCGCACTTCCTCAGTGCAGCAGTGGATCGAGCATCGGCCTTGGGTTCAGCTGGTGCCAGGGCCCGCGAAGAACCTGATATATGCCATCAACGAGTACAAGAGGAAGCATTATCAGTTGCGGTGTGTGGTGTATGACATTCAACGTGCCCCTTATGGTGGAGATTATGGGCCGATTGGCCATGCTTCCTGGGAGAAGCGCTTCATGATTTGGGGCTGGCAGGACGAGTTCGATCGCGTGCCTGACCTGGTTCAGTGGTCCCAGGACTATTCCTCGATACTTTGCCTGCCAATCAGTGACCCCGTGCCAAAACCACGGGTGATGCTGAAGGCCCTTTACAGACGAGACGTTGACATCATTCGCAGGTTCATGCCACTTTCTCTCTTTCCTGGCAACGCCATCTGGCATGCTGATGACATCGAGCAGATGACTGCAGTAAAGCATGAATCTGACGCAGAAGGAGAGGACGCTGACATGCAGGTTCAGGATTCGGAGTTTGTATTGGTCGACACCGCCGACCAGGTCCCTGGCACCAAGTTCGATCAAATTGGCCGTGTCCAAGTTGGACCCCTCATCAAGAACTCGCCATGGCACCAAGATCAGCGCGCAAATCAGCGTGCTGCCGCCAGCTGCGGAAACGCAGCTGGAACTTCAAAACCAGTCACTGTGTTCTCCTCTGAGTAGAGACTGAGACAGGCCCGCCGCCAGCCACAACGCACAGTGTTTTTGAGGCTGAAGTTGTGTGGCCTTGGATTGAAAAAAAATGCATCGAGCCACGGAGTGTGGTGTTCGCATGAGCACTGCTAGGCTTTGTTGTGGTGTGAGTGCACGGGCATTGCTGCTGCTTGTCGTCCTGCCCTTGACTTGCATCGCCGCAGTCATTAAGGCCCGAGTTTTGCCGAAGGTTTCCAAACATGTCGTCTGAACACGAGAGCACGGTGATTTTCGGCAATCGGGCTGACCTTCGCGCAGAGCGGAAACGCAAGCGTGATGAGTCGGGGGACTGGGACGAGCTTAGCCACCCAGACTTGCGGAGCATTCTGCAGCAGAAGGAGCGGCTTGGAAACATTTTGATGAAGTATTACCCCACGCTCCTCCATTTACCTGCGGATGCCATGCCTGAGACACCGCCTGTTGGCAACCATTCCTACACGGTCAAGCCTGCAGGATGCTGCAAGATTATGGTTAAGCTGGACAACTCAAGCTTTGTGGTGAAAGGCCTTGGACAATCACAGAAGTGTGGCTTCGGGATGAAGTTCTACGTGGGGAGTGCCGACGATTTGCCACTGAGTGAGCGAGTTATGCCAGGGCTTGTCGCAGTGGCTTGGGCAGAGGCCCAGGTCCTGGCAAGGAAGTGGCAGCAGAAGAAAGATTCCGAGCAACCTGATGTCTCGCCCAGCTGCGATGCAACAACTGAGCCATCCCCCGAGGATGCCTCTTCCGGAAGCCAAACAACACTGGCTTGGGAGCAGTTCAGCCCTGATCGACTTTGACTCCAGTACAGATTGGATCAGGTGTTCAAACAACTGCGCCCCCGCAGTTGGACGCCTTGCTGTTTTCCCAAACGGCGGTTTTTGCAAGCTGCAATTGCTGCTTGCTTCTTAGTAGCAACATGGTCGGGGAGACATGCAATTGACATGTCGCGGGGAAAGCTGAGAGTCTGAAAAGGAGCCCGCGTGAGTTTCAACAGCCACTGCGTGTTCATGTGTTTCTCAGACCTTCCACATCAGAAGGCCAGCCATGCCTGCCAGAGGCGCCAGAGCTCCTTTCGGCAATTGAATTGTTGAAGCCCCCCGAGGGTCACTCTGCGCAAAAGATGGGGGCAGGCGGGATTTGAACCCGCGACCTCCCTACCTAACCTGTGGCATCCACAGGTTAGTCCGGGCACGCTGCCATTGCGCCACTGTCCCCTGCTCCCTCTGTGGCAACTTCGGGGCCTGAACCCGGCCCAAACTTTGAACAAGTCTTCGGAGCCAACACGGAGAGTTTTTCCAGCTTGAAAACAATTTAGAGCCTGAACCCGGGGCCCAAATGGAACATCTTTTCGGGGCCCGAATCCGGGACCCGAATGTTTCGGAGCCCGAATCGTGGCCCTTTTCGGGGCCCAAATCCGGGACCCGAATGGAACAGCTTTTCGGGGCCCGAATCGGGGCCCGAATCGAACAACTTTTTGGGGCCCGGGGCTCTTGGCTGTGGATGTTTCTCCAGGGGCTCTTTGGAGGCCACCGTTTCAATCTGCACATTTGTGTCCACCAGCCAGTCTTTCGGGGCCCGAATGGTATACGACTTTTCGGGGCCCGAATCCGGGACCCGAATGGAACAGCGTTTCGGGGCCCGAATCAGGGCCCGAATCGAACAACTTTTCGAGGCCCGGGGCTCTTGGCTGTGCATGTTTCTCTAGGGGTTCTTTGGAGGCCACCGTTTTTGTGTCCGCCAGCCATCTTTTCGGGGCCCGAATGGTATACGACTTTTCGGGGCCCGAATCCGGGGCCCGAATGGAACAGCGTTTCGGGGCCCGAATCAGGGCCCTATAATCGAACAACTTTTCGAGGCCCGGGGCTCTTGGCTGCGCATGTTTCTCTGGGGGCTATTTGGAGGCCACCGTTTCAATCTGCACATTTGTGTTCACCAGCCTTCTTTTCGAGGCCCGAATGGTATACGACTTTTCGGGGGCCGAATCCGGGACCCGAATGGAACAGCTTTTCGGGGCCCGAATCGGGGCCCAAATCGAACAACTTTTCGAGGCCCGGGGCTCTTGGCTGTACCGTTTCAATCTGCACATTTGTGTCCACCAGCCATCTTTTCGGGGCCCGAATGGAATGACTTTTTCGGGCCCGAGCCCAGTGCCCGAATGGAACGGTTCTTCGAGGCCCGAACGGGTAGTTTTTTCTTGTGGCGCTTGAATACTTTGTGCAAGTTGGACTTTTTTGTTTTTTGGGGATCTAAAGCTTGACTTGCCGGTAGTTGAACCTTTCGACCATTGACAAACTCTTATGGGCCAGCATTGAAATGATCTGGGCAGGGGGTGGACTCTCGCTACTTTCTTTGTCAAGCTCCAGCCGCCTGACTTCACGTCGCCGTTGCCAAAGGGGGCGTGCCATGGTTGTGAGAATAAAGAGCGAGCTGGGGGAGATGAAGAACACCAAGAAGCTGCAGGCCGACCCCGTGAATGTCAAAACTGCAACTAAGACTAAGAGACGGCAGCTTGGAATAACAGTTCAGTCAATAATTGTAGTATGTGTTTTATTATCTCTTCAACTGTGTTCTTGAGCCTGCCCAAAACATCTTTGCAAACTGCACTGGGCCAGGTACGAGAACAGCCGGCGCTGCAACATCCGTGTGCGACTCACCAAGGAAGAAGTACTGAATCTCCAAAACCATGATGAGTTGCTTGCTGAAGTAGATCGGCTGCGGCTGGACACTGACTCCATGAAGAAAGAATAGGATTTCTGGACCAAAAGCACTACCATGGGTGCACGGGACTGGTGTGACCGTCTCCGCCAGGCTGAGCAGAAATTCCGTGAAGCAGCTGAAAAGAACGCGCGGCTTGAAGAGGCCCTGCGTGATTTAAACAGCAAGTTGGACCAGCTTGCGCTTTTGACAAACTGCGCTCGCGCAGTTTGTTTTGAGGCGAAAGCAGCCAGCGCCAGTGCCTGAGGCAAACCTGGCAGCTGCCATATGACGGGGTCTCACTGGCGCTGTCCAGCTGTATCTCTTTTCCATTGGCGTGGGGCAATGCCGGAAAAAAAGAGAGCAGCTGCGCGTGCACGGCCTTTTGCTTCTTGCTTATCGGCTGCTAAGGTGGCCAACGATTGTAACCAGTAGGCTGCCAAGTTCCCCTGCTGCATGTTTCTGCCCAAGCGGATCCCGCCCCATCCCTCTTGACTTTCTTCTTTGGGGTCCTTTTGGCCATGCAGCAACGCAAGTCAAGTTCAAGCCACCTCGGAGTAAGAGCGCATCCCAAAATTCTTCTCCCCCCCTCCCTCCCCAAGATTTTCGGCAAAAAAAACACTTCCGAAAAACGGATTGTTTTGACAAAGAACGCGCACGCGAAAAAACAAGGTTTTCGGTCCAAAAAAAGCACCAAACAAAAAGGCATAAAAAGCATGTCCTTAATGACCGGCCAGTCATCCAGGCACGGAGTGCATGGAAATGGTGCTCCGCATCGCCGAAATCATCTCCGCTATACAGAGGGTGATCCCCGAATGCCACCTCGGCCTGATCAGCGACCGTCTTTACCAAGGCCGTCTGCTGATGAACCGTCTTCCATTCCGGCCAGGATTTCGGGTCACCTACCCACATCCCGCCGCATGGTTGAGCGGCAGGCTCAGTACTGCTATCCACGGGTAGTGCACTCCCGCCAACCTCGATGCTCTCCTGAAACGCGAAGGCAGCGTGGTAAGGAAGCAAGAAAGCAGGGTCCGTCGGAACCGCAGCGCATAAGATGGCCGCCAAGTGTATGGCGTTCATCTCCGTAACCTCCACTCCCCGGCGCTTCATTTCCGCCACTATCGCAGCAGTCCTGACCGCACGGTACCGGAGCAACTTCTCATGGTCCGGCCAGGCAATGTGGGATTTGTCGAGCTTGTCCTTACTGATGTGGGACACCCTACCAACCAGTTCATCGAATTTCGCGGCACTGTCATCCTCAATCAGCTGACCAGCCCTCTCCATATCTGGATCAATCGTGGTGAGCTTCGGATCCCGTCCCTTAAACCCCTTAACTGTCCACTCGCGGTATCCCGCAAGCAAACAGTGGGCCACGGCCTTCGGCTTCTCCATGCCCAGCCCCATCGCCAGGTCCCAGGACGGCCGCGGAGGCGTCGCCATGCAGCGCCCCATGCCCATTCCGCCAGCCGCCGCCATGCGTCAGCAGGTTCGGGCCACCGGCCACGGAACCATGGATGAACCAGGAACCCAGCCTACCGGCCAGAATTCCCCTATTCCTCGGAAGGCTCAGCCTATCGGCCAGAGACCCTCTTCCTAGAACAAAACCTCAAAGATAGAGAAATTGACAGAGTCTGTGTCCTTCACGAAGCAGAATAATCAAACCTTAGTGACAGGCATATCTGCCTCATGCTTTCATTCTGGTCTGTGAGCGCATTGAGCTGCCTGTGAATGTGGTGCGGTTGCCCGCGCATGAGCCAGCTTGATCAAGCAAATGCTACGCGGCAACGAAGTTATTCAACCACAAGCGTTCGGTCATGCTGAGAGAGGGTATCCCCTCCTCGCATCTTGCAAGTGCTCCAAAACGAATTGAATGACTTAGAAGAGAAGCACCTAAACACGACACCATGTCTCTTGAGACCGCATTGGCAAGCACAAACAGACCTGCAATCGAACCCATGCATGGTGGCGATCCCTTCAACCTCATCTTCCTTCAAGATGTTGCATGTAGGTCGATAGAGGATGATAGGAACACATCCACAGGTCCGAGCATCACAAGCCAAGTTGAACCTTTGCCTAACGGCGACATCGGTCCTATCCCTAAGCTTTCTGGTCTGTCCCCACTTCCCAGTCCTGGAATCAACCCTATCGGGTGCAAGATCGTTGAGAACAAGTACAACATAACAAAGGCTATCGCCTTCAATCCTCCCAGACCGAATAATGTGGTTCCTGTATCCAGGAGCAACTTGAAGCGTGACAACCCTGCAGAGATCACTATGAGCAAGAACATCGGCTATCGCCTGATCCGCAATAATAGTTTTCTCGCTTCTTTTCCCTCCTTTTTCCTCGTCAATCACGATTCCCTCGTACTCGGAGAGTAACCTCTCCATGAGCCGATTGAAACCGGATTTTGCACCTGATTCCATGCGTACCCCCCTAAGCGGGGGCAGTCCAGGAGCGGCAGGGGGCTTAAGACAGGGTTCGGTGGGTTGGGCCAAATATTCCTGCAGGTATCCCGGCAGGAACGTACCAAGGGTGTGCAGATTTCTATGCCACACGACCTTGTCAATGCAGGCCTTAGTGAAAATGTCTGCACCTTGGTAGTGAGACGGGCACGCAACGAACCGAAAAATTCCATCATTAAAACGTTCGTTGAGCCAAGAGATGTCAATGCGCTGCGTCCTTGACATATAGCGCATGTTGGGATTATTCCCAGTTATAACGATCCGGCACGCCGATTCGTTATCCTCCAGCACGTTGATAATGAACGGCTGGGTCTCCTTTCCCTTCCCAATAGCGTGCTGCCAGAGGGTAGCTAATGCCATTCCCTCCTTAGACACTCCATGGTCGAGAGCAACAATCTCCGCTTCAGGAGTCGACTTCGAAACGGAAGTCTGTTTCTTGCTTATTCCAGTGATGGGCATGTAGGTCCTAGGACCCACAAGGCAAATAAGCACTCCTGATGTGCTCTTGGAATCAGTACGATCCCCAGCCAGATCCGCATCACAGTAAGCAACCAACTCAATGAACTCTGGGCTATCGCCCACCCAACCGTACAAATGAAGGTCAAGCGTAGAGTTCACATATGAAATTAACCTGTGGAGCTTGCGGTCACACAGATGATTCCACTTCGTGACCCGGCTGGCTAACGCCTGCACGGGACGAATCAGGTCATACCTGCCCATCCGAGCCCCGTAGAGAACTTTCATCAGCACCGCCGCCGCGTCATTCCCGAGGCATCCTGGCTGCGCGTTGACGGTCTCCATGTCCATCGCCTGGTTGAAGAGCTTGTCAAATTCAGGATTGACGGAATTCTCGTCAAACTCCGGCTTGCTCTCGTCCAGGAACGGAGTTTCAACCTTCTGCAGCTTCTTCGGGTACTTACCCTGACACAGCTCAATGTATCTATCGACACACGCCTGCATGAAGCTACTCTCGCTGTACTTGATGAACCTTATCGTGGTTTCCGGCTTGGGGATGTCCTTAGAGAGTAACCCCTCTGGACCAAACCGCAAGTCGGGTTGCTCCTTATCAGGAGGATTGCCGACCGTCCACGCCAGTCTCGGGTCAAAGTGACCCTTGACCACCTGTTGCGTGAATTCGTGCTCGCAGCCAAGATATCTCTTGAGCTGCCTTGGTTCCTCCATTTTGATGACCTTCGAGATCAGCGCCCATCCTTCTGCGATTTTCTTCGCCGGCCCACTCATCTTGAAGTCATCCACGTACACGACAAGGAAGAGGTCGAGCTCCTCATGCCTAAACACGCTGGCCCAATCCTTCACCTTGACGTATCCGACTTTCTTCAGCATTGCCTCGCAGTGCTGTTCCCAAAAGGTACCAGCGTCCGGATGTCCATATAGTGCGAGCACTAGGACAACGACTGGGTCATACCTGGGATTTCCGCTGCTGTCGAACCACTCAGGTGGCCACTGGTCACGAGGAATCCTCACCCAAGTCTTCTTTCCCTTCAAGCGGGCCTGAGTGTACGCAGACTCCCCATCACTCACTTCCACAAGATTCCCTGGGAGTAACCCGTGAGCATCACCCATCTTACCCGCCGCCATAGTGGCGGGGCAGGAGGTGTTCTCGGAGAACAAGGCCCAATGCCCGATCTCATCACGGACGAAACATCCCTCGAACACGACTCGCCCTTTGGATTTGCGATTCGGATCGTCTTCCGGCAGCTCGTGATTCTTCTCGACGCAGATGTCGAAAATCCTACCAACATGGATCTTCTCCCCTTCCTTCCGTGCCTTGGCCGCAACATCATGCCATTCTTGGACAGTCGACAAGTCCCAGCATCCTTGCGATGTTAACTTGTCCCACTCCTTCTGAAGAGCGGCCTTAGCCTTGGCATTTCCAGCTTGTTCCTTCTTGTTTACTGGCCTAGCGACACAAGCGTACAAGGGAGGAAAGACACCTGAGCTCTTTGGCCGATGAGAGAGGGATATCTCCCCCCTGGGCATAGAGAACTCAAAGGTCTTTCCATCAGATCCAATCGTAGGAGCGGCAGCAGCTATACCAGTGCTTCCGAAACCAGCGCATCCCCGATCGGTTCCCCGCTTGGCTTTCCTGGGAACTATGGACGCGTCAATGAGCATAACGCGCTCCAATACGATCTGCGCAACACGGTCCCCAGGATTCACGATGAAGTCCTCATCCCCATGATTGAAGAGGATGACCTTAACTTCCCCGTCGTAGTCGGGATCAATGACCCCACCGCCTACTGCGATCCTGTTCTTCACGGCTAGTCCTGACCTGGGAGCTATCCTAGCGTATACCCCAGTGGGCATCTCTATCGAGATTCCGGTGCTATAACCAAACCTGACCCCCCTGCGGGAATACACGCTCCCTCAGAGGCATAGGTATCCAAACCCGCACTCCCCGAAGTAGCCCGCGTCGGGATCTTGGCAGTCTCGCTGTTAAGACTAACGTACAAGGTATTCGGCTTCTTCTTCCATCGCTGTTCAACAGGGTCAACTTCGACCGGCATTGCACTCGCGACCATTTTGAACGTGCCATCTGGATACCACGCCCTAACGATAGCCTCGCACATTTCACTTGGATAGAGGGCAGTAGTCGGGGTAACCGATCCCTCAATGCGTGCATGAAGGTATCCCTTCTCGTGCTTGCACTTCCGACCTGACAGCTCATCAATGAGCTCCTTGGAGGTCGTCGCAACCTTCCACTGCTTCCTGATCGGCATACCGTCCTTATCCTGCATACCGAAGTCACAGCCGTCAAAATCTACGGTCTCGACATCAGGATCAGCAAGAAACCTCTGCATGAACGGTTGCTTCCACCCAAGACAGTGTCTAGGCCATTCAAATGCAACCTTGCCCCCTCCTCGCCTAACGGCTCGGGAGGCCCGCAGGAATGCTGCAAACATCACCTGAGAGTTTCTTCTTAGATCATTCAGGTGGGATGCAAATTCAGCGCCGTGGATTGAAAGGTTAACGTACTGCCAAGTACTCCACGGTCCACACGGAATTGACGCCCAGAGATCACACCCAGGATTATCCTCGATGATCGCAATGAGCCGACTAGCGTCCTTGGCCTTGGTGATGTCAAATGAGCCAATGTGAACGCGAATTGCCTCGCCTCCACACTCCATCATCACTGCGGATAGACGTGAGTCAGGTTCACACGCAAACTCGATGAGGAGCCTACGGCCGGGCGCTGGAGCGGCCGGGTCCCTATCGGGATGTTCTCGGCGTCGTTCTTCCCTCAGGGATAATTCCCGTTCGGTTTGAACATGGCGTCGATTGAGTTAGGCTTTCCTGTGCCGGCGTATGGCCGCTCACGTTTATCGGCAGATTGGCCATAGTCGATCTTGTCTCCGTGCAGTTTGTGACTCTTCTTTGAATCTCCGGCATGCTTCGCTCCTTCTTCCTTTGGCTTGAACCTACCATGGGGAGCGCATCCCTTATTGAAAAGGATGGTCACACCAGTCCAAAAACCACGCGTGAAGTGCCGATGGTTAGGAGCATCGTGGTGACGATCGTCCCTTATCCAATTTCCAACGGCATCAAGCCCCCGCATGTGAGTGACCCTAACGGTGTCAAGCTCCTCATGCGAAGGACCACCAGGAGGAAGGTCCTCGTTTGTTGCTCCGAAGAACTTCTTCCGCACCTCAACGTGGATACGATACCAGGCACTGTCCTCGTCGTGCCGCTCCCAGTAATCTGAGACGCATGCGTCACCACCTCCTTGGACAGCCTTGCTATGAATGGCCCCATCAGACTTGGAAGAGCTACCGCCCCCCTTGTCCTGCTGGTCATCGTCATCATCATCATCATCATCAGGATCATCAACCCGACCTTCATCAAAGTCGAATTCATCCCTGATCTTCTTACTCGGCTTACGAATGGTCCGAGTCCTAGCATCATAGGATGCCAACATCGGGAACACGTAGGGCTCCTCAGGGTTCTTCCAGATACGCTTGACCTGGTGTATACTTGGTTTCCTGAGGCCTCTTTGGATGTGCTCGAGGTCAGCGACGAGATAGTCGCCCTTCCATAGCCCCCCTGGTTCTAACCGGTAACCCAGAAATAGGCCTGGCTTGGATGATGGGGCGAACTTTGGATCTTCCTCAATTTTGATGAAGTCCCGCTCTTTCTTCTCGGCGGGCAGGGCAGTAGTGACACTCGTCTCTTCAACCTCTACCTCATCAGTGGGGACAAAGTCCGGTTCGTCATTGCACTCGGGTTCGTACTCCTCGTTCTCGTAGATCTCGGCCTCATCCTCATCGATCTGATCAAAGTCACAGTCGAAATGAGTTTCTCCAGTCCACTCGTGGTTACCTCCACGGTCGTTTTCGGCCTGAAGCCAGTTCTCGTCAACAACGAATTCAGTTGACCCGTCGAAATAATTGAGAACTGTGCTTCGCCTTCTACCGAGGTCTTTAATCTTGATTGGACAGTTTGCCCCTATCGGGATAAACAGCTCAGTTCGCGCTTCAACGTGGACGCGAGTGAGAACCTTCTCGTCTTCATTCGCGATCCAGTGGTCTCCTCCTTCATCAACGTCCTCTGAGTCAATCTTTCCAGCGTGTCTGAAGTCGTTTTGGGCGTTTTGAACCCCCCCCTTTCTATCCCTGCGAATTTTGGGAGCAATGGGGTAGAAGTCGACCAGACAGCCAAACGGCAGAATGACTCCGCTGAAGTTTCCGTCACCATGGCGTCGCGTCCATGGTGATCCGTCGCCTCGATTCTCAATGTTTCTTGCCATGGAGAAATGCCTAACGGCAAACGGCCACCAGCGAGGTTCAAATCCAGCTTGACGCAGGAGCACACGTGCCCCATGGAGAACGAGCTTAACCTTGTTCTCAATCAGGCCGTTGGTCTTGGGCATGCCTGGCGTAGAAAGCCGGTGCAATGCGCCAAGTGTAGTGACAGCATTCTTCAGCTCTGGGGCCTGGTCGCTGTACACCAACTTCAGGGTCTGCCCCCCTGCAAACCTGCGAAATGCCTCCAGCGTGTTGCTACGGGATCTGGATTGCACAGGAAGGACATCGAGGTAGTCAGTAGCGAGGTCATAGAACACTATCGCGTCTGCCTCGCCATGAAAGCCTCGGTCCTTCAGTCCTCTCAACACCATTGTGTCAGCGGTGGTTAGGTCCCCGAAGCTCACCACATCATGCGCAGCAGCACCACCCTTGCGGCGAAGCTTGACATTCTCCATCTTCGCACGCTGACAGTGTGGGCAATAGGGGTTCTTCGGGAGATGCGTGAGCATATGGCGGAGCGTTTTAGCATCTGCGCGCCATTCGGTTTCAGTGCGCAGCCCGGAGAGAAAATTTATCTCAACAACGTCGCCATCGTCTCCCTCCCCTGGGCCTGGAACAGGCAGTGATCGGCTATCGCCCTCACCCCCCTGTTCGGCTTTTCCGGGAAGAGCAACGGTCTCGTTTTTGACCTGAAACCACGTTTCACCCGTCCAAGGAACATCAGATGCTATCGCATACTGATCCCTTTCGGATAACTCCCACAGACTATCAATCAGCACCTCATGGGCAACCCCATTCCGGTGAATGATCGTCTTCCTATGGCCGTCGAGTTGATCGACTCTAACGGGGCAATCACCGTCCGTCGGCACAAACTTCGCCCTGCGCGGGAGTCGGTGCTCCTTCACTACATGGCCTGACCGCTCAGTCCTCCAGGTGTCCTGAGATTCACTCTTGCCCGCTAATGCAGGCTTGTATGGCGGAGCCTCGTCATCTTCAAGCCCTTGATATGCCACGCCAGGGGCCGGCATAGCTGGAAATGGTTCAGCATCGTCAAGAGTGGGAGAAACAAACTGAGTGTCTCCATGAGGAAGATACGGCACGTTGTTGATGGCCTCCAATGTCCCTGCGCGACCCGAAGGACACGTGAGAGTAGGCTTACAACCTGCAGTCCATACAAACGAGTATCCCATGTCCATACAGCGCTTCCCAACGGAGATGATGGATGGAGTAGATTCAAGGACGTGTGCCTCAATCACCTCGTCCAGGTTGCCAACGTCAGCATCAACACGACCAGCGGTGCGAGTCGCCCCGTTAGCAGTGTGCAGCGCGTGAGTGTGCCCGCCTTTGGCGATCAGGGCCCTATCGGGTCCCGTTAGATCACCAAGACCAACCAAATCCATTGGGCAACCAGTATCTACCAGCCATCTCACCCCGCTGTATCCAACAGGTGCAGCAACCTTTTGAGTGTACTTCGGCTTTCGAACAACGCGATGTCCCCGCACATCGCCAGGGTTGGTGTCGATGTCCTCATCATTGTCAAGGAGCACTTGGGCGTGAACAGCCGCTGCTCTTATCAGAGCACTTTGAACCTCCCTAGCAATCTTCTTGCGAGACGGGAACTTGATCGCATTCGAGTGACCGTACCCGGCCTCTCTGCAGCGATTCACGGCCCTGCCGGTGTTGTCACTTTCGATTGAAACAACAAACACGTCAGGGAGATCAGGGATCTTGACCCTCAGGGGTTCCCCATCGGGACCCTGTTGAAAGTACTTGCTTCTCCAGGACAGCACAACCTCCGCTTCATCGCAGTACCAAAACGTCGTCTTGGTATCAGTTCGTTTTGGGAGCCTTCTGAACAAGGTTGCTCGGCGATCACCGAAGTTCACCCCGATATCCTCGATCACGGTCCCATTTGTGTCAACGGTCCTTCTCCAAATGACGTGGTCCCATTTTGGACCTCCACCCGTGGTACCGGAGAAGAACAACGCATTGCGCTCATTTTTCTCCCAACTGCTAACGCAAGGAGGGAGACAACCCGGTGCAGACCACAACAACACGGTTGGCCTCAGGGTTACGGCCCGCCCCACCTAAAAATCCGTCAATCCTTGAGCGGGGCTGTCGAGACGCCTTGCCTCCCTATCGGGAGGACTGGGCGTAGGCGACCTAGGGGTATCCCCCTCTTCATCCTCAACAACAGGACCGGCAGCAGTACGAGGCGTGATAGGCTTCGTGCCCGGAGGTGGCTTCTGACGCAGGTACTTGCACGGTTGAGCTGTGCACTTGCCATACATCCAGTCATAGCAGTATCCGAAGTAAATAGGCTTGTCCCTAACGGGCCTATCGCCAGGCCTCGGAGTAGAGGGCGCAGCAGGGTTCCTTGGGCTCTTGTCATGCTCAAACCTGCATCCCGACCATACTGGCACTTCCCAGTCTTCGTATACTCCCAGCAGGCCCGATCAGCAGGCCCAGCGGGCGACTGCCTCCTCGGTGACTTGGGAGACGGAGTCCCTCTGACTGCCTCTTCCAGGAGAACCCCTGTCTCTTTGACTACTCCTACCTGGCGAAGATGACCTCGGTCTCCCGTCTGCTTTCCCGGACCTAACGGGCTTGGGTCGCTTTTCCTCGCGAGTGGGTCATATCTTCGAACAACCCCAGGAGCTCCAGGATGCCGATCCCTCTCACGAGAGTGCGAGCCCGACCGGGATCTCTGCTCATGAAAGGTCTGATACATCTGCAGCGTGTTCTGTCGCTTCTGCCATCGCTCAACACAGTCCTGACAAGCTTTATAGAGCCACGGAAAAGACCTAACGGTCTCATCGCGATCCCATCTCTCAATGTCAGGCCGCATGCAGCGTAGATGACGAACGTTCTCGATGAACACGGCTAGCAGCACCCCATCATCGATCTTCGTAGATGAGATTATCCCAGGTGCTCAGATAACTCCGGAGCCTAGCCTCGTCATCGGAGTGACCTGTCTGTCGACATTTGAGACTGGTCAACTCGGCAATCTTGAAAGTCTGGTCGTCCTCGACTCCAGTCTGCAGATAGTTCAGCAAGAGCTTCAAGATCTGCCTTCCCTTGATGCCCTGAGGAGGGGTCATATTCTGAGCAGCTTCTGTTAGGCGATTCATCTTATCCCTAACGGCCCTCGTCTTGATGCAATCCCTAATAGCACTCGTGAAGTTGGAATCCAAAACCGGATACTTGCAGGGCCCTCCAAGAGCGTCATAGTCGAGCCTCTCAGTCTCTGAAATCCACGCTAACGCGTAATCAGAGTCGAAACTGAAAGCGTTCCTGACCCTCTCCTTAACCTCGGAAATCCATTCCCGAAGCTTATCAGCTGTCGGTTCAGGAGGCAACGTGATAGTATTGCATTTGTGATGGTACCGATCCTTATCAGCAACGGTTGAAATCAGGGCCCCTATCGGGGTACATGACGTGATCCTGCAGCTCTCACACAGCCTAGCCGGTAACGGACAGCATATTTCACAAGCCCTCATTCCACAACCAACGCATGGGACCAAAGGAGGGCCGGTAACGGGGACCCTGAAGTTACACTTGGTGCACCTGTCTCGCCCGTCGTCTCCTCTGATTGTTTCAGGAAGAAGACCGCCATCCCCCGGCCTATCGGCACCATTTGCGCAATAGCCATGGCACTGACCCGCTCCAGGATTACTGGCATGCCCGATGCTTGCAGGGTAGCCTGGAGCAACATTGGGCTGACTAACGCCAGCACCAACGCCCTGACTGTAGACACCACCCCCAAAGGCTGGACCATAGAAACTCGAACCACACTGGTTGTTCACAGCTCCATGAGAGTCAGCAGCACTACCATAGAACCCGGGTGCTCCACCAGGGTATCCCCCGGTGGGAGCCCCACCACTCGGGCCTCCAAGAGGTCCAGCGGGACCTTGGCCTCCGCCGGGATGCCCAGGTCCTGGTGGTGGAAATGGAGCATGTCCATGACCCGCCCCCACCTTGGCCGGGGGGTCCGCCTTGCCCACCTCCTCCCCCAGGAGGAGGAGGAGGGGGCGGTCCAGCTTCAGCGCGTTCACGCCGAATATTGCAGCGCGCACATCGCTCGAGGCCGTCACTGCCAAAATGACTGTGATCCTCACAGACGTGGTTCCCACACTCCGTGCAGGAATACATAGAGACCTCCTGGGCACTTTTACGACATGCCCAACATTTCATCTTCAAGAAGTGACAATTGCAACAATCCCCATCGTCGCCCCGGCAAAGCCTGCAAAACTCACGATTGCACGTAACACACGAGAATTCAGCGTCCGGGTGCCTACGATCGTTGGGATCATCGAGGGCACAGATCTTTGGCGCACCTGGGCCGCCGGTACCGGGAGCTCCTCTTGCGGCCGGTGCCGAGGCCCGTCCTCGATCGGATGGAGTTCCAGGGGTCCTCAGCTATCGCCGGGACTCTGGATATCGGCACGAGCTCTACTCCCAGGAGTCCTCCAGCTATCGCCGGGACTCTGGATGTCGGCATGGGCCCTATTACCCCTACCACCTCCTGGACGACGGTCTGGGTTCGGAGAGACGCTCCCGCTATCGCGGATCGGCCTATCCAGGTTCGGAGAAATGCTCCCGCTATCGCGGATTGGCCTTTCCCCCCTTGATTGCCAACTCCGGACCTCAGATCCCCTATCGGGGACGGCAGCAGGCCTCGGGCTCCTATTCCTATCCACACCCCTGCTGGGAGAAACAGAAATGTCCCCCCTTGCGCGCGCGCGGGGGCCATCCCTCGCACGCCCTGGCGGTGAATGCGACCTGTCAGGCAGTCCCCGAGCCCTCCTGCTTCTGCTGTCAGCCCTCTCCCTATTGGGATGAAGGATGCCTGCCTGCATGAGAAGGATCGACCCTACCGGGCACATTTGGCAAAACATGATCAGCCAAATCAACACCCCCGCCCGGTCTCACCGGAAGGCCAGTACCCCGACCGTTACCTTCCCCAGGAGTGGGCGTCGGAGACCTGATTCTATGTCCCTGCCCCGCAAAAGCATTGTATCCAACATTCCGTCTTTCTCTGGGCTGTTGAGGGTTCATCTGATTGTCCTGGACACCCTGAATAATGTCAGCAGCCTCATCAACATGACCTTCAATTTCAGAGAGCTGAGCCATGATTCTGTTGTTCATTCCATTAAGAGTACGCACGTTACTTTCGACAGTAGTGATTCTCCGCACTGCGCCTTCAAGCGTGTTCCGAAATGAATCGAGTTCACGCCTAACGGCAGACCGCGCTTGATCACTATTCGCGGGGAGATTACGGATCTGTCCTCTGATGTCATCAAGGACCCGGTTCAGAATTCCCGATCTCGCTTCATACTGCTCAACATGGGATTTCACGGTCTCAAATCTCGCGATGACATCGTCATGATCCCGATGTTGGCGTTGAACTCCGCGAGATAGATCCTGGACCTTTCGATTGACCTCGTCAATTGCTTCATGCCAGTCCTGCGGGGAAACAGGCCCTGATGGTCTATCGACCGCCTGGGACCCCCTCCCACTTTGCAGCCTCGACATTCGATCAGCAAGAATGATTTGTTCTTCATTAATACCACCAATAGATTCGGAGGCCCACTTAGCAAACTTCTCGTGTTCAAGAAGAACCTTCTCGAGCTTCAGGTTTAACTCCCTGAAACTCGCGTTTGCCCCACTGCTGGTAGCCCTATCGGGCGGTTGCGCAGCAGGATCCAAATTCCATTCACCTGCTAGCGTCCGCATCCCAACTTTTCTCTACCGAGATCATCCGTCCCTCGAGCTTGTCTAAGTCCTTAAGGATCTCATCCTCGGAAGCAGCATGGCTCCTGCGGGTGGCCTCACGATTCTCTCGAATCATCTGACGAAGCTGATCAGTTGCGATCTCATTGTCCTTAACAGATTCATGAACCTCGTGGGAAAGCAAATTGATCCTCTGATCCACGACTTCAGCCTGTTCATCGATGGCTTGCCTCACAATGGCCTTGCTGTCAGGAATAACTTCGCTGGCAAACCGTTGAACTATCATTCGCATCCTACCGGCATCAGATTGAGTCGCAACCTCAGTCGCCAAACGATTGACCCTGTCCTTCGTCTGCTGATTCTCGTCGCTCCACTCCTTTCGCATGGAACCCACCTGACCGTTCAGTAACCTGATTTGGTCAGCAAAGATATGGAACGCTTTCGCGACTGAACTAGACACCTCACCCCTCTCGAGCATCTCCTGGATGTGCAAATCAAACACCTCCTTTGCCCTGGCGTCACCTGACTCACCGGAAGAATGGGACCTGCGTGCTGGAGGAGTCGATATCTCGATCCTCTCAGGAGCCCCACTAGCTTTAGCAAGTCTTCTGGGTTCGCCTACAGGACTATCACCTATCCTGGACGGCCTGCTAGGGGTAGATCCCCTTCTCCGGCTATCGCCAGATCGGGGATCAATGTTGGATGCACGAGACTCGGGAGTAGAGTGAGTGTGAACATCAGCAGGATCAGGCATCTCCTCATCCTGCGGAGTTGAACCCATTGGTGAGGGGCTAGCCCTCCTCGCTTTTGACCTATCGGTCTCAATGGCCAGAGGTGACGGCCTCTTCGCAGAAGCACTACGTTCCCTGGCGGTCGAGTGTGAACTCGTTGCTAGACCTTAGCGTTTCAAGGTCACTGGTGTCTCGCCCTAACGGGCTAGTGATCGACGGACGATCTTCGATTCCAAGTGCATCGGCAAGCCGACCATCTCTTGCACCTGTCCCAACGACATCGGCAGCCCGTTCAGTGATCCTCGGCGAACCAGTAACCCGGTTCGAGTTCTCGTCTCTCTGATGCAGCGGACCTCCAAATGTAATATTGGGAAAAGGGGGAACATTCGGGGTATCATCAATCACTGGGGGACCTATCGGTCCCTCCCGGTCATGGATGGCCTCCAATCCCCTAAGAACTTCCCGGCTATCCCTGGCTCTCTCTCTCTCGCTCCGGGCGTCCCTGTCAACATGAAGGTCCCTGGCAGCTCCACGAGAGAGGCTCCTGGGCCTCGCGGCAGCACGGATTCTAGCATTCCGGCGCGACTGATCCTCTTCTTCATCACGACGATCCGCAAATGCGGCATAATCTTCATCATTATCAAACTCAAACTCGGCAGCGACAGGGTTGGGCCTATCGGCATCAGACTCCTGCTTTGCGCTACTGCCCCAGCCTGCGGTTGATTTCAACAGAGCATCGTATCCGAAGCCTGTGAATTTCCTCTCCTCATGCTCATCAAACTGACCTGGATTTTGAGAACCAGTAGATCGACCCGAGATACCTCCCGGAGCCAAAACCATAGTCCCTGGTCCCTGCGGCCTGTCCTCAAACCCATCCGAGACCTGCGATTCACCTGGAACAAGGGATCTCGGGGGTCGGATCGGCATGGCCTCCGGGTCGTCCGAATGAGGGCGGGCCATGTTCATCGCCATGCTGATGAAGTCGAACTGTCCGCGCCGGTGACCTGATTCAGAGCCGCTCCTATCGGAGCGAACCCTTCGTGTCTGCTCATCATCAGTGGCCTGACGGAAAATGCGATCGTCTCCATCGTCGGTGTACCTGCCACGGCTCCTGGGTGTGTCCCTACCGGGATCTTCACCCCTGCGGTCCTGACCTGCCGAACCTGCTTCGAAATCCTCATAATCGAAGTCCGGTAGGTCCTCACCTGAGCGGAGGCCCCCTAGGATGGCCTCCTCATCCACGACGCTCCTTCGAGATCGTGGGGTCGACATAGAGCTTGTAGTTGATGGTCTCAAGCGCGTAGGAACGTCCTACGGCTGATAACCTGTGATTCGGGCACGAGCCTGTGCCCAGGCAATGGGTAAGTTGGGGTAAACAAGCCACAAAAGAAAGGTTCCCCAAAAGCAAACCAATCCCCGGTCCCAAAGATCAGGGTTTCCCACACACAAGAGAACAACAACCAAAAGGGAAAAACAAGTAAACAAGTACCCGCAACCCTGATCGACGATGAACCGCACGGGCGGACCCCACCAATCTGCCCCGGGCCGATGTCTCTTTCTCCACCGACACGAAGGTGATCGACGCGGGGACCCGGCGACGCTCATCCGAGGCGCGACGGACCCGCAAACTTGAGCCAAAGTGGCACCGGATAGTTGCTATCGCAACACGCCGGTAGTCACCTGAAATGCATGGCTAGTCACAAATAATAATAATAATAATAAAAATAATAATACTAATAATACTACTAATAAGAATAATAGTAATAATAATAATAAGAATAAGAATAAGACTAAGAATAAGAATAATAATAAGAATCACAATAATAAGAGTAAGAATAATAATAAGAATAATGTCAACCTATGATTAATAAACACCCCCCCCCCCTCAAACAACTTCCCCCCCCAAATAGCTCTTGCAACTTGATTACAAATTGCTAAGTATTGCTCACAGATTTGTTGTGTTTTGAATTGATTTAGTATTGCTGTAGCCTCCTTTTGAGATCGGATTCGGGTTTCCAATTGGTTTAGTATTGGTGGATTTGAGGTTTTAGTTGATTTCGTATTGCTGGAGCCTCCTTTTGAGATGTGACTTGAGGGATTTGAGTTTCCTATTGGTTTGGTATTGCTGGGGGATTTTAGTTTCAACTGGTCTAGTATTGCTGGAGCCTCTTTTGAGATTTGACTTGTTGGGATTCCAATTGATTTAGTATTGCTGGTGACACTTCTTCTTCTTTTTTTGTTTTGGGGGGGGGGTAACCGGGAATCTGTATTTAGGGGGCCCCCTATAATATTTTTTCAACCCCCAAGTACCCCCCTTGTGGGGTTGATTGGGGGCCACTTTTTAAACACGCGTATGTAAATAATTTGCAGTTTGGGAGCTGGGATTTTGTTGGGGTTGCAAAAGCTAGATGTTTGAAATCATAGGGAGCAAGTTTCAAGGGAATTAAAGATTGAGCTTTTTACTGAGAAAGCCCTTTCAAACACGAGTTGAGTTTTTTTTTGGGGGGGGGGCAACCAAAAATAATTATTTAGGGGGAACCTCTAAATAACGTTTTTTTCAACCCCCAAGTGCTAGTTGATTCGGGGCCACTTTTCAAGCAAGAGTATGTAAAGAATTTGCAGTTTGGGAGCTGGGATTTTTTGTAAATCTGAAATTTTATGGCAGGCGAGGCAGATACTGACCAATCAGACAAGCTGGTGGAAGAGGATGATGCTAGCGGGTGTGTGTGTGTGTGTGTTGTTTGGTGTGTTTTTGTGAGTGTGTTTTGATTCCACGCCAAAAAAAACACAAAAATCATCACAAGAGGAGCCCGGGAACCCAAAAGCAAACCAGCCTCACTCCCCATGGCATGTGGATCCCGTTGTTTTCCGGCTCAAGGGTCCGAAGGCAAACCAAGATTTAAGTAGTTCACAGTTGGGAAATCAACCCCAAAACAGATGAAGAAGGGGAGCAACCGCGACTCAAGCCGGATTGGCAGCCAGCAGCCTGTGCTCTGACCAAGCACAGAGAAAAGGCAAAGGCACGGGTGAAACATGACAGGCCCCGCACTACATGGAAGGCACGAAGTCATCCGATTCATCATGAAGAACCAATCGCAGAAATCCGAAAATGGATCCGCACAAACTACCACTCCCAAATTGGAAGCAAGGCATAAGCTCGCTCTACACCCATCTGAAACAAGTCTGAGACACAGTGTTACAACACGATCTGAGTAGACCGTGGTCAGCTGTTCGGATGTTCATGCGCCCTTTTGTTTGGGCCGAGTGTGCTCAGCATATTCATGTCAACGTGCTTCCAGGCTGCTTCCAAATAAGTAGGGCGAACCCCAAGAGGCTACAGCTTCTGAAGAGAGGGTTCGTCCTAGAAACACATTGGCGCCATTTGTTCGGGTCAGGTGTGCGGCAAGAAGGATAATCTTGGCGCACCTGGAACGCCGGGCTGTTCACATGGAGCCGTGCACGTGGCCTTCACAAACTTGCTTCGTAAGCTTGCTTGGATTCGTTAGTTTCTCCACCTATTTTCCCATTCGCAACCAATTGCAACTGGTGACTTTGTGGAAACGGCCGCGCACGTTGTCAATTGGATGCGTGTGGATGGCAAGTTGGGTGGATTCGCCGCAGGTGTGTGGAGACGCTGCGCTTTTGCGGGGGGCTCGGTGTGGACAAGCCTCGGTCACTTGGTGGGCCTGACGCCTGTCTGATCTGAAACAAGTCTGAGACACAGTGTTTCCACGATCTGCGTAGACCGGGGTCAGCTGTTCGGATGTTCATGCGCCCTTTTGTTTGGGCCGAGTGTGCTCGATCAGCATATTCATGTCAACGTGCTTCCAGGCTGCTTCCAAATAAGTAGGGCGAGCCCCAAGAGGATACAGCTTCTGAAGAGAGGGTTCGTCCTAGAAACACATTGGCACCATTTGTTTGGGTCAGGTGTGCGGCAAAAATGACAATGTTGGCGCATCTGGAACGCCGGGCTGTTCACATGGAGCCGTGCACGTGGCCTTCACAGACTTGCTTGGTAAGCTTGCTCGGATTCGTTAGTTTCTCCACCTATTTTCCCATTCGCAACAAATTGCAACTGGTGACTTTGTGGAAAGGGCCGCGCACGCGTGTGGATGGCAAGTTGGGTGGATTCGCCGCAGGTGTGTGGAGACGGGGCCGGCGCTGCGCTTTTGCGGGGGGCTCGGTGTGGACAAGCCTCGGTCACTTGGTGGGTCTGACGCCTGTCCGAAACAAGTCTGAGACACAGTGTTACCACGATCTGCGTAGACCGGGGTCAGCTGTTCGGATGTTCATGCGCCCTTTTGTTTGGGCCGAGTGTGCTCAGCATATTCATGTCAACGTGCTTCCAGGCTGCTTCCAAATAAGTAGGGCGAACCCCCAGAGGTTCTGAAGATAGGGTTCGTCCGTTTGTTCGGGTCAGGTAGCGCCGGGCTGTTCACATGGAGCCGCGCACGTGGCGGTTGCCGCAAGTCATGAGCGTCCACCATGCCAGTCTTGCTCGCCGGAATGTCACGAGCGTCCACCGCGCCAGTCTCGCTCGCCGGCGTGTCACGAGCGTCCACCGCGCCAGTCTCGCTCGCGGGCGGTTTCCGCATGTCACGAGCGTCCACCGCGCCAGTCTCGCCCGCGAGTGATTTCCGCATGTCACGAGCGTCCACCGCGCCAGTCTCGCTCGCGGGCGGTTTCCGCATGTCACGAGCGTCCACTGCACCAGTCTCGCTCGCGGGCGGTTTCCGAGGGTCACGAGCGTCCACCGCGCCAGTCTCGCTCGTCCGCCTTTCACGAGCGTCCACTGCGCCAGTCTCGCTCGCAGGCGGTTTCCGAATGTCACGAGCGTCCACCGCGCCAGTCTCGCTCGCGGGCGGTTTCCGCATGTCACGAGCGTCCACTGCGCCAGTCTCGCTCGTGAGTGGTTTCCGCATGTCACGAGCCTCCACCGCGCCGGCTTCCGCATGTCACGAGCGTCCCCCGCGCCAGTCTCGCTCGGGGGCGGCTTCCGCATGTCACGAGCGTCCGCGCCAGTCTCGCTCGCGGGCGGTTTCCGAATGTCACAAGCGTCCACCGCGCCAGTCTCGCTCGCGGGCGGTTTCCGCATGTCACGAGCGTCCACCGCGCCAGTCTCGCTCACAGGCAGTTTCCGCATGTCACGTGCGTCCACCGCTCCAGTCTCGCTCGCGGGCGGTTTCCGCCTGTCACGAGCGTCCACCGCGCCAGTCTCGCTCGCGGGCGGTTTCCGCCTGTCACGAGCATGTCACGAGCGTCCACCGCGCCAGTCTCGCTCGCGGGCGGTTTCCGCCTGTCACGAGCGTCCGCCGCGTCAGTCTCGCTCGCGGGCGGTCTCCGCCTGTCACGAGCGTCCACCGCGCCAGTCTCGCTCGCGGGCGGTTTCCGCCTGTCACAAGCGTCCACCGCGCCAGTCTCGCTCGCAGGCCACAAGCGTCCACCGCGCCAGTCTCGCTCGCGGGCGGTTTCCGCATGTCACGAGCGTCCACCGCGCCAGTCTCGCTCGCAGGCGGTTTCCGCATGTCACGAGCGTCCACCGCGCCAGTCTCGCTCGCGGGCGGTTTCCGCATGTCACGAGCGTCCACCGCGCCAGTCTCGCTCGCGGGCGGTTTCCGCATGTCACGAGCCTCCACCGCGCCGGTTTCCGCGTGTCACGAGCGTCCCCCGCGCCAGTCTCGCTCGGGGGCGGCCCGCGTATCTGACGTCCACCGCGCCGGTCTGGCTCGCAGTCTGGCTCGCAGGCGGTTTCCGCGTATCACGAGCGTCCACCGCGCCGGTCGCAGCTCACGGGCGGTTTCCGCGTATCGTGCGTCCACCGCTCAATCTCGCTCGCGGGCGGTTTCCGCCTGTCACGAGCGTCCGCCGTGCCAGTTTCGCTCGCGGGCGGTTTCCGCCTGTCACGAGCATGTCACGAGCGTCCACCGCGCCAGTGTCGCTCGCGGGCGGTTTCCGCCTGTCACGAGCGTCCACCGCGCCAGCCTCGCTCGCAGGCGGTTTCCGCATGTCACGAGCGTCCACCGCGCCAGTCTCGCTCGCGGGCGGTTTCCGCATGTCACGAGCGTCCACCGCGCCAATCTCGCTCGCGGGCGGTTTCCGCATGTCACGAGCGTCCACCTCGCTCGCGGGCGGTTTCCGCATGTCACGAGCGTCCACCGCGCCAGTCTCGCTCGCGGGCGGTTTCCGCATGTCACAAGCGCCCAACGCACCAGTCTCGCTCGCGGGCAGTTTCCGCATGTCACGAGCATCCACCGCGCCAGTCTTGCTTGAGGGCGGTCAAATTTCCGCATGTCACGAGCGTCCACCGCGCCAGTCTCGTTCGCGGGCGTTTCCGCATGTCACGAGCGTCCACCGCGCCAGTCTCGCTCGGGAGCGGTTTCGGCCTGTCACGAGCGTCCGCCACGCCCGTCTCGCTCCGTCTCGCTCGGGGGCGGTTTCCGCTTGTCACGGGCACCGCGCCAGTCTCGCTCGCGGGCGGTTTCCGAATGTCACGAGCGTCCACCGCGCCAGTCTCGCTCGGGGGCGGTTTCGGCCTGTCACAAGCGTCCCCCGCGCCCGTCTCGCTCGGAGGCGGTTTCGGCCTCTCACGAGCGTCCCCCGTGCCAGTCTCGCTCGCGGGCGGTTTCCGCTTGTTACGAGCGTCCACCGCGCCAGTCTCGCTTGGGGGCGGTTTCGGCCTGTCACGAGCGTCCCCCGCGCCCGTCTCGCTCTCGGGGGCGGTTTCGGCCTGTCACGAGCGTCCCCCGCGCCCGTCTCGCTCGGGGGCGGTTTCGGCCTGTCACGAGCGTCCAGTCTTGCTCGGGGGGCGGTTTCCGCTTGTCACAAGCGTCCACCGCGCCAGTCTCGCTCGCGGGCGGTTTCCGCATGTCACGAGCGTCCACCGCGCCGGTCTCGCTCAGGGGCGGTTTCGGCCTGTCACGAGCGTCCCCCGCACTCGTATCGCTCGGGGGCGGTTTCGGCCTCTCACGAGCGTCCCCCGCGCCAGTCTCGCTCGCGGGCGGTTTCCGCTTGTCACGAGCGTCCACCGCGCCAGTCTCGCTCGGGGGCGGTTTCGGCCTGTCACGAGCGTCCCCCGCGCCCGTCTCGCTCGGGGGCGTCACGAGCGTCCCCCGCGCCCGTCTCGCTCGGGAGCGGTTTCGGCCTCTCACGAGCGTCCCCCGCGCCAGTCTCGCTCGCGGGCGGTTTCCGCATGTCACGAGCGTCCACCGCGCCAGTCTCGCTCGCGGGCGGTTTCCGCATGTCACGAGCGTCCACCGCGCCAGTCTCGCTCGGGGGCGGTTTCGGCCTGTCACGAGCGTCCCCCGCGCCCGTCTCGCTCGGGGGCGGTTTCGGCCTTACACGAGCGTCCCCCGCGCCCGTCTGGCTCGGGGGCCGTTTTGGCCTGTCACGAGCGTTCCCCGCGCCCGTCTCGCTCGGGGGCGGTTTCGGCCTGTCACGAGCGTCCCCCGCGCCCGTCTCGCTCGGGGGCGGTTTCGGCCTGTCACGAGCGTCCCCGCGCCCGTCTTGCTCGGGGGCGGTTTCCGCTTGTCACGAGCGTCCACCGCGCCAGTCTCGCGCACCCAGTCTGCACCACACCGCCTTCTTCCCAGCCAGCCTCGTACGCCCGGTCCCGGTCTGCAGCACAACCAAATGGAAATCCCTTCTTATCTCCGTTGTCACAGCTTGTATCGCTCCCAGGCACCTTAAGAGAAAACCTAAAGCAGAACCCAAGCATCAGAGATGCTTTTGGGAAGAACTTTATTTCGAGGGGGTTTATTAATCAGTGCCAGCCCGCAACAGAACTTTAATTGGGGGAGGTTCTTTAATCATAGGTTGACATTAATTAGAATAATAATAATAACAATAATAATAATGACAACAATAGCAATAATATTAATAGTAATAATAATACAAAAAAACAACAAACACAATAATATAAACACGTTTTCGGTTTCGCGGCGGAGGAGGTGGAAGACCCGCGGCACCGGCGGCGCTGCGTGACCTGGCGCCTGCGCACGGCAGAGGAGCCGCGGAGCCGCGGCTGTTGCGTGGGTTGCTTCAAGGAACCCTGTCTCAGGTGCCATGTTGGTGGGAGGTAAGTCTACATACGAAACCCTAATCATCCCGTTAGGATTGATTTTTGTGCTTTTTGAGGCACTACTCTTTTCAGGCTTCAAAGGAGACCGAGAGGAAGAGCCAACCTGCAGGCCTACCCCAAACACCAAAATCTATCGAAATCCCACAAATGTCTCAACCCCCAAAAAAGCGAAAACACTAAAAGCCCCCAAAGCCCCAAAGCCCCCAAACCTGCCGAGCCCTCCCCCCCCCCCCCCACCCCGCAAAACCCCAAGCAACGGTAAACCTTGATGAAGAACCTCTGCTTGGGGATCCAATTCTCTGCAGGAATTGAACTCCACAATTTGCAGATCAATCTACCTGGTGGTGTTTCATCTTGCTGGCGCTCACTAGGGAATCACGTTTCCGGGTGTTGGGAATGAACGAGAAGGGGGTTCCTTTCAAAATCGGCGAATTTTTCCGCGGGGTCATTCCATGTGTCATTCTCTGCCAATCGAACCGATCGCACGTCATTTTGGGCTGTTCCAAAGTGAAGGACCCCGGGCCTCATGGGACACCCCGATCAAAACCCACCGAGGAGGCCAAGCGGGCGGCGGCGAAGAGTTGGCTGCGGCAGCCCGGGGCCTTCAGCGGCTCCTCGGGCGAAGCGGCGACGTCGCTTCGGGCGAAGCGGGGTTCGTTTTGGCGTTCACCGGGGACCCCCTATGAACTTTTGGGTTCCTGGATGGGGGAACCCCCTTGCCGTTTTCACGGCAACCCCCTTGGACGAAATGGCTTTGCTGGGCAGTCTTGAAACCTGGGGGGTTCCTCTTCTTTCAGCTGAGCTCTGGAATGGAGCTCCGCCGAAGGGGGTTCCTGAAGGTTTCGAGGTCTGGGCAGGAAGTTTCTGAATTCCATGGGGGGGGGCGGTGGGGGCCGGAGAATTTGGAGTCTGAAGAGCTTCCGGGGAAGCTTCCTGAAATGGAACCCTCGTAGCTTTGTTCTGCTTTGGTTGCAGAACCATTGGGAGGAGGGTTTCTAGAGGCTCGGAAGAGCTGCTTTGGGGGACCCTGAGATTCAAGCCCCGATACCAAAAATGGGGTTCACAATGCCATTGTTTATTCAAGGGATTGTCATAATCTAAATTGGGTCCTTGCCATTCCGTTAACGCGGGCTGAACCCTACGGTTCGGAATTCGGCCAACCAACTGAGGCTTGAAGCTGATCCCGCGCCTGGCGGAGATGGTGGTCACTGCGGTTACCTCTGGGTCCGCCGGGGCGGGGACGTAGCCTGGCCGCGTTTACACAAAGAAATGAACCTGCAAAGTGTGTGTGCTTGCCTGGTTTGTTTGTTTGCTAGTTGGCTCACTTGCTTCTAGGAAACGGCTTGGATGCTGTTTTTGTGGCTCCACCTCCGTAGGATAGCAAAAGAGTACTAAAAGAGTATTAAAAGAGGACCAACTGGTAAAACAACGCGGGGAATCCACAGAAAGCGCATGTAATCCGTTTGCTGGATTGCTTGTTTGTGGGTGGGTGGGTGCTTGTGTGCTATGTGTTTGATTACCGGTTGTATCTTTCGTGTGATGTAAGGGGGCTACTCGCAAACATTCTTCCCCTGGGAACACGCTTAATTTGGTTTGATCACACCCCCACACCTCGTTCTAATTATCTAGGCCCTTTCAGTGGTTAGCTTGTTTAATGTATTGTCTTTCTTTGGTGTTGGCTGGGTCCGAAACAAGTGTTTGGACACTTAAACCCCTGACGTTTGAAGCAGTAGGGGCTAAAACTCGGTCTAAACCTATGAAATTATAAGGTTTGATTCCCCCTTCTCTTCACTCATCAGAGCTAGAGCTACTGAAAACGCCGCGGAGAACATTCGGGTCACCTGCTGTGGCAAAGATTGGTGGCTGAGAGGTGAGCGACTGCCAGTTAGGCGTCCGGTTCCTTAGGGTTTTAGTTGTTTGAAGTTGGTTTCGTGGTTGGGTTTCCATTCAACTCACTAAAAGTTAGTCACTCTTAGCAGGGCATCTGAGGACATCCGAGAAGTATTTTTATGGGTTCGAAGCTGTGCCTGGCATGTTGCTCAGGGTCATCAAACCTTCAACGGGCAGTTTTAGTGAGTTTTACTTGCCTGCTCTTTGGGCTTTTGGAGTCTCTAGGTTTCCGGCATGTCAATGATGTCAACCAAAGAGTCCCGAGCTAGGGAGTGCGACTCGGTCCCCCCCCTTCCAAAAACTTTCTAAGGAGTTGCTAAGGACCTGTCCTCGGCCCCTTTTGGTGCTTTAAAACATTTCCCTTTGGGCCAATTCAGCTTTTGGTGGTGTGAGGTTACAGAGAGACCTGGTCAGCCATGGTCGTGCCGGGGGGGTTGGGGGGGCTCCGCAAGGCTGGGCCGCTTCAGGCTGATGGTGTGCGAGTCTCCGGGCCGGTGCCGCTTGGGAGAACTCTACCTTTGACATCTGGCCGTTGCGGATCTAAATGAATTTTTGTAGATCCCTAGGTGGTTATACCGACACTTGATCTTCACATATACACATGTACACACTACGAGTAATACAAGGTCCTACTTTCCTACTTGTCACTATCACTGCATTGTTTCTTTGGTTTGATGAGTGTCTGAATGGCTCCTCAGCGGAAGGAACACGTGCGGCCTTTGTGGGGCTGTTGATTCTGACTGCGTAGATACTTGCAGAAGCAATTGGGTTTTTGCATTTTGTTTCGCAAATACGCGTGATCCACACAGGCATTCAATTGCTGCGATGCATGCTTTTTAACCCCAGGATTTGGTTTCCCTTTTGGGAAACTAACTGCCTCTAGGGCATCTTCATGTACCTTGGGGTAATGAACAAACCGAAGCCTCCTACATAGCCAAGTTGCTGCTTTTTACCAGACCCTTTGCCCTAAAAACAGTCAGAGGAAAAAACAGAGGAAAACAACTAAGCAAGATCATTGTCAACAACATTGTCAAAGTTGCGCCCACGGTCATTTGGAGGCCGAACAAGGGAATATTGATCAACCCTATAATAAAAGTAGTACATAACCCCTATACCTCCAAACCCCCTCTCGCTGATGCCGAGAACCAAAGGCTTCAGGTTTGCCCCCGAGCGCGGCGCTCACATGGCCCGGCCATGTGCCAACTCAGCCGAGGCCAGGACCGCAAAGCTTTGGTGCTGACGGACCAAAGCTGCGAGCAGGGCCGCCACTGCCTGAGCACAGGTTACGAGGCGAATGGGGGAATCAAGCTATACAGCGCATGGTCAAAAGAAAAGGTTCCTTTTCTTGAGGTTGATAGGGAATAATTATAATGATTCCTACTCAGACAACCATGACCATAGGCCATGTAAGGAGTTGTGACCATGGCTCACGTAGGCCTTATACAGGCTTCTTGGTAGAGCCAAATGGGTGTTGCACGTTGCGCGCTTGCATGGTTTTGATGTGGTGGGGGTCAGGGGGGGGGGGGGCATATGTTAAATACTCCCCCGAGCAAACAAGTGCAAAATAAACCCTAGAGTGTCCATCAGTTTGTTCCACCGAGTCACGCTGTCGGATTCGTTGATGAGATAGAGAGCACTGTCATGTTCTTCATGAACCCTTGACTAAAAAGGTGCTTTTGGACCCTGCGGAGTTTCCCTGCGGAATCGTAGGGGTTGGGGGTATCTGTTCTTTTGCTGCTTTTGTTTTAGGAAAATCAAAGTTACCTTACCCCGGGTCGCTCCTAGTGACCCTAATGAACCGGTTGGGGAATTCGGATTTTCCGTAGTTTTCCCGCGTTTGCTTTAGGGACGTCGAGTTTCCTTACCCCTAATTGCTAGCTTGGAGGTTGGGGGGTACCTTTGATTTGGTTGTACGAGGACCTGGTTCACTTCACAACCACCCCGCAATTTGATGCAAGGGACACCGTTCGGGCATCCAACCATTTCGCAATTAGTATCAGAGGCTAAACAAGTACTAAGATTACTTTTCCCGTGGTCAAATATTCCGATCGTGCTCCGAGACGTTTTTTTTCTCCTTTTTTTTCTTTGAAAAAGTTGGTCCCTTTGAAACGAAGCAACAAGAAGCCCAACCAACGGGGGACGTACGAAACCCCGCAGGCCACCTTTGTGAAGAACATCATGCTGCCTTCGAGCTTCCGCCGGAGTCCTAGTCCGGGAGGTGGGGGGGGCTGTCCCTGAGAATTTGGCGGCTTTAATGCTGTGGGTCAAAACCAATCACTACCCATTTTAGTCTATTTTAGTGGGGATTGGGAGGCTCACTAGGGGTATGACCCGCAGCCGTATCCTTGGACTCTGGAAACTTTGAGGGTCTTATGACTTGCATATCACCCACAGGGAAGAGCCGCCAAAACCGCGCAGGGTAGTTTTTGAAACTAGCTTCTTCTAAACGTCACTGGATTCCCGCCTTCCCGAAGAATGGAGTTGGCAAAGCATCAGCCCATCCCTGCAAGAGCCGGAGTGGAGGGCCGATCGGGGCTACGACCTTTTCTCATGAATGGTTTTCACCTGCATTGCTGCCAACAAAATATCTATATGACGTGGGTTGAGCATCAAGGCCCCGCTTGCCAAATCGAACAAGCGGCCGAGGCTTGCACGGGGTGCGGGTGGAGACGGTGGGATCCTCCGTTTGGTCCGTGGACAGCCTGCAGGCGCATCCCACGCCCAATTCCGATTTTTTCGGGCTTCGCACAATAGATTAGTTTTTTGTTTTGTTTTATTTGTATTTTCATTTTTTTTTTGGGGGGCTTCCTTTGGGCTTTCCAGTGCAATAGCCCAAAGCAGGTTGTAAAACACAGACGCGCAACCCCAAACTGCTTTTCGGCGCGATTTTTCATATTGGGGATGTCGTGGAGATTGTCATTGAGTGATTTGAGTTCAGGATGTCATTGATGTCACTTTCATGGACCCGGGTGTTGGTTGATGCTTTGGCAACAGTGGTTTACACCGTCTGTTAAAACGGTTGGTCGGGCCAAGCGGAAACTCTTGTTCTGTTGGGTTGTGAGCATGGCTTTCAGGGGTTAGTCTAGGTTGTCAAACATTGCTCAGGTGGGTCTACCCCGGGTTTGATTTGTGAGCGATTTCCTTGTTTGTTCATGGCTTGTTCTCGGAACCCGGTGTACCTTGAAACGGCCATGGGTCAAATCCCATACCCCGAGAGAACATCCCAATCCCACTAAAATAGACTAAAATGGGTGGGGCACCTACCCCAAAATGGGATCCCATCGGTTTTGACAACAGCCAAATGATCCAATTTTCCCGGGTTTGGGGGTCCAAACCACGAGCTTCCTAATGGCGGCGTTTTGTCCCCTGAGGTTTCCCCCTTTCTTGGTCCTGAAGTTGCGGCTCATCGGGGTTCCACTAGATTGATCAACTGAGTTGGGGAACTCCGGTGACATAGCGCGGATGGGCGAAATTTTGCAAGCCGGGGGACTCTTCGCGGGGGAGATTCACCAGAAACCAAGTGGGGTGGTCATCCAGTTGCCGCCTTGGGCGAATCGACCGGATTTGAACTTTTGATTTTCCAGGCGTCCATATTTGGTCACAAGAGGTGAATCACCTCGTATTTCCGGGTTCTGGCAAGTGAGGGTAACCACCCATTTGTATGTGAGTGTGTCCTTTTTAAGGGGACTCCCCCCCCCCCAAAACAAAGCAAAAAGACAAAAACAGAACAAAGGAGTGGTTTTCCTCTTGGTTTCTCTTAAACACTGCCACAAAAAGGGTGTTTACCCTCCGAGAAAAACAAAGAAAGAGGCCCACACTCAGAGGGAGCTGGCTCTCAGCATCTCTCAGCTTCCGCTTCTCTGGTTTTCAGGTGCGCGTGGACGGGCAGAAGGGCCGCTTCACGGGTCCCGCGGCGGTGGCGAAGACGCGGCCGCTCTTCTTCTCCGTGGGCTGCGTGACCCAGGCGGTTTGGGGCGCTTCGGGCGGGCCAAGCGGGGTGCCGGTGAATACACCTGTTCGCACTGCCTGAGATCCTGGACTTTCGAACCACTTTTTGGGTTCGGACCGTTTTAGTGGCAAACAAATAGTTCACTCCCCGTTTCTTTTTTATGCGGGAGGGTTCCCCTACAACAACAGACTACAGAAAAAAGGGTACCCTTGCTCTAACCTCTCCACAGCAGGACCTAGCCTTGACTTTAGTCACTTTTTGGGTTTGGACCATTTTAGCGGCAAACGAGTAGTTCCAGGACTTCTTCTGGCCAGTCCACTCAGGCAGCGAGGTTAGCCGCTTTCACGATGAACTCCTCTTGAACCCTTTGCTCAGACGGTAGTGGAACACCCGTTCTGTCTTCTTTTCGCCCCTTGCTTTCACGCGGGATTCGATGTTTCGCCCAGCCCGCATGGTTGTCTCAAAATGGGAAGCTATCCCGACGATCGATGTTTTTCCGATTTTTGAAACAACCTCAAGGGTACCCAGCATAGGCACCCGCGGAAGGTACCTCTTACATCAGTTTCCTCTTGAAGGGACCATTTCAGTCTGTCGCTAGTTGCAGGGTAGATGGTGTTAAGAAGGGGAACCAACAGGAAAGCCACCATTTTGGGCCATTTTTGGTTTTAAGAAGGGGAACCAACAGGAAAGCCACCATTTTGGGCCATTTTTTTTGGATACCGGATAACAAAAGACGCACATACTTCCGTCTTTGGTCATGGTGAGGGTACCTCTTGCCCTAAAAATCGACTCCGACACAAAGGCGTCGGAGCTGAGTTCGGTGCCGGCGGGCACCCCGTGCCTCTGGCCGTGTCTGGGTGCTTCGACCGCGCAGAAGTACTGCTACGTGGACGAGGCGTCCGGCTCCGGCTCCGCGCGGGTCGTCGTTTTCCTGACGCAGAAAAATGGAAAAAGGAAGCAACCCACTGGAGGTGTTGGTGTGCCTAATGTTGAGTTCGACCTGATCAACACGGTCCGGATTAGTCTGAAGTTGACATTAAGGGTTGTTCTTCAAGCTGATCAACTACAGTAATCTGGAGGCTGATTTACCAGGTTCCTTTGAATCAACAATCAATTTTACTTCAACCTCTTAGGGAACAGCACCGATTTGCGGATTCTCGGATCTACTCGGACTTTTCGTGTGTTCGGGAGAGGAGAGGTATGGATATTTTTTCGCCGAACAAAAAGACCAGGAGTAGGGTTTCAAATGGTTGCTCAAGCAGAGTTGGGCTTTGACATACGCTCTCCTACACACACACAAGACACGCAAGCAACCATTGGAGGTTCACTTAACGGCGTGACTCACAGATCGAGCGAACAGCCAACATGGCTGATAAGCATGGAGGCGCGAGCGATTTTTCTGTAGATTATGTTAGACACTGTCGTCTTGGGCCCAATGGGCTGCACAATTGATGAGGCGCAACAACGGTTGTGCGGAGTTCGCATCCGGATCATCAGCCAAAGGGACACCCCATAAAAGCCAAGGGTTGCTTCCTTGCTTGCCGCACTTGCGCTGTCAGGAGAAGAAGAAGTGGGGCCACTTGGCCTGGAGTGCTGGGGTTCCGCTTGCAGTGATTGGCCAAGGGAGGCCCGTACTTGGATGTTCGGCCGAGTGGGTTTTTTGTTGGCAACCTGAGCAATCATCCACTCTGTCCTCCGTTCAGTGGGATGAACCTGGTTTTTGGGGGAGTGAAACCTCTGGGTGGCTAATCACCTGCTAGCTTGGCCGAGCATCCAAGTAGCCATTGGGATGAAAGCACCTCTATCCACCAGAACGGTTCTCAAAGAAGGGTTGTGGGGCCCAATTTTGTGTACTTCCCCAGTCAGAAGGGGGGAGTTTTATGTGTTTGAGAAAATTTTGGCTCGTCCTCGGGACTGGGGGGAATCGCTGGATTTGGTGGAATTGGACTCAAACTTGGTGGCAGGATGTAGTGGGCATACTTTCGCAACCATGCAAATCATGTCCACCAAGGAGTCCCTTGAATGTGTTTCAAAGTGGGTTTTGGAGCTCACATCTCAGCGCTTTGGTTTTGGTTTCCAATCAAACGACATGCAAAAGGTCTTTTGGGAAGCTCCCGAAGGAACGGATCGCCTTGAGGTTTGCGGAAGAGTTCCTCCGTGATGCAAATGGGGAATCTGCCTTCCAAGTGACGAATTCTAGCAAAAGGGAGGTTCCCTTTGTCCTCTTTTGTTCCACGGGAGCACCCTTTTTTCACTAGGTCGAAAGGTAGATGTGCGGCTCCTTGACGGGCGAAACCGCAAGCCCGCGGCTTTCACGAAAAGAGGACACTCTCCCCAAACCACCTGAGCCACAATCAAAAAACCCGGGTAGATGAATGTTAGTAAGGGGCAGTCCCAGCCAGACAATAGTTGCGGCCGCCTTCCTAATTCTTTACATGGTTCTGGGTAGACCATCGTAATACCGGGTTTTGATTGTGACTCACCTGGTTTGCAGGACGCCCCGGACCATCACCGCCCTCCGGCCGAAGCTTAGGCTACTGCGCGCCCGCCTGCGAGACGAAGAGCACGGAGGACAGCCAGGCGACCTTGCGGGCGCCGCTTGGGTGGAGAGACCGAGGTATTTTCGGTTTGTTGGCAAGGGGTTCTCCGGTACTCTGCTGGGTAGGCAGACTTCAGACTTTGTTTAGCCCAGCGTTCTTCATCTTTTTCGCCAATGCTCGAGAAGTTCGAACTTCTCCAGTACTTGGTGGTTAAACTAGCCATCCGCTTCCTTGTTTAAAGCTTTTTAGTTTGTTTAGTGGTTGGGTTTCCGTATTTAAGCCATCAAAAGTTAAACTTTTAGCAGGGGATCTGAGGGCAGCCCAGAGTAAATCTACATTGGGTCTAATGACTTTTCTCCATGACATTTGGGGTTTGCACATGTTTGTTGGCTTCTCTGCCTTATGTCTGCAGTTGCTTCGGGGGCGGAGGGAGTAATCCAGATTTGCTGGTGCTGGGAAGGAAGTGAAGGGCTAAGGAGCTGGAAGTATCCAACATTTGCCTGTTTGTGGAGCATCTTGTGGATTTTTTCGCCTTGCTCCTCAACTAAAATTTCAAGTGCATTTCCCAGTCTTTCTCAACTTGCTATCCTTGCTTTCTTCTTCTGCTCGTGTTGGATTTCTGTGTGCCTTGCCTTGGTTCGGAGCTACCAGGAGTTCTGTACGGGCATGGTAGTTTGCGCCTTCTTCCTGCTCCAAATACAATTTTCTTATTTTTAAGGTTATTATGTTGACCCGGGAAAGGCGATGAAGATACTTACTCTGGCCCTAAACAAATGGGCTTTCGGAGTAGGGTTTTCAAAGTGCTGTCCACTTTGAGTAGCGGGAAACCGCACGTTGTTTTCTTTGTTCTTCTTCGAGGTATGCCGATCAGAACAAAGAGCAGCTCTCTTCCGCGGCCTTTCCGGGGTGTCCTAATTGTGTCCGAGTGTGGAATAGCGGTTGTCCTTTCAAACGATAGGATCGAGCAATCGCCCACCAGCGTCTGACCCAAGTGGGCAACGATGAAGGTTCACCGAAATCCTGCACCACCTAAGAAACCCCTGTTATCCTGTAATATCCACAAACCATGGTTTCCCATGGTTTCAAAGTGGTGCGAAATGGACTTCGCCCACCCACAGCATGAGCGACGCCCCGCCGTTGGGGTTTTTGCTGGTTTCGCCGGCAGATGAAGTCGGAGCTGACCTGCGCCGAGCTGAACTGGCCCACCCGCGCCTCGCTCGGCTGAAGCCTTTGGTTCGACGTATGGGGTTTGGAGGTATACGGGTTATGTACCACTCAAATACGCGATATGTACTACGTCGGGAAAACCAAAGGGAGACACGTTCTACGGTTTTTTGGGTCCCTTTGTTTGAAAACTGCTTCTTCCTGCCGCGCGATTCACCCTCAAACTCTTCCTTGGCTTCTGATTTTGAGACTCCCATACTGTGGATGGACGAAAACACACTTTCACTCAAGAAACCCCCTGGTGTCTGATTCGATTCCCGTACAATTACCAACAAACGTTTTGGTTTCAACCATGGTTTCAAAGTGGTGCAGGGTTTTGCCCATCCACAACGTGAGAGGGTACTCTCCCATCTAGAAATGTTTGGAAGTCACTGGAGGCTTTCTTGTGGAAACTTGCCTAGGTTTCAGTTTCAGCCATGGTTTCATTCGGTGGTGCGAGACGCGGATGTCGCAACCATCGGTCTGATCTGCAGGCTCCAGCGCCAACGACGACGGAGCCGTGTGCGCGGCCAGCGACGAGGCGCCTTTGAAGGGCTGCAGCGGGGAGGTGCCCTGGAGCACGGCGCAGCGGAACTGCAAGGCGAGACGCCAAGCGCCGCGCCGGTTTTGGGCGGGGGAGAAGGGGGGGAAGGGGGATGGTGGTGGACACTTGGGGTCGAGTTTTTGGAGAGAAGCCGTTGGTTTCTGGATGTTTCTTTGGGTTCATTGCTTTGTGTAGAGGTTGCTTTTTGAGTTTTGTGCTGTTTTTGGCGAGTTTTGTTTTTTCTTTTTCGGAGCGGGAGAAGCCTTTAAAAATCAATTCTCAAAAATGGCAGCACGCATTTTTCGCTTTTTGGGAAGGGAAGATAAATGTGAAATCAGGTGACCCTTTCTGTTCAGGGTTTAGCTTCAGGGGTGGGGGCAGTTTTTGGCGTGCCTTTTTCCCGGAAGCATTGCGAAGGGTTCTTCTTCTAAAAGCGGCTGCCAACTTCACCTGCCAACTTCTCATGCCAACTTGTCGAGAGTTACTTCACCTGCCAACTTCTCATGCCAACTTGTCGAGAGTTACTTCACCTGCCAACTTCTCATGCCAACTTGTCGAGAGTTACTTCACCTGCCAACTTCTCATGCCAACTTGTCGAGAGTTACTTCACCTGCCTACTTCTCATGTCAACTTTTTGAGAGTTACTTCACCTGCCAACTTCTCATGTCAACTTTTCGGCTGTTATCTCATTCTACTAAAAGCACAAGCTAATTTGTCGGGTGTTACTTCACTATCCTAAAAACACAAGCTAACTTTTCTGTTCTACCTTCACATCTCGACTCTTAATTCTTCTTCTTTTTATGGCGGGGGTAGGCCCGACGGGAGCTTACGAAACGCACCCCTCTGCGGAGATCGTGCGTGTCGAAGCGCTCTCGCTGTGGCGCCGTGCGAATTTGTCTTGAGCCGGCGAACCCTCTGCGGAGATCGTGCGTGTCGAAGCGCTCTCGCTGTGGCGCCGTGCGAATTTGTCTTGAGCCCGATGAACCCTCTGCGGGGATCGTGCGTGTCGAAGCGCTCTCGCTGTGGCGCCGTGCGAATTTGTCTTGAGCGCGGCGAACCCTCTGCGGAGATCGTGCGTGTCGAAGCGCTCTCGCTGTGGCGCCGTGCGAATTTGTCTTGACCTTGGCGAACCCTCTGCGGAGATCGTGCGTGTCGAAGCGCTCTCGCTGTGGCGCCGTGCGAATTTGTCTTGACCTTGGCGAACCCTCTGCGGAGATCGTGCGTGTCGAAGCGCTCTCGCTGTGGCGCCGTGCGAATTTGTCTTGACCTTGGCGAACCCTCTGCGGAGATCCTGCGTGTCGAAGCGCTCTCGCTGTGGCGCCGTGCGAATTTGTCTTGAGCCCGATGAACCCTCTGCGGGGATCGTGCGTGTCGGATCGCTCTCGCTGTGGCGCCGTGCGCATCTGTCTTGAGCCCGATGAACCCTCTGCGGAGAAAGCGCTCTCGCTGTGGCGCCGTGCGATTTTCTTGCTCGCGAAACGGCTTTTGGAAGTTGTCTCGTGGTGTGCGCGCCTGCTTTCGCAATCCCGCGGTCCCGGGTTCGATTCCCCCCTGGTCCGCGGCAGCTCCGGCTTGAAAATCGCAGCTTTTAAGTACAAACGTAGTACGCGGAGCGTGCTCCTGCAGCTCCGGCTGGAAAATCGCAACTTTTAAGTACAGACGTAGTACGCGGAGGCTGCTGCAGCTCCGGCTGGAAAATCGCACTTTTTAAGTACAGACGTAGTACGCGGAGCGTGCTCCCGCAGCTCCGGCTGGAAAATCGCAACTTTTAGATACAAATGGCTGGAAAATCGCAACTGTAAATTGCAAATGTAGCACGCGGAGCGCCTCCGCCGCTCCAGCTTTTTGAGGGTTAATTACTTCACCTGCCAGTTTCTCATGCCGAAACTTCGAGAATTACTTCACCTGCCAGCTTCTCATGCCACCTTTTCGAGAGTTACTTCACCTGCCAACTTCTCGTGCCAACTTTTCGAGGAGTTACTTCACCTGCGAGCTTATCATGCCAACTTTTCGAGAGTTACTACACCTGCGAGCTTCTCATGCCAACTTTTCGAGAATTACTTTACCTGCCAACTTCTCATGCCAACTTTTCGAGAAATACTTTACCTGCCAACCTCTCGTGGCAACTTCACCTGCCAACTTTTCGAGAATTACTTCACCTGCCAACTTCTCATGCCAACTTTTCGAGAAATACTTTATCTGCCAACCTCTCGTGGCAACTTTTCGAAAAATTACTTCACCTGCCAGCTTCTCATGCCAACTTTTCGAGAGGTACTTCACCTGCCAACATCGCCTGCCAACTTTTCGAGAGTTACTTCGCCTGCCAACTTCTCGCGCCAACTTTTCGAGAATTACTTCGCCTGCCAACTTCTCATGCTAACTTTTCGAAAGTTACTTCACCTGCCGGCTTCTCACGCCAACTTTTCGAGAGTTACTTCACGCGCCATCTTCTCGTGCCAACTTTTCGAGAATTACTTCACCTGCCAGCTTCTCACGCCAACTTTTCGAGAGTTACTTCACCTGCCAACTTCTCATGCCAACTCTTTGAGAGTTATTTCACCTGCCAACTTCTCATGCCAACTTTTCTCTTGAGTTACTTCGCCTGCCAACTTCTCATGTCAACTTTGCGAGAATTACTTCACCCGCCAACTTTGCCAGCCAACTATTCGAGAGTTACTTAACCTGCCAGCTTCTCATGCCAACTTTTTGAGAATTGCTTCGCCTGCCAACTCCTCATGCTAACTTTGCGAGAGTTACATCAACTTGCCTCTATGCTTCCGGGCCACTCGTCGTCTAGTTGTTGGGTTGGGGGGGGTTACTTTTTGAGGTGCAAAAGGGAACACAAAAGGGAGCCGCTGGCTATTTGGTGCACCCCAAATAAGATTAAACATAGGGGGTCATGTACTCCTAAAAGAGCCGAACCTTTTGGTTTCAATTCCCTCGTGGCAAACAACAAATAGATCTCTGAGGTTCGGGCTGGGTTTTGTGGGGGGTGGGTTGCAAACTTGGTTTACAGGTTTAGCAAGGGAAGCAGAGGGGCCCTTGAGCGCGTTAGATTGATCATCACGGGCTGTGAAGCGCGACATGTCTGATGTTTATTTCCTCGTGGTTTTTATGCGGACTTGCTGGTTGACAGCCATTCCGTTGAGATGCGAGTGTCGAAAAAACGATCAAACACCACGATTTCAGGGTCCGTGAGCCACTGAGCATCGGTCATGTGGTTTCAATTTCCCGACCGAACTGCTGCCCCGAGAGCCGTGGTCATAGGAGAATGTTAGCACTTGTTTTAGTTGTTTATTGCTTTTAATGCAACGGGAGAAGCGAACGTTCCATATGAATTCTGAAATCATCATTCAGGCCCTCATATTGACGGCCCACGACCAACACCGCCGTTTCGCGCGTGCCGTGCTCGCCGCTTCGCGCTTGCCTCAGGAGGTCGGGGCCAGACTGTGCACCCGGAGCGAGCTGGAAGCGGACGAGGCGGCAGGCGGGAGGGGAGAAAGCTGGGGGGGGGGGAGGGAAATGGGCGCATGTCAGCTACAGTTGGGTGAAAGTAGGGCAGGGCAACGTAGCAAGTGGTTATAACCGTGGCTATTGCCCACCTTACTCACAGTACGGTGCCCCCGCTTTAAGTAGATGGCACAACCTCCCTCATTTCGCTTTGGTCATCCCCTTTCTTTGCCCACATGTAGGGATTTGTGGCATCTACTTTTACCCTGTACGTCCGGCGAGTCTTGAGAGGTCACCAAAGGCTTTCAGAGAGCAAATGACAAGGCGGCGGTTGTGTTTGGTTCCGATAAATGTTTACATGGTAAAATGGATACGGTGTAGCCATTTTGGCAGAAGGCGTTTGTGTCAGCTAAACCAGTCTGCCTGTCAGCCATGGAGGTAATGGACGTGCAAAGCAATCGTGCCATGGCTGGAGGTGTCTTGACCCTGGCAGTAGCCATCTTTGTCCTTGTCGCTTGGGCACGGGTGCTGCTCCTGCGCACCAAGCTCGCAAGGGCCAAGACCACAGCGGCGCCAAGTTTGCTGGTCAAGGACCTGGTGGACGATGTGGTGCGTGAGGAGGAGCTGGTGGTGGTGCTCAGCTGCTACCGGGAGACCCAGGAGGAGCTGAAGCACAGCTTAGGCACCGTGGGGTTTCAAGCGGGGTACTCCGACCTTCCGCGGACCTTCCGCGAGACGTCGGCGTCGGACGTTGGCCCGGCGGTGCGCGTCATGATCTTCCTGGACGGGCTGCAGGGCAAGGAGGAGCAGGTGCTCCAGTTTCTCAAGGCCTCCAATGAGGAGGACTTTGAGAGCAGCACTCGGGCGCCCAGCAGCTCTGGCAGCTCAGCCGGCCGCAGCCCGCGGAGTGAAGAGGCATCGCCGCTGGCCAAGGAATCTGACTGGGGGGAGGACTTTGCGACGCTGCAGGCGATGAGCGGTTTGCTTTGCTTGAGAAATCCGGAGCGTGTGCACGGCTGCGTGCGGGTGCAGGGGGAGCTCTCATGCAGCAGCCGCGACGTGCCCTTCGAGCTGTACATCAAGACGAGCTGGGCGCGGTCTAAGCGTGCCAGCCAGGCGCTGTGTATGTCCCTCCTGCACAGCGCCCCCAAAGCGCCCTCAGACGCGGAGAGCGCAGACGTGGAGAGCGGCCCGACAGCTTCTGGGCCTCAGGCGCTGCTGCTGCTGGACGGGGACTGCCGTGTGGAGCATCGTCACTTGCCCGAGCTCTACCACTGCCTGCGGGACCAAAGGCTGGCGGCCTGCGGCCCGTTCATGCTGGCGGAGAAGCGGACCAGCTTCTGCCTCTTGGTCCAACTGGTGCGGGACTGGGCCTCCCAACGGATCTTGTGGCTGGGCCAGAGCGTGTTCCGCTTCCAGGCGCCGCTGAACGGGTCCTGCGCCATGTACTCCATGGAGGCCGTGCAGGCTGTGCAGGAGCACTTCTGCCGGGCTGTGCGGGAGGACTCCATGCTGGACAACATGCGCATCGAGATGGGGGAGGACAGCTTCATGACCAACCTCGTCCACGAGCACGTGCAAGAGAGGGTGCACGGGGTGCACGGGATCCGGTTCATGCCCCAGGTCCACGCCAGCTCGTTCATGCCTGAGACCTGGTTGGAGTACCTGGCCCAGCAGTGCCGCTGGAAGCGGTCCCACCTTGGGAACCGCAGCGCCTTGCTGTTGAACCCCAAGGTCTGGTGCTGCAAGCCTTCGCGCTGGCCCTTCTGGCTGGTGCACGTGGCCTCCTTCCTCTGGACGCCCCACCTAGCCCCGGCCACCTTGACGCTGTGGTTCTCCCATTTGGCGGCCGAATTCCTGGAGGATGCTGGCCTTGGCCGCGGCCTCGGCGCCGGCGTGCATGCCGCGCTGTGGCTGGTGATCTGCCTCTACGCGGCGCTGTCGGCCGGAAGCTCGGTGCCATCGAAGCCGAAGATGCACTCGGCCTTCATGGGCTTCTTCATGGGCTTGGGCGCCCTGCAGATGTTCTTTCTGGCCCACCGGAACCTCTGCTTCGCGGCCATGCCCCTGGCCATGTCTGTGGTGCTGCTGCTGCTGCAGCTGCCCCATGGCCTGAGGGCGCCCTGGGCGGGTCTGCTGGTGCTGGCCGTCCCCTTGGCAGCCTTCGTGGAGCTGGTGCAGCAGCCGGTGGTGGCGGTGGCCAACGCGGACGGGGTCAGCGCCAAGTGGGCCACCCGCGAGAAAACGGAGGGGAAGATGCCCGAGGCTAAGGTGGCGGTTGAGGATTGGCGCAAGCATGCGATGGCCATCCGTTCCTGGAGCCGTTGGATTTTCCTCACGGCTTGGCTCTTTGTGAACTTTGGCTTGGGAGCGGTGCCCTTGAGGCTGGGCTACTCCGGGCTGGCGGGTTCTATGGTGGCCTCGATGCTGGTGACCAACCTGCTGCTGCATGCGCTGCTCGCAATGGCCTACTCCCTTTGGCTCGCCTTCTCCCGTGCCTGTCGGGCGCGTGGTGCCTAGTGGCCCAGAGTACAGCAGCCAAGTGGAATCCCTCGGGAACTTGGGGGAGTCAAAGAATGGAAGGGTGAAGCGTGCTCAGATTTTGGCACCAAAAGCAAGACAAAGACCTTGCGTTGTAGAGCTTGCCAAAAACATTAGCACCGACAGCGTTTAAAGCGTGCTACATTTAGCACAGAATTCAAGGTTCAAATACCTGCAGTTTCCTTTCATCGTTTCATGTGCTAAATTCCTTAGCACTTCTGAAATCTCCGGAGGTATCGGATGAAACCGATTGCAGGCCCCGAGATCTCAGTTTCAAAGCTATCGCACGCTATCGGGATGGGACCTGTCGGCCACTCGGTTTACGACGTGGACGTCAGAGCTCCTTTTCTGTTTTCCTCCCGTGTTTGTATAGGCGATTTTGAGGAAGCCGCCGGCACGTGACCGGTCTTGGCCAGTGCTTGTGATCATTTCTGTCGTTGTCGGCATTGTAAAGCCTTTACCCCAGCCAGCCGACCCTGGGACCATAATGTAGCGTAGAGACAGAGCGCAAAATGGGCGGAGAGTTGCTGCATTTGCGCGAGATGCCACCTGATTTCCATATCGGGAAAGAGGTTCGGCAGTTGTGAGAACGGAGGTTTGGCCCATGTTCATTTTTTCCACAAGCTGATCTTATGCAGGGCACAGGGCAGGCCCAGATCGGACTTTGCTTTTTCAGAAGGATAGGACATAAAGCGAAACAATCTCAGGGTGCTTTTCATGGGATATGATTACTTGCCCAGGGTACCTGCCAGTGTACTGACATGCCACCAGACTCAGATGATGGCGTACAGGTTCAAGCACTCATGTCCACTCACACCTCTTTTGGAGATGCAGCCACAGACTCTTAAGCAAAACCCTACGCAGACCACTTGCACACCCAAGAGACCAGGCGGCAGCTTTGCAACTCACGCACAACCACCGAAAAAGATTCCTCCGGTAAAGACATTGTTCTCTAGTTCTACTTTTTGAAACGCACACCACACATGGTCGAAGGCCAACAAGGAGGTGTCTTCGTTCAAGACAAAAAGGAAGCAACATAAACAAAGAAGCACCCTTTTTGGAACATATACTGAAAATGATCAACTCCAAAAAAAAACACAACAAATCTCTTCTCATTAAAATTCAACACACACACACACACCCACAAACTCTCTTTGGGCTTAGGCCGCCTGAAACACAACACAAGGAGTCTTTGTTTACACCCTTCGGTTTTTTTTTGCAATCCCCAAGCTTCACAAGCCGGGTAGACACAACCACCTTCGCCGCCCCCCCCTCCCCTCCCCCAACCCAAACCCGCCACTTCGATGCGATCCGATTCGGATTTCGAGGCACGGGCTGCGGCATGGACCGGACGCGGGTGTGGTCGGGCACCAAGTGCGGCACCAACGAGTTCCTGTCGCTGGTGGGGGCCACGGCCTTCCGGGCGCCTCGCTGAGCGAGTGAGAGGCCTCGCTTGCTGTGGGAGGTCAAGCGAAGAGACGGCCGCCTTTTATAGTGAGACAAGTTGACATAAGTAGAAACGAGTCGAGCAAAGTAGAAAAGACCAGCGAGTCACGTCTAAGTGAACAAAGTGGGCGGGACCTGCGGGGAGCGTGGGCCGTTGGAGGGCTTTAGCGCCAGACCCGGGCCTTCCTGGCAGGGGTTCGACTTTTTTTGGGTCTTTTGTTGAGGCTGAAGGCACATTTTTTCGGGGAGGTTGAAGTGAAAGGAAAACCAAAAGGACACCTGTTAAGCCATTTTTGGGTCCACATCCTACACACCCGGAAAGTGGATAGCAGCTTTCCCCGCCCTGAGCAAGCAGGCAGCAAGCAGACACGCCAGAAGTCTGGGGGGAACGGAGAGCTTGCGAGTTTGGAGCATTTCATTCCGAGAGCCTTTTGGGGAGGCTTCGCGCGCAGAAGACTCCTACTCGATCAGGAGATAAACAAGAACCCACTGCTGAAAGCACAAGACAGAACCACCAAAACAAGAGCATGGCTACCAAGAAGCAAAAAGCAGCGCCGGCACAAAAACAAAAGAAACAACTAAAAGGGGGGGGGGTCGATCCGGCCGAGGGACAGCTGAAGCCGAGATGTACCGTGGCAGATGCCAGGGGCCCCAGCTTAGGCGTGGTTTCTGGCCATAGGGTCTGTCTTCTTTTTTGGGAGCTCGGTGTTCTTTTCTGGGTCGGCTTAAATGGAAACGAAAGGACACCACTCCATTTTGAGGGTACCCTAAAAAAATGACACAGCCTCATACGGTTCCTCAGACACTTAGAGTTGACTGTTCGAGTTTAGAGTTAGATTTTTTTTTTGTCCACATGTCCACCTCCGTTTGATTCCGCCTTACAACGGGCTCAGGGCTTGATTGTTTCGCACTTTTGGCCCCAACCCCGAGCATCCTCCGCCGAAGTTTCGTGGCTGGTCTTTGGTGTGACCGAATCGCCCAAGAGGAGACCGGCTCAAAGGAACGGAACCCAAAATTGGCACCTTGGTAAATGGAGCCTAAAACTAAAACTTGCGTAACCCTAGCCCTATCATTTTGAGCCACACCCGCATGGCTTTTCCATGGTGGGTGGATCACAACCCTTTGCTCGGTCCAGAATCAGGGAGGGAGCGACGAGACCTGTTCGTGTGGATGGAAATCTTGGTTTCAGCCTAAGAATGCGGACAACATTCTTTGGGACCCTCTTTTGGTGGTTTTGAAGGGACTAAAGGAAAACCCAGGCATTTTGTCAGTCCCCTAAGAAAGACCGAGCCTAGTGGACAACGCTTTGAACGCCCCTCACAAAAGGGCTTGGAACACCTAAACAGGAAACGGTTGGAAACCTTGGAAACCCGCAACCCTCCCCAAGGAAAACTCGGAACACTCTTGCGAAACCTTTGAGAGCCCGTTTCCCAACGAACAACTTGGTCTTCAGCCCTTGAAAACCCTCACCTTCAAATCCACACCCTCTTGGACAAACTCTTGGGAAGCCTGTTTCCTCTAAGGACCACCGCTTGTTAGCCGAGAAACCCATGGATCTAAGGGCTGATTCCCCATTCTTTCCAAGTATCGTTCTTTTCGAAAACCGGCCGTTTCCCTTGGTTTCCGGAGGTTTTCTAGAAAGAAGGATCCCTGGAAAGAATGGACATGGAAGGTAGCACTAGAATGGAAAACCTTTTGACCCCCTCTCAGTGACCCCCAGGAGCCTTTGGCGCGTGTCCGCTGCTGCGCGGACGCCCGTGCGCTGCGGCTCCGCTTCCGGCGCAGCGACCGGGACGCGCACGCGCTGCCGGCGGGGTTGCGCCCTGGTTGCGCTTTTGGACTGCATTCCGTTTTCGGATGTTTTCGGAAAGTCGGGGGTGCCTTTTTTGTTTGTTTTGTTTGTTTGCTTGGTTGGTTGGTCGGTTGGTTGGTCGTTTAGTTGGTTGCGTGTTTCTGTTAGCGTGGTCTTTTTTTTTTGTGGTCCTGAGTTTCCGAACTTTGGGTTTGGACCATCTTAATGGGGAAAAAGCAATCCGGACACTTTTTGGTCAATCCACTCAGGAAGCGAGTGTTTGGTCTTGTGTGTGTGTGTGTGTGTTTGTGTTTGTGTTTGTTTTTTTGATTGCGGGAGGCGGAGGAGGGAGGGGAGGGGTTGTTTTTTTTTTTGTTTTGGTGCCGTTCTGGTGGTTCTTGTGGAGGGAACGTGTTCTTTTTTGGTATATTTTTTTTGGGGCTCCAAGGGAACCTTTCTTTGAGGGCATTCCCGAAAAGGGGGTGGCGCGTTCCCATTTTTTTTTGATCACTCTGACCGGATCGCGACGAAAAGATACGAGAGCGTTCCCTTACCCCTGACTGGGTGTGGGTTTGTGTATGCGTGTATGTTTTGAGTTGTTTTGTTAATACCCCTTTTTGAGTTGGTTTTAAAGGGAAACGAGCAGGAGCACAGGAACATCACTACGTTTGCAGGTTTGCCAATATCTTGACACATACCAAAACGTCTCTTGGCGGTTTGGAGACGCTTTGTTCTGGAGGGTTCCAAACATATCCGGGAGTTGCTGTTGTTGTTTGTGGGTCATTGGGGAGGACCAGGAGGGTGGGCCAGCATGCCCTCGCAGAATTGCAACTTTCGCATGTGGGAGCACATGAACCACAACACAACCGACGCCTTCCCTTTTTGGAGAATGCTCAGGTGACGTCTAATCAATGTAGTCCTTAAGCGACTGGAGATGGGCTTGAGCCTGCGGGCCGTGTTCTGCTTGGCCAGCCGGAGCCAAACTGACTCTTCTTGTCCCTCCCTTTTCGGACCATGGAGGACCACTATGTGTGTATATGTCTATATTTATATGAATATTTATGCTGACCCCCGTTCTGAGGAGGGTCCCGGGTGAAGCGACGCGCGGGGTCAGCAACCCCCGGGTCCGGCTCGGAGGGGGGTTCGGGAACGCGTGGCAGGCCGGCTCTGAGGGGTCAGCTTAACATCCGTTGTTCTTGTATCGACCCACATTGGACACTCCCTTGCTTTGGAGCCATTGGCAAGGAGCATTGAGAACTCCGGCGGGCTGATGAACTGGGCGGTGGTGTCAGGCGGGGTCGGGGCTTTGCTTTGTGCCCAAAGGATCTGGGGACTATACAACGTTTAGAGTGTGCGCATGGTTGTTTTGGGGGAACAAACTCCGTTCGGCTGTTGGGGATGCTCCCTGTTCCTCCAACAAGGGCGCGGGCTCGCAGCCCGGTTTCCTACAATCAGCATTTCCAGTTGTGTTGTAAGCACCCCCCTTGGTCTTAGAGGGGCATGACCCCTTGAGGACTGATTTTCCAAGTCCTGCCGGAAACACAAATGCATGCCGTCAACCCGCCCTGCCCCCAACATGCAATTGCCCAAGTGACGACGAGCTTCCCGGTTCCGGGTCAAACGAGGTTGCTCTGAACTTGCTTGGGGCTACAGAACTACACAAATGGATGGTTCTTCATTTCGGCAGTAATTTTCGAGCCAAGGTGCCAACATGTTTTAGTTGTTTGCTCACATTGCGATCCATTTTCCCACGCTGCTGCAAAAATCATTTCTAGTGGACGCCCTTGCAACAATTTCTGGGTACATAAGGGGGTAAATGCTTAGCAATAGTTGGCTACTGGGAAGTTTGTGTTTTGAAGTGCGAAGACCCGATTCTAAGTATTCAGGCCTTGATGGTGCACTTGAGGTGTTCTTTTTTCTTTTTTTTCTTCTTTGTTTGAAGAGGGGGACAATTTCCCGGGGACAATCATAATCAAACAACGCTTTGTGGTTTTTGTTTTGTTGTTGCACAACCGCAACAAGGGCACCATGGCTTCATAAACCCATGGTTGACAAGGAGGGTGCGACCCATTTCAGAGGGACCCCGCTTCTTTGTTTTTGCCTTTTGCTGTACAAGCCGTTCGTGGGTCGCGTAGGCTTGCAAGACGGGGCACCTCCTTGCAGGGCTGGAAATTCCTCTGACAAATCGTTGAGGCACCAACTGGCGGGGGGACTTTGGCTTCTTCCTGCAGAGCGGCATGCGGGGCTTGCTGGCGCCCAAAGACGGCCAGCACTTGGACGTGCTGCTTTCAGGCCGGCTCATGGCTGCTTTTTTTTGCGCCCGTTTTCTGGGCGCATAAACTCCCAATCCAAAACTGGGGGCTCAAACTTCTTCGGTTGGTAGCGCTAGTAGCCTGTTTAGGTGTTTGGGAGAATGGAGCATACACAAATTAACAAGCAGGCGGTCAAATGGGTGTTTTCCAGCACCAGCCAGTTAAACCAAGAGGCTTTGTCCCACATTCAAACAGGGCTTCTTGTGACATACACTTTGACGCCATTGCATGCATTGCCTTTCGCACCAAAAAAGGACATCACCATTTGGGATGATGTTCAGAGTTTCTGCAAGGTTCCAACCACCCCACCATACCACGACCGAAAGTGCTACCCCCCCTTTGGCCCAGCCCAGCAATCCCAACAACCTCAGCACCTGAGCCACTTGCTCAAAACCCGGGTAGATGAAGGTAAGGGCCAACCCTTTTGCCACAAATGGGTCCCTTCGCTGCCTTTTAGATTCCTGAAGCATGGTTCTGGGGATCGACCGCGTCTTTTCTCTGGGTTTGGAGTCTGACTCGTCCGTCGCGACCTGCGCGGCGCAAGCGCCGCCAGGAGTGCACACGGCCCCTCGGGGGGGCATCATCGAATTCTTCTACCGCATCGACTCCGAGCGCCAGGCCGACCTGCTGCGCTTCTTCATCGACGAGCCCAGGGCTCCGTCTGGGGTTGGGTTTGGGGATCGCCGTTTTCTTTTCTTTTTTTTCTCCCCCAAGTCCTGCAAGAAAATCCAGCTGGGTTGTTGGAATATCTCACTTTTTTTGGTTTTGGGGTAGACAACGTATGAAAATACACCTGAGCCTCTGATTTTTTGAGATGTGAAAGTTGCCAATGGTTTGTTCGGGTTTGCCTTTTTTAGGGCCCCCCCCCAAAACAATGGGGTACCCTGAAAGAGGCTGTTTTCCATTTTTTCCCTTTTTGGTTTCCCTTCAAAACTACCAAAGCATGGGGTGCCCGCGAAAAAAGGAGCACTCACTTGGTTCGGAACGTAGAGGAACTTGCTCGGTTCCAGGGAGGGGGCTCGCCAAGTTTCCCTATGTCTCAGGGCACTCGGGAGACGGGTTCCAAGAAAGGACAATCCGATCCCTTGCACCAAAGGACAATCAGGTGTTTTGCGCATCCGATCCTGGAACTCATCTTCAACCGGTCGACCCCAAATGTCGACTCTTGACATTTAACCCATTCCTTCAAGCCCAAAACCGATGAAATCGATGTTTTCTTCCCCTAACAACGGGCGAGCCACCCATTTCGGGGCTTTTGCTTCGGTTCCCCCCCGGAAAAAGAAGATAAACAAAAAAAAAACACAAAACAACTCGCAGCCCAGGAGATGGAGCAGAACACGGGCGGGCTCCCGGCCTCTGGCACCGTCGCGTGGACGAAGGCGTCCTTCAGCTTCTCCGGGTCCAAGAGCCTCGGATCGACTGGCTCGGGGCTCCGCAGATTAGGGAAAGGACCTGGCTCCTGGCTCGCTGTTCGGTGCTGCAAAAGGCAGCAGCCGTTTTTTTTTGGTTGGGGAACCACAGGGAAAGCTTTCCTTTTTTTTTTGGGGGGGGGGGACCCTTGTTGCGATCGGTGCGATAGGTGGGGGATGTGGGAAAATCAGCAAGGGATGGGTTATAGGGGTCCTTCCATTTCTCATTCCCCGCTGAGAACCAGAGAGCACCTTTCACGCGAGGCGGTTCCGAACCAGCGAATTGTCCGGTTCCTTAGGTTTTCAGATGTGTTTAGTTGGTTTTGTGGTTGTGTTTCCGTATTTGACCCACTAAAAGTTCAAACATCTTAGCGGGATATCTGAGGACAGCCCAGTTCAGGTGAGACTTAGTTGGGCTCATTATGTTGACCCGTTTTGGGGTTATCAAAGAAACCGGAGCTGCCAAGCTGTTTTGGAAGGCTTGGTTCCATCTTTACAGAGGCCGATTGGGGGGAGCTTCCTTTGGTTAGTCTGAGGGAGTGTAGCACTTAGTTGGTGGTTGGATTGATGGTTTGGGGATTTGACCCTTTGGGTTTTGTAGAGGTTACATGGGAAACCACTTCTGACCACCCAGCCACCAATCCAAGCCACCAATTGGAGGAAGCTGACGAACCCTCGTTCTTGGGTTTGTCGCACCCGGTGCTTCCATTTGGGTGGCTCGTCAACTTTTGGAATATATATAATTACCCCCCAAAAATTGCTTTGGTTTTCCTCTTGGTTTCCGTTAAACTCAAAAATGGAAGGGAACGGGTCGTTCAATTGTTGGGCACACTTTTAGATAGGAAAACATTGAATATCGTTTGGGATGTTTTCCTAGATTTGTCAGGTCTGTTTGGGCCATGACTTGGTATGCGGCCGATGGACATTGTGGAGCCAGGCTGAGACATGCGCATCGGACATGGCCTCAGGCACTGGAAGAGATCCCCTGCCCAAAAGGACAAGAGCGGTATCAAGAAAGACAGCGGAATTAGTGGAGCTTTTAAGCTTTATGAGTCTGTGGGTGTGCTTTAGTGGTGCTTGCCAACTCCTTTTTTTTAGCAGCCCGCCAAAAAAGCTTTGGGCCCAGCAACATGGCTCTCAGACACGTCCATCCGCGAAGCGAATTGAAGACCCCAGGATGAAGACCCACACCTTCCGCTGGCGCTACGAGCACCTCGGAATCAGAAGGGATGGATGCACCTTGTTGGTTTGGGGGCGGCTTTTCATTGGTTTTTGGTGCCTTTGGAAGTGTTGGTTGGTTGGTTGTGTTGTTGGTTGGTTGGTTGGTTGGTTGGTTGGTTGGTTGGTTGGTTGGTTGGTTGGTTGGTTGGTTGGTTGGTTGGTTGGTTGGTTGGTTGGTTGGTTGGTTGGTTGGTTGGTTGGTTTGGTTGGTTGGTTGGTTGGTTGGTTGGTTGGTTGGTTGGTTGGTTGGTTGGTTGGTTGGTTGGTTGGTTGGTTGGTTGGTTGGTTGGTTGGTTGGTTGGTTGGTTGGTTGGTTGGTTGGTTGGTTGGTTGGTTGGTTGGTTGGTTGGTTGGTTGGTTGGTTGGTTGGTTGGTTGGTTGGTTGGTTGGTTGGTTGGTTGGTTGGTTGGTTGGTTGGTTGGTTGCAAGAAACCATTGTTTGAAGGGGCCCCGACTTTATATTCAAAAAAGGAGGGCCAAGCGTGTCCGCTTTTGCAGTATCCAAATGGAGCCATCAGGCAGATCCTGCAACTGCAATCAAACTGCACCCGCCCCACGATCACTTTCAGTGTGGTGACACAGCGTACTTCCTTCAGCCACGCTTTTTTTGTGAGGAAACAGTCGTGGGCTGCCATTTGGCCTCCCCTCCCAAAGGCATGCTTCAAAAGGGGGGCCTTCAGCTGGCTCCGAAGCAACCAACTGACCAACCGACAAACCGACCAACCAACCGACCGATCGACCGACCGACCGACCCACCGACCGACCATTGAAGGGGGCCCAACTTGATGTACCAAAGGGAATCTTTTTTTGGCCCGAAGACTCAAGGACAGGCAGCGGTGTGACAGATTTTGCACCCTTTTACATCAGTCCCTTTTTTCGCGAGGGGGGGGGGAACAAGAAAAAATAGACTTGGGTTTTGCGCCCGGGAAACATATCAGTCATTCCTTTATTGTGGGGAACCAATGAAAAAAAGACCAGGGTGGCAGGTGCCCCCCCTCGCTCTTCCCCTTGTTTTGGGGTTTTCGCGAAGGGAACAGAGGCTGGGGCTGCCTCCAAAATATTTGTTGATTCAGGGAAAACCTGAAACAAAAGCAGGCCGAACTCCTGCCGTGCAGTACACAATCCAGCCGGTTTCTATGAGTGGCGGGAACATGAGTTTTTGTTTTAGGGTAGACCGTGTCTGAAACAGCATCTGAACAGCATCTGAACCGGTGGCCGGTGAGTTTTTCGCCCGAAGCCGTGGGCCACGAAACAAAATCAGACGCCCGGTGGGAAAGGACATCTTCAAGTGGGGCAATTCGCTCAAAAACGGGGGACCGTTGCGACAGGTGGGTGACCCTCTCTTTTTGAGGCTCGGTACTAATTTTTGCAGGGTTCCTCCGTTTCTCTTTTTGGAACGCGCCAGGGTTCCACTTTCTGACCCCAGTCGACTTGAACCGGGGAAACAATCGTCGACCTGGAGGTTGTCAAAAAATGGGTGTGCCTTCTTTTGGAGAGTGCCAATATTTTCGTGGTAAAGGGATTCCACAAGGACGACCGAACCCGTTTGGGGGGTCCAAATCCCAAGAAAGACACACCCAACCGAGGGCTGTTCAACCCCACTTAGTAGGTCACCACTAGTTATAAGGATCCTGGCCCCAAGTTCTTCCAGAAAGCATCGTGCTACCACAAGTGAAGTGGCATACCATACTGTGTTTTGGGTAGACCACTTTGTCTTCACTGCCTTGCGCCTATGGCGTTTTGGCTCAAGTAGCAGGCTCCCGACTAGAGTAGCTCGGAAAAGGGACAGGCGCTCTTGCACGACGATCTTCTTCACCATCGGGTTTGCCCTTCCGGTGTTGTTGCAGGTTGGTGCAAGGAGGTACTTGCCTTTTCGACGAGTTCTGCTAGGGCCTGTTTGTTGCTGCGATCACTCATTTGCAACTTGCTTTCCTTCCAAGCCACAAGCTTTGACCTGGTCACCAGATCAGCAATCCTGAGCTTTGTTACCGGGTTCCACCCCCTCTACTTTGCTATCATGGTTGAGGAGGTCTGATTCCCGGCGTCATCAAGTTCTGCCCGAAACAACAGGTATCAGCCGTGTGGCCGGTCGCGGTTCCTCGCCTACTTGCTCCACAGCGTCGTCAATGGCGAGTTCGGGTTCTGCAGGCCAGGCGCCCAACGCCGAACATCTCGGCGGGCATTATCCCGAGTCTAATGCTTCCTCAAATTGAGGAGCACCCAGAAGCGGTGGAGGATAGCCAGCAAACCTCCCACTCCCAGGATGGCTTGGCTCGGACAGGAACTGATCCGTCACGTGGTCTTGAGCTAATGACGTGGTCTTGCGGCTGGGCTCCTACATACTGACAACCTCACGCAAGTTCTGCGGGGCATTGCCGGAACATCCCCCGAATCAATTCTTGTCCAAGGTATGGACAAGCCCAGCTTCAGCTCAATTCACAGGTCCGCCCAACCAGATCCACTCGTCATTGAATCCTGATGAGCTCATCGATCCAAGACACCACCACAAATCCAGGTTGTGCCCGAGAATGGGGAAGTACCCCATCTCGTTGAGGACGAGACGGATGAAGAACGAGTCCTCAGATCGAGTGGTTCTACCACAGCCTCATCACGAAGATCATACCACATCCCATGGACCGGGGGGGCAAGCACAGAGTCAGTGAACCATCAATCTTCTTGATATTCCATTTTACAACCCTGCTACTTGATCCTAGTGGGACAGAGACCAAGCCGAGGACCAAGCCTTGGTCCCAGAAAGAGGAGGTATGGAAGGGATGATGCCTCAGAGGTCGATATCTTTTTTGTTGTTGTTGTTGTGCGGTCCGGTTACAAGCTTCTGGCAGCAGTTCTTTTACGAAGGCTGAAGGATGGCGGCGCTGAGAGCCGGATCTGGCCTACACAGTTTGGTTTCCGTTCGGGTCGTGGGACTTCGGATGCGTTATGTGTGGCCAGGCGTTTGCTTGAGGAAGCATGGGGTGCACAAGGCGGTTCTCTTTTGTTCTTAGCTCTTGACTGGGCTAAAGCCTTTGACTCAATATCTCCTGACAGGCTTGTGCATTCATTGTGCCGGTTCGGCATTCCCAAGGCCTTCTGCAAATTAACTGGTTCCATTTATTCAAGGAGATGCTTTCGAGTCCGTGACGGCGGTGTGATGTCTGACTCGCACTCGCAAAAATTTGGTATCTCGCAAGGGTGCCCTTTGTCGCCGTTCTTGTTCTCAATGGTGATGACGGTTTTAATTTCAGATGCGAATTTGGACTTACAACTAAAGCACGGCCTCCCCACCAAGAACACCCCAGTGAGTGAACTCATGTATGCAGACGACACTTTGGTGGTAGCCGCCGATGCTGAAAAGGCGGGACAGTACATGACGTGCATTCAGCGGGCTGGCCGCGCCTACGGCATGGAGCAAGGTTATGGCCTTGCCAGTGCGCTGTGAGATCGAAATCAACAAGCCTGACGGCACGCACGTCCAGTGTAAGGAATCCCTGTGCTACTTGGGTTCCTTGTTGACGGCTTTGGGCTCTATCGCCCCCAAGCTGAGCAATCGAATTGGCGCTGCAAGAGCCGAATTTCACACACTAAAGCGCATTTGGGCACATTCTTCGTTGAGCATTGGTAAGAAGATTCGTATCCTACATGCCTGCGTTCTTTCAAGACTTCTTTACTGTTTGCACACAGCTTGGCTCAAGAAGGCCGAACTCGATGCATTCCAATCCATGTGCTTGCGACAAATACAGGGCATTCCGCATTCGTACATCAGCAGAGTCTCTAATGCTGAAGTTCTACGCAGGGCAGGTGAGCACCCGGTTTCCAAGACTTTACTGCACAGGCAGCTATTGTTGTTGGCTCGGATCGCCGCTCTTCCCTCTGAAGACGTGAGGAGGAGATGCATTTTCCAAGGCGACAGTTTAGAACTTTTGCAGGCCGTGCCGCGTAAGCGCGGGCGTCCCAAGCAAACGTGGGCGTCCGAAGTGAGAAAGCAGGCGTTGCTTTGTGCTGGAAGCGAAGAGCGCTTGCAAGGCTCGTACGTTCTGCTTTTCCAGGGACGGTTAGCGCATCTTCCCTTCCATGCCCATGTGTCACCAGACGCGAGGCCGATATTCGATGATGTGTCATTTTTTGGAGGGTGCAAGTGCAGAGATTTCGTAGTAATCATCACCATAGTTATAAGGATGCTGGCCCCTAAGTTCTTCCAGCAAGCAGCGTTCTACCACAAGCAAGTGAAACTAAGTGGCATACCATACTGTGTTTTGGGGTAGACCACTTTGTCTTCACTGCCACGCGCCTATGGCGTTTTGGCTCAAAGCAACACACTCCCGACTAGAGTAGCTTGGAAAAGGGACAGGCGACATTGCACGACGATCTTCCTCACCGTCGGGGTTGTCCTGCGGGTGTTGTTGCAGGTTGGTGCAAGGAGGTACTTGCCTTTTCGACGAGTTCTGCTAGGACCTGTTTGTTACTGTGATCATTCATTTGCAACTTGTTGCTTTCCCTCCAACTTCCAAACCACTATTTCATCACTTGCCACAACCTTTGACCTGGTCACCAGCTCAGCAATTTTGAGCTTTGTTTCCGGGTTCCACCCCCTCTACTTTGCTATCATGGTTGGAGGTCTGATTCCCGGCGTCATCAAGCTCCGCCCCAAACAACACATACTAAACGGTTACTGGGTCATTTCAACCACACCAAGTGGTTACGACCTCTGCAGGAAGGACGGCTCGGAGTCTTTGGGAAAAGACGTGGCCTGCATCGACGACATCGTGGTGCATGGGATCCGGGGCTTGGAGCCCTGATCCGCGGATCTGCCGCTCGGACGGCGGGAGGGCTCGCTGGGTTTTGGGGGGCAGGTCCCCAGGCTTGCCCCCAAAAGAATGTCGACCCACTTTCTGGGGTGGTTTGTCCTGCAACGTTTTGGGGGGTCCCTAAAAAAGAATCACACATTTTAGATGACAATTCTGGGTAAATGGCGGATATATGAACCCAACCATTGTTTTAACGGCTTAGAATTTTAGGAGAGTTTAAGGGTGATTCTCCAGCAAACCCGGCTTTGACAGGTTTCTTCACATTCGCCCTTTTGTTTTAAACATCACTTGGTTAGATTTAAAGTAAATACGGCTATTCTTTTTTTATGGGGAATGACTCCTCCAAAGTGATTGGTGGACATTAACCCCCACAGGATTTCGATGTCCACCAAAACATCCCCTATTAAAATTCACAGCCATACAAGGAACCCTGCTCACAGGGAATCCTGATTCGGACAGGGTTGCTCATAATTCCCCTGTTGGTAATACATTGTGCTTGGCAACTTACAGTGGTGTTACAGCGAGCTTCCTCTTGGAGAGATGTTCAAATGGGATTGTGGACTTAGGCTCCTGAGGTTGGTTTAAGGGGCAGCGAAAAGAAAATCACTTATGTTTAGGGTTCCTCCATTTCGACACACATATGAAGCAGACGCAAAGGAATCTGACTTTTGGTGCCAAAGCTGAGGTCGCCATTTGCGAGGATCCAGGGATGGCTTTGGAGCGCTCTGTTGGCCAGAAGTCTTTCGGCACGTTTTTGGTACTGACGGGTTCGCCTGCCCCCTTCGAGCTGGTTGGCGACGTTTCCCATGGAGGGACCACCAGAAGCTCATCGGAGGGCATCAGGATGCGATCTGCTGAATGAGTCGCTGGACCTGCCTGACTGCCAGCCTGAGCGCCTGAAAGACGATCCGTGCAGGCGGGGTTTTCGAGAGAGATGAGGTTCAATGCTTGGAGTGAAGTGAATACCCGACATGGATGCTCGATTTGCCAAGTTAGACAGTGGTTGGCAGGGTTAATTCCCACTGAACGGGGGACATATGAATTGGTCATAGTCAAGGTTACCGTTGCAACTTATTAGCTTGGCGAATCGAACGCCTAAGAAACCACAAGAGGCCATGGAACCCGGCAAATTTCTGGAAGACAAGGTTTGGGGAGGACTGCTGGTGGGAGGTGAGGTGCAAAAGTGAAATCCGGATTCCTACATTTTTGGGAATGGGACACCCTCTGCTCATTAGCCAAGGCGGGTTTAGTCATCCCGGGTAAACGTCAACAAATCCGTGACTCATGAAGGGTCTGGGTCAAGCTGCAATGAACCTTGTGCCCACAGCCAGCGAACGTTGCGTGCGGATGAGACTTGCACCCGAACACCCCTCGTTTGGGGAGGAACATCATAATATTCTTTTGTGGATCCTCTTGAAGGTATTTGTCCAGGCAGCCTTTTTTGAGCGAAGCGGATCGAGCTCGCTCTTTCCAGTGCAGAAGTATGGGTGTGGTTCAAAATGAGGGTTGCGGGTTGCTGTTGGGAAAGTCACCTGGGCTTGTTATTTTTTGGGACAAGAGGAGAGATGAGCAACGGTCAATATTTGTCGGCAGAGGGGATAGCATTGGGGCACACGAGCAAAGTTCCGTTGGGACATTGGGGTTTGCTCACCTCATTTGCATGTAAGTTGGGACAATGAGTGTTGACCGATGAAGCCAGCCATTGGACACGCTGAGCTGTCTCAGGTAGTTGTGCCATCCTCACCGTTTGAACCGCAAAAGAGGTGAACCCAAAACCAGCATGAGCAGCTCCCAGAGTTCTCTTTGCTTGGATTGGACCGGTCAAGTGCTTGGATGTTCGATTCGCCAAAGTGGTAAGCCAACCCACTGATAACTGCTGACCGGGTTACTTGCACTTTGGGGGATTTCTGAGTGGGTAATATCCGAACGGTTGCCAACTTATTACTAGCTTGGGCCGAACACCCAAGTTGGCTTTGCAGTGTTGTGACATCTCCACATTGAGCCCAGGTAGCGCTGCAGAACAGCTTTCGCGCACCTCCCGTTCACACGCACTGTCGCTGGGTATGTCAAGAGATGCGAGCAGAGGCGAGGGATTGTGTCATATGACAGGTTCTTGGGTGTTCCTTGGGCAGGTTGAAATTTTGTCAGACTGATTTTGGGGCATTTAGTGTAGATTTGTGTCTCAGTAGATTTAGTAAAACTCTGCCAAGTTGTTCAATGGATTCCACCCGTCTCTTTTGCTTGGGGCCCCACACAAATACTTTGTCAACCCCGCAAAGGGATTCCGGATCACTGGGCCACCAATTTGGAAGAGATGGCAAAAACTGAAATGGACATCACGTTTGTTTGCATGTTTTGAGGTTGCCAACTTGGGTGCTAGATCCACAGCAAGGATGGTTCTTAGTGGAATCCATAGGATTTAGCAGGGTTAAAAACCAGCTCCTCGCATTTTGCGCGAGACCCTGGCCAATGGGTTTGTCTCAAACTTGACCTCGTATGTCCTTTGGGTTTCCTGGTAAAGCCAGCCAAAAGGGCATCCCCAAAACAAGACACAGACATATTTAGATCCCTAAGACGGTTTCGAATCCCAAGCTTCCCAAACTATGTACAGAACCTTTGTGGGGTGTGTACCTGCATGTGAGTGTGTCTCTTTCTAGGGGACCCCCCAAAACGGCTTTGGTTTTCCTTTTGGTTTCCCTTGAAATCCCCCAGAAAGGGGGGTACCAACGCAAAAACATGAACCACAACCACATCAACCCTCAAATGGCGGCTTAGCAGTTGCAACTCCCGTCCCTTGGCTTTTTCGTTGAGACGCTGCTCACATAGGTGATCACCTATTGGGTGTGTCCCAAAATATGGGGAATCCCCGACATGCCTGGTTTCCTTGTGGTTTCCGTTTAAACCAGCCCTTAAAAGGGTACCCTCAACAGAAAGACAAACATTCATTTGAACAATTCCCCTGAACTCCGCGCCTTTTGAGTGTACCACCCTCCCATAGGTCCTGAGCGAGCACGGGGCGCCGCAGAGCTGCGCGCCGCGGGGGCGGCGTTCCGGAGCGGAGCGGGGAAAAACTGCCTTTGAGCGGCTTCCAAGGGGCGAAGCGGTCCGTGGGATTTGTGTGACCCAAACAAGGGATGAGCAAACGCGCAGGGGATGACCATGTACCCAGTTCGTGCAAAATGGTGGTTTCCAATCACAAGCGAGATGTTTTTCTTGTTTTTCCGGTAGTGCTTGATGATAGCCTCAAACCCCCCTTCCTTCTCCCCAAAACGCCCAAGAGGGCAGGCTGGCAGAGCCCCGAAATGGCGCCAATGGACTGCGAGGCTGTCTCACCTCCCCAGGTACAGATCCCAACCAAAAAGCCTCGGAGGATAGACAATCGAAACAGGCTTCCAGCCCAGTTTGGAGCTCATCTGCGAGGACAGTCTAGTTTTGGAGCACCCGGTTTCACCCAGTTTGAGTCGACTCAGCACATGTACGCGTTGCCCCCGACATGGCACGCCTGGAGGGCTTTGAATATCGCCAGGCGCCAGGCCGGTGCCAGAAGCAAGAGGCGGGGTTCCCAAGCGGCGATTTGGTCACCCGCGAAGGTGGATGGGATTGGTTTGGACCTGGTTCTCGTTCGGCAGACATCATCCCCGTACTCCAATAACCCTCCTTAAGCTGGTAAAGGGTTGACACATAATAAAAGGTGGGCATGTGGTATGTGGAGGGTGATACCTTTGCTCCTTCGGGCTTGAAGGGGTTGTTAGATTTTATGTTGGAATCCGCGTTTGCGATGCTACACCACGCCTCCACCTATCCCGCCAGAGCAGTTCGCCAGTGGATCCCGCCGAGTATCCCGTCAGAGCTGGATGGCCTGCTGCTCTGGCGGGATGCTCGGCGGGATCCACTGGCGAGCAGCTCTGGCGGGATACTCGGCGGGATCCACTCAGTGGATCCCACCAAGTATCCCGCCAGAGTGGCTCGCCAGTGGACTTGCCGAGTATCCCGCTGAGTATCCCAGAGTAGCTCGCCAGTGGATCCCGCCGAGTATCCCACTAGAGCAGCCCGCCAGTGGATCCCGCCGAGTATCCCGCTGAGTATCCCAGAGTAGCTCGCCAGTGGATCCCGCCGAGTATGCCACCAGGCAGCCCGCCAGTGGATCCCGCCGAGTATCCCACTAGAGCAGCCCGCCAGTGGATCCCGCCGAGTATCCCGCCAGTGGATCCCGCCGAGTTTCCCGCTGAGTATCCCTTGCCGATGGGATCCTGCCGAGTATCCGGCCAGCATCGAGCCGGAGCGGCTCGCCAGCATTCGCCAGTGGATCCCGCCAGTATCCCGCCAGAGCAGCACGCCAGTCTGGTTTTGCTGAATGTCCAAATGGGCCGATAGGAATTTGGAGTCGAAGTCTCCAGGATGCGGAGGAATTTGCTGTAACGGTCGTAAGCTCGTGAGTGCGGAGGGTGGGGATTGCTCGAAGCGAAGTATTTTTTCTTCTTCTCTCTCTCTCTCTCTCTACAAAGGCCGGTTCAAGTCCAAATCCAAGCCACTAATCCAAGCCACCAACTGAGGGTAGCAGAATGTGCTGTTTGTAGTACCCTCCAGAAACCCATTCGACCATTCGATACTTCGACCCTGCCAGCTCACTTCAGCCAATCCAAACTGGATTGGGACACCCCAGACCCCAGTTGGGCTTGTCTCGGATTGTGGGCTTTCTCTATCAACATAATGCCTTTTGGAATGGTTCTTCTTGGGTTCGCATGAAAACCCGACGGTTCCAACTTGGGTTTTCTATTCAAACCGCCCTCAACACGAGGAACACCCTCCTTTTTGGTTGGCGATCTCCCGACCCAGGGCTTCCGTCCGCGCCCTGAACCCGGACAACTTCAGTGGGGTCTGCGAGCAGACGGGGGTCACGCTGAACCGATACATGATCGAGGTGCGCTTCGTTGGGGAGGGTGGATGGACACGTACTGTGGATGGACAAAATCCGCTCGCACCACTTTGAAATCATGGTTGAAACCATTGTTTGTTGGTACTTGCAGGGGAATCATCAGAAACCAGGGTTCTTTAGCTAGTGCGACATGGATTTCGTCCATCCACAGCAGGGTCTATTTTGCAGCCACCTTCAGTTGGGGTGTCGGATCTCTAAGTGTCCATGGCTGGGGGGCCGGCAGAGGCGAGCAACCGCGCGCTTTCGCTGCCGTTTTGGCGGTTGGTGCAACAGTCAAAGGTCGGTTCCACATAGTTTCGCTTGCATTTTTTCTCCCACGTTTAGAACATCATCTTGTTGCTTGCAAAGCGTGGGATTTTGTGATCCGTCTTTGCTGGATTTTTGGCTCCAACCCTCCGCCCCATCCAGAAGACTAAGCAGATCCGAACATCACATTTTTTTTGCGTCCCCAGACGTGAAGGGCCAAGAAAAAAACCTCTCCGGTCCTATCCGACCGATGCTGCCAGGCCAACAGACAAGGCGTCGTGGACACCGACATCCTGTCAGCCTGCTCACTCGGAGCGCTCGTGAGTGAGAAGGTTTCTGTGGGATAGGGTTGCTCCTTTCGCAATCAAAGAACCGAAAGGTGCAAGACTCAGGTTCCCGCTTTTTGGCTACCCCAAGGAAGATTTAACCACATTTCAGCTAGACCTTAAAAAAGGCCCTGCTTGTTGGATCCGTTGCCAGCCGTCCTTCATCATGTCTTGGGAGCTGGTCAGCATCATGTTTGGGAGGGGTGGTCAACATGGCTGTAGGGAGGTCTCAACTTGGTGTTTGCCCAAGATGAGGAGAGGAGACTCGCTGGATGTCAGCAGTAAACTTTTAGAAGGAGAATCTGCCTGATGTGCAGCTGGGTCCTGTAGAATGGACATTTTGAGGATTTCTCAGAATTGCTTTCGGGGTGATTTCAGATGTCACTTTAGTGGACCAAGCTCACTATCCAACAATCAACGCGGTGACCAAAAAGAACACACTAACATTGTAAAACCTGCAAACCACCAAGACTCCAACGTATTTCGCGCTATTTCCAGAGCCCGGAGCCGTTTCAGGTTATGAACTCCATCCGCGAGGCGCGGTAAACTCGGGAAGTTCTTCTGGGAGCGCGTGTCTCGTTTTGAGGAACCCACGTGTTGGTTGGTTTGAAGGGAAACCAAGAGGACACCCACCATTTTAGGGGTCCCCTAATTTTGAGACACAACCATGGGGGGACTTCCTGGGCAGCACGCTGGCTCAGTACGGCAAGAAAGTATAGGCCAGAGTGGTGGTCTGTTTTGACCCGGAGCAGATCCTGTTGGGCACCCAGTCCTGAAGTCCAGAGAGAGGAGCGCAGGTGATTCCCTACACGATTGGAATTAAGGGCATCGGTTCCCACTTTGAGCGGCCTATGGACTCCGAGTGGGACGTATGCCGTATGCCGATCGGGTGGCGATTCTGATCTGCAGTACTTGGACTACAATGACTACAATCCGTACTTTGAGTACAACCCGCATCACGCACTTGTGTTACAGGCCATGCACAACTAAGTTCGGTGCACAAAGAAGCCAAAAAGGATGGGCCAAACGGGCGTCCCAGCCCATGTCTTTTCTCTGCTTTTGTTGGGAGATTGCTCTGGAGTTGTTTTTCATCGAGGAAGCCGCTTTATTACCAACTAGCCCAAAAAGGGGGTGCAAAGCAAGCGGTTTTTTTCTTCCGTGAAAAATCACGCCCCGGTCTGGGGAGCGGAAACAAAGGTTTCACACGCGACTGGCTGGAGCCGAACTTGATTCAGGGGTTGATTCCCATTCTTTCAACCATCGTTCTTTTCAAAAAAGCAGCTGTTTCTCCAGGGTGGTGGGGTGGTCTTGTAGAAGGATGCCTGGAAAGAATGGAAACGGGGAGGTACCCCTAGATTGGATGATTTCTTGGTTCGGTTTCTTGGCCGCTGTCCGCGAGAGCCAGGCGACCAAGGTGATCTCGAAGCTGGTGAACACCGCGCCCCTGGCGCAGGCGGGTGCCGAAGCCGGTGCTTTTCGGCGGAAGGGACGGCCACGGAAGGGCACCGAAACTGGGAGGGAGCTTCCCGGTTGGCATGTTTTTTTTCCGGTTGTTGCGGTTTTCGGCTGTTGTGGTTTTTGGTTGTTCATTTTTCGTGGGTGGCTTGGAACCAATCGGCAGTTCTGTTCTCGCTGACATGCGGCTTGGAAACATCGATGGCCTTTTTAGGTCAGTTTGGATGGACATAGATGGGTTCCACTGCCGTAGATGGGCTTTCATGCCGTCCACTTCCCAGGGAAACCCTATTCTTGACCAAAAGGCCACCTCTGCTTTTTCCCAAGCTTTGCCAGGGACACTTGTTCTATTCCTACCAGGGAAGCCAAAACGCGATGCGTCAGCGCGCGACAAGTCACGCGCCGCCAGGCGGAGCTGCTGGGCCTGGAGGGCGCAGTGAACGTCCAGGGCGAGGCGCGGCCGGGACGTTCTCCGGCTCGGATGTGTGGAGAATTTTTATTCAGGGAGTAGGGAGCGGGGGTGGATAGTTGAGAGCCCCAGGGTTCCTTGGCTTAGGGTTCTTGAGGGCCCTAGGAAATCTTGCTCCATAGTTGATGTTTGGAGGTGCAAACGTCGGGGGTGTTACTTGATTTGGGCTGTTTTGTTTACGTGAAGTTTTGGTACCAACTTTTTTGGGTTGGTTCAAAGGGAAACCAACAGGAAGCCATGTGGGGGGGATACCGTTTTTTCCCCCAAGCTGATAGGCACAGACAGGCGATACGGGGTGGTTTGGGGCAGCTTTCAGCGAGGGTTGCGGACCAAGTTGCGGAGGGTTCCTTGTTGGGGATACCACCTGGGCTTATGTTTCTGCCCCTTCTGGGGTTTTGACGGTAAGATAAAGGGCTGTTGGTGAACAACCTCCAATAATCACGACCAATTGTGTTTCTAAAGGTGGCAGTGACGACTGTGAGTCAACCATGAACATGTTTCTCCATTCTAATGTTTAACTGACATGTTTTCAGGGCGATCCAGTGTTTGAGGTTCTGTGCAAAGTATGTAAAGGGCCGAGTAATTACCAGTTGTTCACTCCAATAATCATGACTATTTACAAATGTGATTTTAAAGTACACCACCCATTCCAATTGTTGAGCGGCCCTTATAGTACTCTCGAGGCGTTGTTTAAGGGACAACCGGAAAGAAACAAAGATTGGAATTCCTTTCGTTGTTGCACAACCCCCACAAGGTGGATTCATAAACCCATGGTTGATAAATAGGAGGGGTGCAACCCATTTCAGAGGGCATTTGGATCACTTGTCGGGGAAGCACCAGTTAACCCGGAGGACCCTACAAGTCAGAGGAACCCCCTAAAGTATGCTCCGCCATTTGATTACTGCGGACGATTCTGAACTTGGCTGGTCAGCGGCTCGCTGGCCTGTCACTCGCAACAATTGCTCCAGGGAGCGAAGATCAGAGCTTTGCTGCCAGTTGACCGGGTGTCCTCGGATCTTTGATCCTGAAAACCGGGTCTTTGCGGTCCCCGGCGTTCTCTTCGTCAAAACCGAAGGCCATGCGCCTCGCAAGCAGAGCACCAAGCCTTGGCGCCTGATATGGACTCTATCAGAGCTTGATCGCCTGCTCGACTTTTGAGTGCAAGCGGGAGCAGGACCACCGCGACCTCAGTGCCTTCCGTATTTGGGACTGGAAAGCCACAAACTCCTCTTGAGGCGCTGGGAAACTGGTTTCAGAGGCCGCCTCGAGCTTACCGTGAGCTAGCAGGTTTCTCAAAATAGGGGATCCTTTTTTTTTTGGATGGTTGTAAAGGGAAACCAAAAGGACAACCACCATGTGGGGGATCCAAATTCTAAAACAGAGGAGCCACCCATTTGAGGAGGTCTGTTCTTCACTCGGGGTCCGGATAAGTTTGTGACTCCTTCGGTGTGACCACTTAGGTCTTTCTTATGGGACCCTCCACATAGGGGACCTTAAAAATGGGCGATGTCGTTTTGGTTTCCCATTAGATACCAACCAAACGGGGTCCAACATTTTGAGCAACACCCTTATGTTATGCACATGTTCGGGCCACGCACGTCATGTGTCGCAGTTCAGCCCGTCACGGCGCGTTTTTTATTTTCCATTTTTTCCTCCCGGGTGTGACTGTGACAAGCATCCTTCCGGCAGGTGTTCCTGTAGATTTGGCCTCGCTTCCTTTCAACCTGAAGTTTCGGCCGATTTTCCTGGTTGCTGGAATTGGAACACTGTCCGAGCCCGTTTGAGTAAAATTACGAGTTCACCCACCACCAAAGAAAAACCATTGAGAGGGTTCCTTATGTGCAGGTTGTGAACTATGGCAACCAGCCCAGAAAAGTTTGGGACCGGGTTTTCGCCATGTGGGTAGTTTCCAAAACATGAAAAAGGGGGGCCGAAAACATAGGGTGTCCAAAAACATAGGGGCTGAACCCAAATCAGGGGCCAGCTGTGAGGTCGCTGTGACTTTGCCCAAGCTTTCTGAAGGCGCCCTTGAAAAAAGCTTTGCATGGGTGTCTGGCCTGTTTGAAGTGGTTTAAATGGAAACCCAAAAGAAAGCCAAAAAAGTGGCCGGGCACCCTTGACACTCTATAGACATTGACCGGTTCACATGTCCCTCTGGAAAAATGGGGTTATGCAAGCCCAGTCTGTGGCCACCATGTCCTTAATGGAAACCCCATCTAAGTCGCACCCTGGTTGAATTTGATTGGGGAGTGTCCCCTTTCAGTCGGGATTCAGACCACTTTTGGAGGGAACGCGGCCCTATGAACAGCAACATGACTGAACTGATGGCGCTCCGAAAGGCTGCTTCCCAACCAGCTAGGTGAAAAGAATGGTTCGCGAGTCTGGGCGAATTCTGGCAAGTGCGTGAAGCCAGAAACCTAACATAGTGAATAGCCCAGTAAGGATCCTGCATCGTAGAATTAGGTATGCGTCGGGACCAAGATCGGCGGACGCTGGTGTTTCGAGGTTTGGTGTGTGTGTGTGTGTGTGTCTCAGGATCACTACACAAATTCTTGATCGAGGAACAACTGCGTCTATTTGGCAGCTATGACCACTTCATGATCGCTCAACGACGTCAGGATCACTGAAGATGTTTGCTTTGTGCGAAGATTTCATCAATTTTGCATAATCAAAGGCTAATGCTCTTGCTTCCCGCATGTGACTCAGATTGGTGGCTGCGGTCCAGCCTCTCCAAAGAAACGAGCTGCAAGCTTTGGGGACCAAATCACCATGGCCATGAGCGCATCCGACGATGGTCCTGACGCATGGCTAGAGCGGTCACAAACCAAATCCCAGTGAGGTCCGCATGTGACCCCAGATTCGCTTCAGGCGCCTTTTAGTTGGACTCCTTTGGGTGCGGATATGTTGCGAGTCCCTACATGTCTCTCTCAAGCAAGCCGTTTGTTTGACCTCGTCGGACTGCTCCTTAGCCCCAGATCATTTCCTTGCTAAAAAGAGAATCGTACAGTCCTCCGGATTAATCCGAAGCTAGTATTGCTAGATTTGTTTGCTTTGGGGGCAGCCCTTCCTTTAGCTTTTCTTGAGGACACATTGTTAGTGGTTTTAAAGGGACACCAACAGTATAACCACTATTTTGGGGGGTCCCACCCCCAAAAAGACACCCACTTTGGAGTCTCACAAGCTCCCGGGGACAGCGGAGGTCTATGTTGCAGCCCACGTCGGGTAAAGAAGGCGTTCCAAGGTTTGTTGCCAAGTAGACGTGTCCATTGCACCCACGTGCTCGTGGGAGCTCGGCGACCAGGACCAGAAGAAGCTGGACGTCATCACCAACGACGTGCTGAAGAAGGCTGGGGAAATGGGTAGGAGCCGCACTCAAATGCTTGGTAGATGCGCGTTACTCAGACAACTCAGAAACCATTAGTAGCAGCCGCCGGCGCCCTGTTGACTTGCTACTTGGGCTTTGGGCAGATCTCTCTACCGGGTTTTGATGGTCTCTGCTGGCTAAAGGAAGGTTTTGAGTGGGCATGGCTCACCGGCCATAGCCACTTCCCAAGTGAGCGAATCTTGGTACGGGATAGTCCCAACTGAACAGTTTTGCTTTTTTGCCTGGTTGGGGGTAGACCATTTTAATGCCAGGCTTTGATTATGACTCGTGCTGTGAGTGCTCGTTTGGCCCATTGCTTGTCTTGGCTTCCCATGATATCATTGCATGTGCAGGGCAGTACAATTTGGACCGCCATTTTTGAGAATATAATGTTCAGGTGGATAATGTGGGTGTGATTTTTAATATTGGTCCCTTTGGTGGACATCAAACTTTGTTAGGAAGTTCCTCAAATACGGTAGGAATCCAATTGAAGGAACTGTGGCCGGCACTTGGGGAGTTTGGACACGTCGTATGATGTGTTTGCACCCCTTTCTGCTTCCTTACGTGCGAATGGAATTGGCCATCATTTGGGCGGCGTGGACGTGAGGTTCCGACTCCTAACATTCCGTTCTCTATGTGGGTCTGTCCTTTTTTTGAGGGCACCCCTTGGGGGGGGGGGGTTAAAGGGGGCCTTTTTTTTGAGGGTGCCCTTTTAAAGGGAGAAGCAAGTTGGGGGGGCGGCTCCGATTCCGAGTCCGACGAGCGGTCCGATTCCTCGGGCGCCCGATCGAGCGGCAGGCGCTGCGGTACACGGGGAAGCTGGGCACCATGGCCTCGGAGGAGGAGGATATGCCCGTGAACGCCCAGATTGAGGCGGTCCCGTCTGCGGCGGTTTTTCGGTTTGGGCGGGTTGATTCAGGGTACGTCTGAACCCGCTGACCCGTGGAAGGGGATCTAAGAACAGGGTTCCGGAAGGACATAGAAGCGAAGACCGCCTGCTTTTTGAAATGTGCAATTTGGATCCTTAGCAGTGGGTTGGGTGAGTAGCAAGGCCAACGTGTTACAGCCATGCAACCCAACACTTGCCGCCGCACAAAGAAACAGATACAACTTGCAGGCGCGCAAAGAAGAAGCAGTCGCAGCACAAATGAAAGAGTAGTTGCAGATGGTACGATTGAACCGCAGTCTTCCTTTGTCTTCCTTTCTTTCATGTGGATGTGGATCAACAATAGGTACCCAAAATGGAGCCTTAGTAAATGGAAACATGGACTAAACCTGCGGTCCCCTAGTGGTTTAATTTTGACCCACACCCAATGTGGCGCAATTGTCCCTTTTGAGAGGGTAGCAGCCCTAGCCTGGCTATCCGTTTGTTCCATCCATTCTTGTTATTTTTCTGGGTTTGACGGTTTGACTGGCTTGGGGAGCACATGAGCAGGGGGTGATCAGCTACTCACTTGCAAGCAAACGAGCACGATGGAGGTTTCCAATCACTAAAAACCCATAAGAAAAGGGGTACCGAGCCTCGAAAAGGACACTCTTGTGGCATGCCAATCTTTCTCAGAGAAGGTTGGCAGAAGGACTACGACCTCAACACCGTAGCTCAACTGGAAGAAAATCGGGATTCCTGACATCAGGTCGGTGAAGTACAGTTTTCCCTTTTTCGTTCAAAAGGAACTTCCCGATGTTTCCCGTCTTTTTCTATGAACGTTTCATGCCCATCCCGGCCAAACTTCTGTTTCGTGAGACCTTCGAGACAACCGCGGCCGGCACGGTGCTCTCCGACACGGGGAAGTATGCCGCTCGCGCTGTGAACGAGCGCTCGCTGTCGCTTGTACCTGGGAGTGTCTTAGAATAGGAATTGGATTGGGTCCCAAACATGGTGCAACGGTTTTCACTTTGATTTCGCTTTTAAACCACCCCGAACAAGGGTAATTACCCTCAATAAACAAAGACACACACACACACACACGACCACAAAGAACCAAGCAAACACAGACACACCCTACAAAGGGGAATCAACAGGAGGTTGGCTTCTTCTCAAGCACGTATTTTGGTTTTGTTTCCCAATAAATACGTTTGGAGCTAATACCTGTTCATACACTCTTTTTTCCCTTTAAGGTCCTTGGGCTGGTTTCCCTGTACGCTTAGACCAAACCTGCGGGTCCTACGGCGATTTTTTTTTCCTTCTGGCGAGCTCAATTTGAATACTTCGGGGTCTTGTAACAAGCGAAATCCCACAGTGGAAGTGCTTTGCAATTTGCCCAATACCGATGGGTACAAAATCAACCAGTTCCTGCACCGCTTGAGAAGTGGCTTGTCCCATTTGCAGTTTGTTTTGTTCACAAATGGACCCACCAGTATTGTTCAGTATTTTGTTTACGGACAAATTCGGTATCCCAATTTGAATAACCTTTTGCCGCATGCGAATGTACAGCTAGAGCCTCCGGTGGGGTCCTTAGGTGACTAGCTTCGACACGCAACCGTTTGGGCATGTCTCAAAGTCCGATGGTTGCATGGATTTTGTCCATCAGTAGGGGAATGGTTTCAAACACTAGGTAGCCGACCATTGTCTTTAGGAAGGGGCTTGTTCTTGCGACCCATGATTTCTAGTTTGTTTGATCTCCCCCAACTAGATGGATACTAACAAAAAGCGGATTCCGTGTTCCGCTTGCGCCAAAGGACAAGTGATTGTGTTTCTCCGCATCCGATTGCATTTATTTCAAGAAAGAGGCACCTCATGATTTGAGAAGAGAAGCTGCAGGTGATGATTTTGTTTGACCCAGGACATGTGACCCAAGGATTCCTGACCCTTTTGGAGCCGCAGGTAATTCTCTGGATTCCCGATGAAATGCGACAGCATGAATCAACGCTAACAGTTCACAATGTTGCAGGCATCCTCTCTCCAACCATTGGCTACGGGGTTCCCGAAAAGGGAAGTAGGCAGTTTTTCAGGGTTCCTTAGGGTTCCTTAGGGTTCCTTAGGGTTCCTTAGGGTTCCTTAGGGTTCCTTAGGGTTCCTTAGGGTTCCTTAGGGTTCCTTAGGGTTCCTTAGGGTTCCTTCGGGTTCGCCTTAGGGAACCCCCTCTCCTTGGCCCCTAGAGACCCCATAAAGAAGTGAGTCCCGAGGTGAAGACTGGGTTCCGATTCCGAACAGCACAAGGCTCCAGAAAAGATACAGTACAACTGGAGACTTGATCAATCTACTCAGGTTTGGTGAGTTCAAAATTCCATTTCCCACAGACCAAAAACAAATCTTCAGCTGGATCTCTGAACTGCTTAGAGCTTCAGGCTGGGCCTTGGGTGCTTCTTGAGGTCTGTGGGTGTTGGGTTCCCATGCCACCCAAAAGGGTGGTTCTTCTTGGTTGGTTTTCAGGCGGACACAAGTCCCCAGAAAGGACACCCTCAAACAATGGGACACACCCCATGTAGATTTGCGCACGTGTCAAACAAAAGATACCCAAAAAAGGCGGGTTTTTCTTTTGCGTTCCCTGTAAACTGATCTGAAAACTCAAAAAAAGGCGAGACACCCATTTGCTTTTGGGGCCCTGTCTGACTGTCCCCATGTGGAGACACGACCATTTGCTTCGGCCCGAAGATGTTCGGGTCCAGGTGTGCGTGCCCGGACCTCGGCACGGGCAAGCGAATTGGGCCTTCGGGTGACCCTGGGTTGCAACAATTGGGTGGCTGGTCTTTTTTTAAAAAAGGGAACCCTCAAAATGGGTGGGTTTCCTCTTGGTTTGCCTTTGAAACCACAAGAAGGACACACCCAAGTGGGTTCGATAGAAGGCCCAAGATGTTTTGGATGTACTTGCGCTTCGGTCCTGAGGGCCTAGGGGTCTTTTATCAAATTTTGTCAAGGGCTATGGGCCCGGACTGGTGGGGTGGTCTGGGAAATGGGCGAGGGATGCAAGGCAGCAAGGAAATCCATGGTAAACCTCGGAATTCGGAATTCGGAGCCCAGTCAGAGCCCCTAAACGCCACCCCCATATCGTGGGGTCGGATGAATCCGAAGTTGGCACTCATGAAAAACTAGGCTGTGGGAGTTGATTCGAAGTCCCCCTTTCAAACATCGGTTGGTAGGACCCACGTTGGACGAGTTTCCGTTTGGTGGCGTGAGGTTTATCAGGACGTCTGATGTGAGCCACACTTGACGCTTAGCCAGGTGAAAGTTTAGCTTCTTTAAGAAAGGGAGCAATCTACTAACAACGCCGGGATGGGGGTGTTTGGGGGTAGAAACTGTTTCATATCTTGATTTGTTTTAAGCTTGAAATGAGTCCACGTTTTTTGTTTCAGGCCGCCCCCTTAGTTGGTGGTTTGGATTGTTGATTTTGGAATTTGAACTTCTGGTGTTTGTAGAGGGCAACTGGGAAACTACCCCCAGCCACCAAACCAACAGTCCACCAATCAGAGAGCTGATTGTTACCCTTTGTTTACCTAGGCTTCTTGAAGCAAAAGTCGGCGTTTTGTTAGGCGCCAAGCCAAACAAAACCGGGACCTGGGAACCGGTTCCGAGGTTCGACCCCCTGGACGGGAGCAGCAACGTGGACGCGGGCATCGCGGTGGGCACGATCTTCGGCATTTTCAAGGAGCCAGCGATGCCCGGCCTTGTGTCGGCAAGGCGAAAAGAAAAGCAAGACCACACGGACACACTCCATTGGGGTTCCATTTCGCGAGAAACACCTGTTTGGGTGTGTCTTTTTTAAGGGTACCCCTTTTTGCTTGGTTAAAAAAGGAAAACTAAAAGGAACAAACATTTTGTGGGGGCCCCCTCCAAAAAAGACGTCCATCTGTTCCATGTCTGGGTTTCTTGCTGGTGATTTGGCTGATTTCGAACCAGGCTCCCAACAATGATTGCCAACTTGGGGAACAGCAGGCCGAGAAGCGTCAAAGCCTCTGTAGCTTGTCCCTTTCTGTGTGTTCAACATCATTTTTGCGCCCTCAGAAGTGAGTGTTTTTTTTGTCCTTCTAAGCGGGGTGATGCTGAAAATGGCCGGATGTCCTCGCACAAGTGAATTCCGCGGTCCAATGTAAAGTTTTGGGGGTTGAACATTTAGTTCAGATCTCACTGGTTTGATATCGGTAATAATCTAGCAGGGCCATCATTTCCATCGTCTTTTTTTTGGAGGGGGTTCCTATGTTGTGGGGGAAGAACGGTAATTCTGACAATCGTGAGGGGGACGGGTGTTTTGTGTGTTGCCTGTGTTAAACTGCGCAATAACTGGGTGTATCGCAACGACTTGGGCCGGGGAGTTGGTTAGAAATAGTGCAATCTGGCTTAGATGGGTTTTATTCCGTTTAGCAGAGCCATCTATTTTTCCAAAGGTCACCTATGGTCTTGACAGATTTGAACGAGATGGGCTCTTGGCCGGTGTGCGATCAACGAAGCTTAGATGACAAGCGAGTCTCAGATGAGACTCGGAATATTTTCAGCTCCGTTTCCCGCATCCGAGTCTTGGGTTTTGGCGTTGGCTGGGAGGGAGGCCAATGGATGAGAACAGATTCCAAGAGTGAGGAAAGAGATGATGGGGAAGTTATTCATACCTCCAACCGCTTCCGTCCCCACATACCTTTCCCTTCCTTCCAGCTCCAGATACTGCGCTGGAAGGTAGGATAGTGAAAGGTGGTGGAAACAACTGTTCAATATTTGTGCAACACTGTGTGGATGGACAATATCCTGCACCACTTTGGTGAGAAGCGAAACCATTGTTTGCTGAAACTTACAGGGGAATCATCATTCCAGGGTTTCTTAGGTTGTGAGAAATGGACTTCGTCCACAGTATTTGTGCAATATTTACTGGCCCGTGGCCCGGGGGGGGGGAGTGTACCCAGCGCGCAGAGGAGATGGGGGTCAAAACATCCGGATGGGGTGACATCAAATCGCTTTTGGTTTGATGCCCCCCCCCCCCCCCCACCCGTTTTTCTCGACGCGTCAGAAAAACTGGACTCCGGGCGGTCCAAATCGAAGGACCAACTCTAGCCCCTCGCAGCGATCCGACACCTTTCTTGGGTTCGAAAAGTTTCACGGGTTCCGATGGCCTGCACCTTAAAACTGTGTCAACGGTGTTTCTTTCTGAGTTTTCACCCTTCCCCCCGAAGTCCCCTTCCCAGCGCCGCGGCCTTGCACTTGCTTGCCGAATTCGCAGGAGTCCGAAGAGACGAGCAAGGCCTGCGACCTGCCCGCGAACCTGAAGGACGGGTCCCATCCCCTTTGTGGCGACAACTGGGCTCGTCTTCTTTTGATACGCCTTGTTTGGTGTGGTTTTGAGGAACAAAGGAACACCACCAATTTTGAGGGTTCCCCATTATGAGACAACCCCAAATCGAGCGTGACAAAACCCCTCTAATCCCAGGTGTCTGTCTCAGGACACTGAAGCAAGGAAGCCGTTTGAGTGGCCCATGGAGCAACCGCAGGGCCGTAGACTTGATGCTTGCCTGAGCTCAGCTCGAGTGTATGTGGACGATCTTCCCCTGAAGAAACATGTTATTGGGATGCCTGCGCAAATTCGGAAAATAGAAAGAATGAAACTACATCGAGTTTGGGTCTGGGTGACGCAATGTATCTGCTGGACTGAAAGCCCGCCCTCGCTGGCACCCGAGAGAAAGACCCCCCAAAGTTGATGGAACGGCTTTAGACCCACGTTTTGGTCGGGCTCCTCATTCCAACTTCCCTGCCTATCGAGGCAGCAAGTCAGCCGTCTGCTTCGTTTCCCGGGCTATAAAGGTCCACCAACCACTTAGGGGATTCCTTGTCAAATCTCGCCGTGACCTTTGAGGTGCACCCGGCTTCGGGTCCTTGACCCCAATCACTTTTGAGATCTGATTTCCGACTCTTAAAACTACTTCTCCCTAGCCGGGAGACAGGTTCCGGGGATACTCCGAGCGGTTTTGTTTCGATCAACTTCAGGGTTGCTCCGAGCCTCTTTGCTCACGAAGAACCAACGTGTGGGGTACAACGGGTTCAAGAGGTTTTTACAGTGTTTGCCTGAACGATGTCCTTTGGTTTCCTATCAGTTTCCTGTGGGTTTCCTTTTTGGTTTCCTCAGGTTTTTTGTTGTTCCCTGAACGGTTTCAACTTCGCTTTCGAGGACCTGGACGACGACCAAGTCTCCTGCCTGGCCGCCACTCTCCAGCCGGGCAAGGCCGATTCGGCCGATTCGGCCGATGGTCCCGGGCCCCTCATGGCGTGATTTTGTGTTTTCTTTTTGGTGCCGAAGGGCCCAAAAGTTGGTTGGAAGGCCATTCGGCTGGTAGGTACATGCTGGGGGTGGGTGGGGGTTTGTTAAAGAGCCCTGAACCGAATCCCTTGGACCTTCCCAGGGTTTCCCTACAGGAGAGGCGCGTTTTTTGGAAACAAGTTCGGCTTTTCCACTGATCTGGCCAGGTGATCGACCTGGATCTGTCCCTTTTTGGGACCTCCAAATCAGTGGACCCCCCCACCACCCGGTGAAACTCAGCTTTTGAAGGGGAAACCCAGGGTGACCCCTGAAAACATCACCTTCTTCTCTAACCCAAAATTGATTTTCCCCTGATGCTGTTTTGGGGGTCACCTTTCCGAAATACAGAAGGACTTCCGTCGGCGTTCACAGCTGCAGGTTGGAAACCATGGGAACATGGTCATATAGTGTTGTTTCAGCTTTGTATGGGGGTTTCTCAAAATAGAGGACGCCTTTTTTGGTTGTAAAGAGAAACCACAAGGAAACTACCTACCTGGAGAGGACCGCAATTTTGAGAAGCACCCAGATGGTGGCTAGATGCTGTTTTCATTTCGGTTGTTTTCAGCAGAGTGGCAAGTTCTGGAGGAGTCACCACGAGAGAAAAAGCAAAAAACATCTTCCGGGCCCACAGCCAAGTCGAAACAAAGCCACCCAGGCTTAGAAACGCATTTTGCGCTTTTCGCGGGGAAAAGGCAGGGTCCCCACAGGATACAATTTTGGGCCAGTAAAACACCACCGAGGAGTCAGCTGGTTTGAGGATCGTAAGACAGGTGGGTGGCTTCTTTTCTTGAGTTGGTACCCTCATTTCTGGTGCTTTTTTAAAAGTGCAACCAAAAGGAGAGCCGTTGCTCCATTTTGGGGGGTCTGATTCGGGGAAAAAACAGAGGAGTCACACCTAGGTAGTTTTTGGAAGCCCCTTTTCCGAGCCCGGAAAAAGCGCCGAAGACCATTTTTCGACACGGCGGGCTAGCGCGGAGTCGGCGGGCTATGCAGTGTTTCGCCTGAGGCTGGATGCACACGTCCAGCAATGAACCCCCAGTATCAACATCTAGTCTATGAGGAGAAACTAGCCGTTTCCAAGAAAACAACTGGAGGAGATGCTGAAAGATGCCACTGGAAATCCTTGCTGTTTTCCTGCTGGCTTCCATGACATAGCGAAGCAAAACTATGGGTGTTTCTCAAAATAGGGGAACCCCCCGGTTAACACATGGGTTGGCCCCCCCCAAAAAAGAAGAAGGAAGAAAGCCACACCCAAATATGTGAGCCCGATCCAGCCTAAGAATCTGTCGAGGCGTTGGTGGCTGCGGGCTACGTCTTGTACTCATGCTCCACCGAGTTGGTCTTCACTTTGGGTAGGCGGGCTGTGGATATTTGGGGTCTCTTTGAAACACATATGGGGTGCGTCGTTTTCTTTTAGGGGACTCGCCTCCCTCCCAAAAATAAAGACATGGTGGGTTTCCTTTTGGTTTCCCTTTAAAAACCAGCCAAACAGGGGGTTCACCAATAACAACAACAGTTTTAGAACATAGCATGAAACAGCATCATACATATATATATATATGGGTTGGGCCAACATAGTTCTACTCGCGGAGGGACATGTCAGTTTTGGTTTCCTTGTAAAACCACCCTGAATAGGGTACCGTTCGCCTCAAAACATGGATGCATCGCGCTTGCAGGGCCCCTTCGAACACCTGGAGTGACAAAGGGAGGGACTTCCTCAGCAAGTTTTTGTTTGGAGAAGAGGTCCCTCATTGAGATTAACGACTGCGCCCTTTTGGGGAAGCTTTTGTAATGTGGTCCGGGCCTTGTGAAGCACCACCAATTGGGGTGACTTGGGGTGACGATGGAACTGAAAGCGAAAAGCTCCACCCGATTATGTGATGGGGTGTGTCTGTTTTTGGCGAACCTCTTTGTGGTAGGTGTTGGGATCAAAAAGGACACCAACCATGTTGGGTGTAGCTGTATTTTGAGACACCCCCAAAGCACAGGCCACGGTTTTGTGTTGATTGCTGTGTGCAGCAGCAGCTCGTTGTGCGGACAGACCAGCTTTGCTCGTGCTGTGGATGTGGCGAATGCGCCCAACGTGTTGAGGTTGTCAGAGTAGGGTGGCCCTGAATGGTTGGGCGAATGGGAAACCACCCCTAGCCACCAAATCACCAATCCAACCACCAATTGGGTGGGATTTTCAGGAATTCCCTGTTGTCTTTTTTGCTTCATGTTCCATTCCTTTCGACCAAAGTGATCACTTGTTGCGACCAGGTCGAATCGATCCGTCTGGCCAAAGGGATGCAGCTTCAAGGGCCCAGACACGTGGGACGCTTTCCTTTTTTTGGCAGGGGGTTTCTTGGGAAATCCGGGTGTTTGGGCAACCAACTCCCGCCAATTCTTTGGGTTTTTGTGTCGCTTTTCTTTTGGAGGGGGTTTCCCTTCAACGTCTACCAAACAAATTGCGCCCATGAAATTTCTGCAGTTTCTCAGCTTCGGCCCAGGGGTGTGGTGGGCTTCACTTTGGACAGCTCCATCGGTGAGTATGTGCTGACCCGGCCCAACATCACGCCGAGACCTCAGCCCGTGGCTCGTGGAGCCGCTGTTGCGTTGATGCTCTGCGGGGCTTGGGAGGGAGGGGGTACGCAGAGTTGGTTTACAAAAGGGCGGCCCGAAAAAGAAAGTGCCCCCGTGGACCTGACATACAGGAAGCCATCCCATGAAATACATCTTCGAGCTGCGTTCCACCTGAGGGGCGGAAATTTCCTGGGGGGCAAAACACGCGAAACGCACATTTTGATGGGCCTTAAAAGCCACGGCGATTTCTGGGCGCCGCTCAAAGCTTCTGAGGCTGCCCTTTATACGTCTAACCTCTGACTTTTTGGGACATGAGGTGCTCCAAATTGGTCCCCTTAGAACAGCCCACAAAAAATGACAGGCCCAAGTGTCTTGCCGCTGCATTTGTGCTGGCAGCCACAAGTGCAGGCAGGAGTAGAGGAAGTTGTTTTTTTTCCCTCGCATCGGGGTCAGCCGTCGGCCGCCCTGAGGATCCCGACGCGTGGCAAGATCTACTCCTGCAACGAGGTCTCGAGGGCGGAATTCGGCTTGGCTTTAGGGAGCTTCTCAAAGTGGGATTCGGACTCCCGAAATCACTGGCATTCAACGGGAAGCCAAAGGAGCCTCAACGTTTGGTGTAACTTAGGGCGGGGTTTGGCAGGCTGGTACCTAGGACGCTGGTGGACCTACCATGAGCTGCACGTTTTGGCCTCTTAGAGAGCGGTTTGATCTCGGTGATTCGGTGAGCTTGCCCAGATCTCTCGGCTTGGTAGCAGGTTTCCCTTTGGAATGTATTTGGCACCCCCGAAAGACAGGGAGGGCAGATCTTACATTGCGCTTACCCCTGACCACCTCTGGAAAGGCGGATCGCAGGGCTCACAGAGGATTCTGAGAGGACTCTGACCTACCGAAAATCCACACTTGCATGCCTACTTTGCCCTTGTTGAGCTTGTTTCAGTTGCTAGCTTTGTTTTGTAGGGGTTTGTTCAATCCTTTCGTGGGGGCAGCACGCATCAAGTTTGTTGCCAACACTGCAAGGGTTGGGGGATTTGACGGCTAGAGAAATTGGACTCGAACTCAAGTGTCAAAAGCGAATGGACACATTTTTTGCATTTTTTGTACAGGTTTGGCAAAGAACAAAAGGATGGGACATTGGATCAAAGCCACATCCGTGTCAAACCGGCCAACAGAAAACCGAGAGGAACCCTTGACAGGAGGGCCCAGTATTGGAAGCCATGGATACTATGTTGAAAGCGATGCGTCCCCATCAACGCTCTCCCTTGCCTACAGAACTACAGGCAAATTGGCAGGGCCGCCGATTTGCCGATTTGCCTATTCATGGCTGGTCTTTTGTGTGACCCCAAAGGCCCCTTAGAGCTCTTGGAAACTGGCTTTTCCCCTAAACCAACAAAAGGTGATCGACCTTGTGCTCAGGAGGCCAGTATTTGCCCACCTGCCTGCTGCTTGCTTCACTTGCTGGGGGTGTGCCCCCAGTGGCAGACTTAGCGCAACAAAAGCGATTTCGCTTTGCCCTTTTGCTCCATTATTTTCCCAAACCAGCAACAAGTCATAAGTTTTTGCAGGTCCAAGTCACTTCAGCCCAGTTCTGAGGGCCTGACAAGTGGTGCAAGCCATGATCACCACCCATTTCGCTTCATTTCTCAAGGTTTTCGGTTGGTGCGCGAGCCGTTAATACGGGTCTTGCAAATGGGGGAACCATCAAATGGCGGGGAACCTCGCAGATTTTCATCTAAGTCACACCACGCCAAAACTGGAATCCTCCAAAAGAAATCGGCATACCTGCCTTTGTGTCGGCACAAGGATTAGACATACCCCATTGCGCCCTGCACAACTTGTTCGACAGGTGGGTTCATCATTTCAATAGGCCCCAACTTAGGCCCTCAGATGCGATTGAGGGAAGGGTCAAGGCCGCTGCAAATTGGCGTGGACCGCAAAGGGACAAACATTTGATGGTCAAAAGCGGAGATCAAGTGGGAGTCACCAAAGAACGGAGAAGACCACAAACACAGACAATACTGGTTGCCCACTTGGCTACCGAATAGTTTGTTAATAAGGGTTAGAAAGATCCTAGCGGTTGTGAAGTTTATCCCATCATCCCATCCAGAACCAAGCCATTTCAGCCAAGTGCACGTTTTTCGGGGGCCCAGCTTTGGCGAAGCTGCCACTTTCGAGCCGGGTCAGGCCAACATCGAGAACTGGGATGAGCCCATGCAGAAGTACATCAGGGACCGGGCCAGTGACTGGAAGGTCCCCGAAATTCTGCGGAAATTTCTCGGTTCGGTCCATCCCGTGGTTGTCAAGGACCCTGCCCCATGGGGGCGAACAAGGCGCCGAAAAAGCGTGCCTAGTAAGGTCTGCGAGGGCTCCTTGTGGCCCCCTCGGTAAACAAAAATCCGCCGTTGGGTGGCCTTGACAACCAGGAAACCATACTGTGGATAGACGACATCATGCACGACTTGGAAAAACTATTGGAAGCCATTGTTCATCAATTGCTGCACGCTGGCCAGAGTGATTGCTCTTGGAGTCCCCCCCGAAAAAGGTAGACATATCAGGCACCATGTTCCCCACACTGGGATATGCTGGTATATACTTGTGTGGACAAGTCCGGGAGGGAGGGGGAAAGCCATTTGGTACCAATGCGTGGGGCACTTCTTCGGAATTGGCGGCTTGTGGTTCGCAGCCCGACTTTGCAAAGTCAAAGCAGGCCCATGGGAGAACCCACGCGGCTGATACACGAGTCTCGTGTCCAGAAGGAGAGCTCTTATTCTGCACCGTGTTTTGATGCGATGTTTATCTGCAGGGTGAAGGTGACGACTTCGTCGGGGAACTGTCAATCCGCCCTTTTCGGGGGGGCCTCCACCTTTGCATTCAGCCCATTTTTGCAACATCCTTACAGTCAAAGCAAATGGTTCAGACAACACAATCGCCAAATAGGTGAGTATTGAGGATTGTTGAGCTCAGAAACCCTAATTCCTGTTTCTTGGTGGTTCCCAGCCGTCCCCTTGCCCTGTGAAGCCTGTAGGGTTTAGAGGGGGTTTCCATTTCACCCGCTAAGTGTTAAGCTTTTAGCCGGGGATCTGAGGACACGGCTTCTAATCATTCAGCCCCTGTTACCTTGAGGCTGCTAAGACGGGGGGCTCGCTTCGACCGAACTGCGCTCATCCATGGCGGATGTGGCGGACGTCTTCCGCGTCTATGCGCCCACGGGCCGCGGGGCGACAAGGGAAGTGGGGTCAGCTCAGGGCTCGCTATCTTTCCCCTTTCTGGAATCTCCTCCAAAGCTTTTCATTTTTTAGGATAGGCTAAGCGGGTGTGTCATTTTTGAGGGGACTTCTTTTTCTTTTCTTTTTTTGTTTTTTTTTGGGGGGGGACATTGAAAGGAATTCACCCAATTTGGGGGTTTCGAAGTTGTGAGACAACTCCAATATGAAGCAGTCGCTGAACGTCTAAGCTTTTCCTGTAACCCATTTTTGTGCGCCAAGACTGTCGCCTGGCTTCCTGCAGGTTGGGGCCAACACCGTCTTGGTGAGATGCTCCGTACCATGCTTCAAACATGCTCCAAAAGGTGTGCCGCAAGGCTCCAACCGATTAGTTGGTTGCGGGAGAAACCTCGTTTCGATGTGTCTGGCCTCAGTCCTGCAAGAGAATGTCTGGGTTGCTCTCGTGGTTGATTCTCTATGGAACCCAAGTTGGTTCAACAGATTTTGAGCAGTACCACCATGAGACCCCGACCCCGGTACCTTGAGAAAGGGCAACCAAATGTGGTTTGAAACATGTTCAAGCAAGGCCGTCATGTTCAAGTTTCTTCTTCCTCTTTTTTTCCTTCTTCTTCCGTTTTTGTTTGTTTTAGCCTGTCTCTTGGTTTGCTTTTGTGTTGGCTTGTCTTCCTTTGTCGGACCTGGGGCCCCCGATTGAGACTGAGGCCAGATGGACGTCCGCGGCTTCATGAAGAGCATGCGCGAGGCGTGCTTCCTGGACGAGCACTTCAGCAAGGCCAAAAGTCGGATCACCAGGGGTAAGCCTCACGCTTCCCTTTTGGAACTCAACAAAAAGGGGCACCTTTCGCCTCGTAAAAAGAATACTGTATATGCTTCAGAAAAGCTGGTTGACATATCACTGGACAAATGTTCTCTCAATTTGCTTCCAGGAAAATTAAAAAAGCAACTGGAAGCTTTGGTGGTTTGGATTAATAACTGGATTTGGATGTGATCCCCTGAAAATGGGAAACCACCCCTCCAAACAGGTGTCCGATTCCCAGCAGGTTCTTTTTGGGTTCCATGCTAGTCTGGGGAGTAAGTCTGGTTCTTCAAGACAGTATGTTGGTTTTGAAAAGAAGCCAAAAGGAGACTAAACAGCTGTTTTGGGGTTTCACTCGTTTTGAAGCAACACCGTCCGTGTTTTTTGAGGGGTGCCCTTCTTTGTGGTTGAAAGAAAGCCAGAAAGGAAATCACCCTTGTGAGGGTTTTCTAGAAAATCCAACCAAATAGTGGCCCCCGAACATGGCAGTGTTTCCGCATGGTTTCCTTCAACTACCAACGGGGATCCGGCATTCAGTAAAAACGGCCTAAATGCACAGAATGGGGGTGTGGGGTGGTGTCATCACACTCCAGATTGACATGGTGGCCTGGTTCACCGATTCCCAAGGAGGCAATGTTAGCAGGTGGCTCTCCTACCTGGTTTAATTGGGGTTACCCTTCCTCAAATGGACAATTAACGTTCACACCAAAGAAACCATCACTGACACCATGATACTTGTTGGCATTTATGTTGGGGAATCAAACCATTCCCGGGCTTCTTTGGTGGCGCGAAATGGATTTTGCAACCATCCACAATGTTATCCACCTGAACATATAACGTATATATGCATCCACCTCCCTCCCCCGGAAAGAAAAAAAGGAAGAAAACTCAAAAAGTAGCAAGAAGAACGAAGAACACCAAGAAGCACAAGGCGAGCCGGCGGTCGCCTTTCGGGCGCGCGCACACGTCGCTCAGGTGGATGCGGACCTGGCCTTCTTCAGGGCAGCCCGGTCCCGCAGACTCGGCCAGGAGGACCTGGCGGGCCGATTCGGCCGCTTGCCCGGGGCCAACGAAGACCAAGGCAAACGGTCATGGGGTTGCTATCCATGTCATCAAACGACCGGCTCCTTTTGCTTGGGGTCAGCTCAACGGTCATGGGGCTATTCGCCATTTGTGTCCGGTTCCTTTTGCTTGGGGTTAGCCGACCTAAGAAGCGCTCTTGATGGAGTCATTCAAAGTAGCGCGGCGACGCAGGCTCCCATCTGGTGTAGCACAGCATGCATCCCATGCACTGCTTGTCAGCAGCTGTTGATGTACAAGCTGATGCTCTGAGTCCATGAGCTTGAAATTCGTGTGCGGCCCAGTCCCTGCAGGGCGCGCATTTCTCGGAGAAGTGCACTTATTGCAAAGATTGCTGGCTTTTCCAACTTCTTGCTCCCGTTTAGGCGGATGGAAATTCCACCCTCATTGGCCACGTAGACTGGAGGAGGGACGTTATTTCAGGCGAACGCCACTCGTAGTGGTGCCTGGCGCTTTCGTCCACCGGGGGGGGAGGGGTTGGTAGGCCTTAGCTTTGCCAGGACTACATGGGCATCCTCAAGGCCATCGCCAGGCGCGGCTTTTGATCGCTCGAGCGCGCTGGCGGAACCCAGCCATTCAAGGTGCCAAGAACCCTTTTGAGAGCATTTTTTCCCCGGAGTCCGGTTCCGGAAAGATGGCAAGCAGTTGGTTTCACACTGCTGGGCTGGTGTCCAGCTGTACCCTACTCGCCAGAGAACCCCGCAGCAGAAGCTTTGCGCGAGGCGCAGAGAGGTCAGCGAGGAGGAGGTGTTCCAGCGAGCCGCCGACACCGCGGGCGTTGTTGCCCGCGAGCGGCGCCAGGAGAATCCTTCGGAAGGGTGGCTGGGGATTTGTTTTGAGGTTGTAGCACCCACGCTTTGTTCTCCTACTGTTGGTGGTTGAGAAATCCATTTTGCACCACTTTGGAAAAAGCATGGACACCATTGTTTGTTGGTTTTTACAGGGCAGTCATCATTCCAGGGTTTGTTTTGTGGTGCGAAATGGATTTTGTCCATCCACAGTAGGGCTTAGCTTCTGGGGTCTCCCCCAAAACTATCTTACAAGGGTTGGCTAATGGAACAGAGTCAGAACATCTATTTTTCAGTGTACTCCAGATGTGGGCCACCGCTACAAGGATAATTTTCTGCAATTGAGGCTTTGTTTGCTTCCATGTTAGCTTGCAGCGTATGTTGCATTGTAGGTTGTAAGGTTCACCACATGCCAAGGGTCAAAACGCCACCCTGGTAAACGGCCAGCTTGTCAGATTCGGTAGCTAGGCGCCGGACTCCGGACCTCAAATCGGTGATGTTGCCAAAAGAGTTGCTACGGTTTCCATGTTGGTTTGAAGGCTTCCATTTGCTGAAGGATACTTGGTGGTTCCCAGCCATCCGGTTGCTTAGATGTTTGGGTTTGTAAGGTTTAGCGGTTGGGTGTCCATTTAACCCACTAAGAGTTACAAACTTTTAGCAGGAGATCAGAACACGGCCAGCCCAGTTTCGAGCTTCTTTTTTCCACATGTCGCTTTGATGTGTTTTGTTCTGATCAGCTTGGGGTTGTGGCTGCTGCTGTGATTGCCTTTTCGTTCTTGGCGGATTAATCCCCAGAGGCCCCCTTTTCATTGGTGATCTTGGGGACTGTCCAGGTTTCAAGCTCATGGCAGGTCAACTTGTGACATTTCATGTTGTGTCGCTTGTTTGCGTCGCTCGTATGTCCCAAACGCCGAATTGACCAATTGAGGAGGAATCGAGGACGCTAAAAGCGCAACACTCTTTTCATTCTTACCTCATGGGTGTTTCTTGAAATAGGAATCGGTCCCCCAAATAAGCCCAAAAAGGGCCGTTTCTTTTTTGGTCCCCTTTAAATGCCAACCAAAAGGGGTCCGAATTCGGTTTTAAGAAAGTCCTTCGTGGTCAACCTCGACTTTCCTTGCTCCGTCGATTTCCACCCCCTTCTGCCCCCTGATGGCATCCTCACCGAACGACCAACCAAGCCCAATCTGTTCTGTGGAATTTTGATGTTGTGGGTTCTCATGAAAGAAGGCACGGGGGTGCCCTTGCCTCTGCATGTTTGCGGGGAGAAGCCCCCGAATTGAATTCATGCCCACATACTAGGCGCGGATTAATAAACCCCTGGTTGATTGATGGGGGGGATGTCCTTTTTTTTTGACTTTTGTCCACTTTTGGAGGGGTTTTCCAGCCCCTAGTCGGGGTCAACATTCCAGGAGAAGCTGAGCCCCCTGCCTTTCGCCGCCAGGCCGGTCCTGGGGTTTTGGGGGTGACCCCCAACGTGATGCTGAAAGTAGAAGGTTTGCACCCACCGGTATCTGAGGTATTTGCAGGGGACTGCTTCTTTGAGTTTTGGCTCAATGGTGGGTGTTGTTGGCCAGTGTTGGTTGGTACATTGATGTCCGCGAAGGTTTCCTGTTTGGCTTTGCTCATTTTGCCAAGTCCATGTCTTCCCAAAGGACTGGGCCGAGGGCTTCTTGTCCGGGCGGGATTCGCTGCGTTGCTGGGTGGAAACAACTTTTTCCTTTTAAAGGGTGATCGAGGTGCAGTGGACGGGACCTTGTGATGTTCAGCCCGCTAGCTGGAAAAAGTGCCGTTGGGTGTCCATTTGACCCAAAAAGAAGGGGATCTGAGGACTGCCCAGTTTCCGGAGGAACCTCAACAAATGGGCGGAGTCCAGTGGCAATCGATGGATCAAGGGTGGACCCTCGAGGGGTTTGGCTTCGGGTTTTAACAACATGAGAACCAGGGACCACCCTGGTTTAGCTAGTTTATACCATTTACCTGGGAACCCCATCTATCTTTAACCAAAAGGTCACCTTCCCTTAACATACTATGGGCCCCCCCACCGTGGTCTTAGAGAGGGGTCATAAAATTCCCGGATGGCCGGATTTTGCGGAACTTCACACGTGGAAGCCAGCGACATTTTTTCTTGACTGCTCTTTGATGCGACCTTTCAACCTATTCGCTCACCAGGAACAAGTTGTACTGTTTGCAGGGGCTCAATGACCAACTTACTTTTAAGCTTTCCAAACGGTTCCGTCAGGCAGCGCAGCGCGGAACGCCTGCACCGGGAGCGCCCGGAGCCGGCGGAGCGGGCGGTGAGGCGCGCGCGCGCGCGCCTCTTCGGCCGGGGGGTTTCTTGCATTTCTTCCCGGGAGGGTGGCTATTTTGGGTGGCTTGATATGGCTTGAGGGAAGCCAACACAAGAGACATGCGTGTTGGTTGTTTTGTTTGGAGGCAGACTCGTATACGCTGTGTCTGTCTCTCTATGCCTGTGCATTGTATGGCAACCCCCAAACCTCTCTTTCCCGTCTGGCGGAGCCAATATAGTCAAGACTGACAAAGAGGTCTGTAAAAGCTAACAGACGTCTTTGCACATCTCGAAGGAGTATCCCTCTGATTAGGAGCCGGATTGGCTGTTTGGAGAAGAGGTGTGACCAAAGCAACCTTTGGGCTGAGCTGACGTTAGCAAAAGAGGGCCACTGACTCTGGACGAACAATTTAGGTGGTGCATGTCCGGACGAGGCAAACCGTTCATGTTATTTCTAGCAGTGTATGTTCATTTTGAGAGCACGCCTTCCCCTCATATTTTGGTGAGACTAGTCCTACCCAGTGCTTCCACTTCCCACTGTAGTTAACTGGGGGAAACCATGCACCGCACATGCAATATTTCGATCGCTAGCCTGGCTTACGCTTACGCAAACTTTCCTTCAAGTCTGGGGCTTGGTCCGAAACTGGGCATAGCCCAACACGCAACCCCTACATGACGGGCAATTTGTCTCGGTGTGACCCATGTACCAATCCGGGAAATCGAAGAGTAGGTGTACCAAGGTGAAGGTCACAGTTCCCTTTATGTGGGAAAGAAAGGGGATGACTAAACCGAACCAACATTCATCCAACTCTAGGCACATGTGGAACCCTCACGAAGAGATACCTACACAGGAAGGGTTCCCTCGAGTCACTGGCGATTTGTGGGAAGTGTCGCAAGTCCGTACAAAGTACGGCGCACCAGGATGACATGAACACGGGCCGCTCTCACACATGAAAAGGGGTCCGAACAAGGATCGCAGTGGTTTTAAACATCAGCTCTGGAATCCCCATTGGTGACCTATCATACTGTGGGCAAAACCCTGCACCAGTTTCACTTACCAACGGGCAAACGAGCAAAATGGAGGTGTCCAATCACCATTGATCCACCGATTTTGGAGCCCTTTTCGCACAGGTGTCCTTTTGATCGGTTAGCTTGGCTAAACATCGATGGCTCCTGGTGTAGATGGGGTTTAACTTCCATTTACCAGGGACACCCCTGGCTTTTTACCCAGGCCAGATATGCTTCAGAGGTTTGCCACCGATTCTCCCGAGTTTCCGCCGGATTTTGGCGGCTTCCTGCGGGGTCGGCCCGAAGCGGCCGCGGCTTGGCCGCGGCTTGGCCGCGGTTCGCCAGGCCGGGCGCCCGGTCGGCCTCCCCGAGCTCCGGGCGGGGCCCGGAGCGCTTCTTCTACGCGGCTCGGGCGGCGGGGGTTGGAAGGGGGGAAGGAACCCGAAGGAGTCTTAGGGAAGCCTACACTCGACTTTAGGGAGTTTTTAGGGTGGTCCAAGGCTTTGTCAGGAATTTTAAGGAAATATGGGGAGCCCGAAAGGGGCTCTGAACTACCCACCCCTTTGTCCTATAGGGATTCCATAGTGCTAGTCTGTTGTTTAACTCGCTCTCTGTGTTACTGGACTTTGTATTTTTTTGGGTTTGGACCATTTGGGTGGCAAACAAAAAGTTTGCACTCTTGGATTCATTAGTAGGGGTGTCCCTGGTTCAGTAGAAACTCATCACTTTTGGAGGGGGAACACCCCTCTAGTAGGACGGGATTGTTTATCCGGGGTCAGCATTATTTGGGGGAGTTCTCAAAATAGAGGCGCCCCCAAAGTGGTTGATTTCCGTTTGTCTCTACCGTATCAAACCTAAAGGTAATCCACCTTTTGCTCGTTCGGGGGAGGGAGCAACCCAGCTCAAAATAGTACGGTTTCCTTTTGTCACCCCACTTGAGGGGTAGCTCCAAACGAACCAAGCGCACAAGTTGAGTTGAGAGGGTTCTTTTGGTGCGGGGTGCGGGGCCCCAACCCAGGAGAGGAGACTTGAACAAAAGCACCTGAAAACTGTTGTGAAAGTGCCCCTAAAGCAAAAGGTAAGGAGGGGTGAAATGTGTTTTTGTGGCACCCTTCCTTTTCGTGGTGGTTTTGAAAGAAAACTGAAGTGAACACCGTTTTTTTTGTTTGGGGGGGGGGTCCTATTTTAAGAGACACCCAAAGAACCGAGTTTTCCTGGGTGCGTAGTCGTTGGTGGTTCCCAGCCGTCCGGTTCTTTAGTTTGTTTTTGGTGTTTAGTGGTTTATTTTTTAGATGTCAGCGACTAGAAGTCAAGCTTTCAGCAGCGGATCTGAGGACAGCCCAGGTTGATGGTAACCAACACGTTTCGAGTTGTTTTAGTCGACCCACTCAGGAAGTGAGTCGTTTCACTAGAACCTTGGAGGTAGATTGAGTAGATCTCTCTCGCTCTCTCTAATGGGCATTGGCGGCACATTTGGCGAATGACATAAACCTGGTCCCATGTTTGTTGATGGGGGTCTGTCAAGCTGCAAGTGAGCAGCACCCAACACCCCCATTGGCCATTCTAGTAAGTGATTCTACTAGCTGGTTAGTAGGGAGTGTAGTAAAGCGCATATTAACCATTATACTGCGTTGGTTCTACCAATCGAGCTAGTCTCGCAGCGGCTTTTGCGCGTGGCCTTTCCATGCAGCTCTCAAGTCTCACTCTGGGGGCAGTTCGTTCTTTGTCGCGGGGTTGGTTTTGAAGAGAAATCAACTGGAAAACCACAATTTTGGGGTTCCACAAAAAGAAGACGAGCCACCCAAATTCAGATTCTCACGTCTGCAAACATGAAAGTTGGTTCCCATCCAGTTGGTTTTGGCAAGGGTTTCCCAGACCAGTAGTGCCCTTTTTCCCTTTGTTTGTTTGAGGGGGTTCCTGTCATCGAGCGCTCATTTTTCCTGGAAAAGATCCACTGTTTCGGTTCCCTTCCACGATTTGGTTGTTAATAAAAGCAGATGTTTGTTTGTGTGTGTATGTTTTCCTGAGGCTGGCCCGGGAAACCCCTCCTGAACCGGCTCCAAACCACCAGTTGCAATGAAGCTGAGTTAGGGTTGATTTGGGTGCGTCTTTTCTTGAGGGACAAGAACCAGGGGTTTTTCAACCAGCCGGAAGGAAGGAAGCTGATTGAACGCATTTTGCCCCAAGCACCCCAAGCGGCCTGAGGACAAGTCGACGTACACGGGAACCCACCGCCACGGGGGCCCAACGGCCGCTTGGAATTTGAGCCAGCGAGCGACGGATGGATGTGCCAACCAAATGGTCCCGTTTTGTACGCGGCGCGACATGAGCCTTGGTGTCCTTTTTGGTTCTTTTGGTAAAAGCATAGATGGCCCCGGGTGACCACAGATGTTTTGGACAAATTCGGCTTTTCCATGACACCGGCAAGAGGTGATCGGGGAAGAGCACCCCCGCCAAAAAAAAACAACTACTGGCAGTGTTCTGTAAAAAATGGGGAGGACATTTCTCCTATGGCCCAGAGAGCCGAAAATATCCAGGGCTCATATTTGTGGTGCCTAAGGTTTGGGGTCTCGGCTTTTCGCTATCGAATACGCACACGGGCGTCCGTTTGGCCGGGAGCGGCGGATGCGCTCGTCATATGGAGCCCCAAAGCATTATATGTGTGTACACATGTAGTTGTGGTTCATCAATACATGCATTTTCCGTAGGTCATATTCAAGATATCAAGAGATGTACACTATACTTGGCATTTGGTACTAATGATTGAATTCATATATTAAATGTTGCAAGCATTGATAAACAAGTTAATATTGAACAATGCCACATACTCTGTTTTTTGTTTTTTTTTGTTTTTGCAATATTCAAGAAATCAATAAAATGTCACAGATACAACAAATTATGGTTTCATCTGTAAACCCAACAGTCTGAGAAGGAGACTATGCCTTAACGATGGTTTTCGTTTGGTTTTTCCACCAAGGACAGCTCGCCATGATTGGCTAATGGGGCACCCTTCCGTTTGGGATGTCCAGACTCCGGTGCCTCCCCTTCTCTGTGTGTCGCAAGGGGCCAACTGATGTTTTATGAATGTCATGTCCTGGGGCAGCTTGGCGTAGCTTCAGGCCGGGCCATGAGCCCCGGCATGGGGCTTGAGTCGAGATGAGTTTGGGCGATTCTCTGTGAGGAAACGCGGGAGGCAGGACGGACTGGGAGGCAGGCGCCAAACAAATCACACGTTAAACACCTGCGAGACCCAATGTGACCCAATGTCCCTTCGGGGGCACAAGTGGTGTTGTTTGATCCAGCCCCTGATATATGTGTTTCTTTTTTTAGGGGACCCCGCTTGGTTGGGTTTTAAGGCGGGGCCAGAAGGACAGCCTCTTTTTCCCCAAAAGCTGAAAGCTATGGGGCCTCTCAGAGGGCTCTGGGGTGGTGTGGGGCAAAAGGAGGGTGCCAGGGGGTTTCGTTGGGGACACCACCTGGGCTTATTTTTGGTTTGGGGGGCCTTTAAACAAGACGTTCTATGCCCAAATGCTGCATGGACGGGGGCCAAAAGATTCACCCAAAAAGGGGGACACCGTTCACAGTGTTGAGCCTAGATCAGGGGGTAGAGACCTTTCGTGGCTTTCCATTGGAAGGAACAACAATCCCACCCCTCCCTCCCTTTCCAGCTTTTAATGAATGCAAATGGCTGCTTTTGAAAAGGGTATGAGAATGAAAAATATTGATTCTACCTTCAGTCTCCTGTCCAGGCATTGGAACCCACAGTCCCCTCCCCAACCAGGTGAGGCAGGGGCCCGTTTTCTGCGTCCAGCTGAGGGCCGGGGCAACGGCCTGCCCAAGGAGGGCTTCAAAGATCTCTCGGAGGTGCCCCTAAGGCCGGTTCCGGCGCTCGGCGCTGGCTCTGGAAGTGTCTCATTTCGGGCCTGAAATGGCAGGCTTCCCCTTTTTGGGTTCCCTCCGAGCCCAAAAGCGGAAGGGGCATAAATCTCTGAGGTTCCGTCTCAGTATTCCAACCAAAAAGCGGAAGGGGCATGAATCTCTGGGGTTCCCTCTAAGCATTCCAGCCAAAAAGCAGAAGGGGCATACATCTGCGAAAAATGTCCAGCAGAGCCCGTCCAAATCCCAGAGGTCTGTGAGAACTTGGAGGTATCTGTGGGGTCTTCCATAGGTTTCCTTCGTTGCACGACCCATGTCCCATGCCCCAAAAAAAGGGCGCCCCCAAATTGGGTGTGTGGCTTTTTCGAGGTGCTTTTCTAGGTCTTTGCAGGCGCCTATGACTCAGGCTTGGTCATGGGAGTCTTGAGGGGTTTTGGACAACCATTGCAATGGGAGCCCCGGTTTACAAGAACTCTGGTTGAACATCCCCTCGTACTGGGTTCTTTTTGGGAGCTACGACATGACACACAGGAGTCAAGTGACCATGGCACCTTTTTGCGTGGTCAAATCGACCAGGCCCCGCAAGAAAATAGGGTACCATCCTACGCACTTTCTGGGGGTGGTGGTTGGGGCTAGTGAAAACCATTTGCGAACCAACCCGGACACAGTTGAAAGGTCCGCTTTGCAAAGGTGATTCTGAAATCAATCTCCTTTGACGGATGCTTTTAGGTCGGACTTGCCGCGGTCAAAACGGATGCATATGGGTTTGTGTTTTTTGAGGGCGCCCTTTTTTAGGTTTCTTTAAAGGCACAGCCAAAAGAACACCCACCCAAAATGGGGCCCAAGCTAAGAAACAGGGGGTCCATACTAGTATGGGCGTGTCCGGTTTGTTGAGGGAAGCCGTTTTTGTTGTTGTTTTTGTTTTTATTCTTGGGGGGGTCCTGTAAGAAGACAGACCTATATTTTGTTTCAAATGGAACCTCCAAAGGGAGGCGTCGCTTTGGTTTCTACTCGCAAGTCACCTGCTTGACCCAGGTCTGGCATATGGGTTTTGCGGGTCTAACCAAACGTTTACGTTCGAAAACAGGGGGGGTGGGCACAATTTTTTCAGGGTCCCTATATACATTTCCCCGTGCTTCTTGGTGGTTCCCGGCACGACCCCTTAGGCTTTTGGGTTTTGGGGGTTTGGTGGGGGTTTCCATTAACCCACAAAAAGTTAAGCTTTTTTGCGCAGGATCTGAGGACAGGCCAGGTTTCAAGCATCAATTCCTCGTGATGTTTTTGGGTGGGCAGGCTTCACTTTTCAATTAATGCAATTTCCGTCTCCCGACCGCCCAGTGAAGGTTTTTTTTTTTAGAGTTGGACTGTTGGTTTGTGTCACTTCCTGAGTTCCTGGACACTCCACTTTTTGACGGTTTGTCTCCTTCCTCAGTTCCTGAGTTCCTGAGTGCCTGGGCTTTTCAAACTTTCTGAGCTCAATTTAGTAGGCAGCCTTCAAACTTTGGGAGCCCGGACTTTCTCTTTCCACCCCCTCGAGTGCGAAGAAAAGACACACATACACACGCACGCACACACACACACACACACAAACACCTGCCTGCCACACGGATGGAGCGCCAGGGAGGTCTCCAAGGAGCGGCCGGAGCGCCGGGCGCTGGACCGCTGGAAGCCCCGGCCCGGGCGCTTCGGCGCAGCCAGTGGCGCGACCGGCGGCGCGAGCGCTTTGAGTGCTGCGGTGCCGGACAAGGCCGGGGGCGAGCGAATAAGCGGCGGCCTCATAGGTGTCCTTTTGATCGGTTAGTTTGGTTACTGTAGAAATAGATGGGCTCGGGTTCAGATTGGTTTCATGCCATCCATTTACCAAGGGAAAACCCATCGATTTTGAAGCAAGAAAGGCCACCTATCAGAAAGCTCTTACATCACTACAACAGTACACGACCTGGACAAAGCACAAGAAAACACACGTGTGGCCAATTCAACTCGAGAGTCTTTTGGTGTGGTGATCTCTTTTTACTTCTCTGCAGGCTGAACAGACCCGCCCCCACAACCATCATCGCTTGGGCATCTTTTGTCGGTGCCATGTTGATTTGCGCGCATACGTGGTTCATTCCAGTTATATCCCAAACTTTGCCGCCGGAATGGTTTCAGGGACGCGCGCTCAGCTTAGTGGGCCCAGTGTAGCCAATTTCTGTGGGAGTGTCTGTTTTTTGTTTTTTGGAATGAGGCTTTTTGTTGGGTGGTTTCACGATTTTGCCGATGTGCTCTGCTCAAACATAGCATTTTACTTGAGGTTGCTAGTGGTCCCTTGAAAGCCCCTTGACCTTTTCGCGCCTGCCAGGCGCGTTGCGTGGAGGCCGAGGCCTTGGGGCTGGAGTGATGCAACCGGTTTTGGGCACACATGTCTTTTGCTACGTGGGGGGCTCGTGTTTTCAAGGACATCTGGTTTCAAGGGGAAACTAAGGAAACCCATCATTCCTGGGTGCGATTCTTTGTAAGAATGCAACAGTTGCTCCGGTGCTCTTTCTGATTTCCATGAAACACACAAAATATATTTTTCCCCAAAAGCGACAAGCCCAACATGTGGGGGTTTCTCAACTTTTTGGGTGCCCACACATGCTTCTTTGGGGAACACCCTTTTGGTGTTGAAGGGAAGCTCTCCCCTTCGGGACAACTCCCTAACCCGCCAAGGCGAGGGTTTCACATGGCCGGATTCTTTTTGGGGACCTCTTTGGTACAGGGAAACCGAAGGGCAAACCGGTTTGCCATGTTGGGGGGTTTCCTTGACATATATATATATAATATATGCATATATATATATATATATACAGATACATTTACTATTTAACTGTTTTGACGCGTAAACATGCTCTTCTTTAGATTCACACGGAGCTCAAGGAGCCAGGACCCTATTTTTGGTTTCCATGCTCGATCTATGGAGTATTTGTCTTGGTTCCCAGCCAGACCTGCAGACTTTTAGATGTTTAGCATTTAGGGAATGTAACCTATCCCACTAAAAGTTTAACTTTCAGCGAGGGACCAACGTGCAACTCAGTTTGCGGCAGGCGTTTCGAACCATAGACAACTATTGTTGCATCGCAAAGCTATATGCTATACATTTGTTTTGCAACGTAACATGCTATGATTGAATAAATGTAGCGCACTGTCTCGTTGGCAATAACAACGGCTTTATACACAATTTGCCTTGGGTTGCCGCCAAGTAGCTGACTGCGGGAGTTTGCCTCTGCATGTCTTGGGCGAGTGCAGTTGGTCGACTGCAGTTGGCCGCGGCCGGTTTGGATCAGGAAATTATCGACGTGCGTATCTGCATTTTTTATGGCGAGCTCATGCACTGCAAGCGGTTTAGGCGCCAGGTCTCAGGTAGGGAATCGTGAATTCATTCTACTGGGACCGACAAACAGTGAGTGGCAACCGAGCAAAAAGAGCTCAACTTGCAGAGGAGATAATATGTATGCCTTTTGTCGGGATCGCTTGTGGAAGGATGCGGGGAAACCGAAATGAAGCCGACCATGTTTTGGATGTCCCTTATTCCAACAACTACTATTTGGTTGTCTCAAAATGGGGGAATTTGGGGAATCCGTGTCCCTTCGGCTTCCCGTGAAAAGGGGTACCCTGCCAAAAAACCGACACACCCAGAATCCAAAGGGGTCCCTCCACAGAAGAGTCCTTTTTGGGAAGTTCTTTTTGGGGTTCCGCGGGGTTCTGTGTCATTTTTGAGGCTCAGTACCCCTTTGATCGTTTTCACGGAACGCAACCCTTTTGGGGGGGGTCCTTCCTGAAAAAGACACCCGGGTGAATCGCAACTTTTTCCGACCCCACTGCCCGCTGCCGATGGGTTTTTTCTCCGAAAGGCGCCCGCCGCCCCGTTGCCCATGCTGCTGGGCCGTGAAAGGACCGGACGCTGCTGGTGAGCTGGGGTGGTGCGGCGTGTTGGGGCGAAAGGTAGCCTTTTGTATGGAATCCCTAAGAGGGGTAGGTACAAGAATGTGTGTGTGTGTGTGTAGTTGAGAGCCCTGAATTTCCTTAAGGTTCCTTAGGGAGCTGTAGGGACCCCCCCCAGCCTTTGGGATTCCGTAACTTTTCACTTGGTTTAAAAGGGACACCGAAAGGAACACAGCGGCTTTTGGGTCTCCCTGTTTTGGCAAGCTCCGCTTCAAGCTTTGCGCAAACATCATCTGTGATCGTGACACGCCGTGTCTTGCCGGCGTAGGAAAGGACAAAAAAGCAACAGCAGAATTGCATGAGGACTTCTTCCTCAGCCAAGGCAAATGGACTGCGGCTGACCCACCGGACAAGGTCGAAGCGCAGTTTGAAAGAAGTTTGCACGACTCGCCACCAGCTTCTGAAGGCGGACCAGCATCTAGACAAACATGCGCACATGTGCTTCAAAGCCGAATTTGATTTGACATTGTTGCTCCCCCATCGCAAAGTTTCGCTTGACCCTTTGGCACTGGGTGCGGACTGGATATAGTCAGGTTCCCCTTAATTTGTGGTTTGGATTGGTGGTTTGAGGATTTGAACCCCTGGTTCTTGTGGAGTGTAAAAGGGAAGCCCTCCCGAACCTCCAAACCACCAATCCAAACCACCAATCCAAACCACCAATCCAAACCAATCCAAACCACCAATCCAAACCACTAATTAGAGAAAAGCTGATATAGAGCACCATGAGGAGGCAAGAGAGGCAGCGGACCTGACGGTGGTCCGGGCCTCCACAGGCCGTGCCAGTTTGGGGCACCTTTGGTTGGTTCAATCTTGGCAAGGTGCCATCTCAGCCTTAGAGAAGGATGGTCTGCCATGGTCGGGTTGCCGTTTAAGACACTCGCGATATGTCTCCGTTGCGCGTGTGGCGCTAAAGGCCACGAGCGTGTCCGAGGTGTTCGTGACCCCACGGCTCTTGCGAGGTGGGGCCTACCCCTCAGTGGTCGACGGCTTGGTGGTTTGGGAGGTTTCACCCCCAAGCCCTTGGGGCTCCGGTGATACTTGGCCTTATTTGGCCCTGGACTAAGCGCAAATGGGTGTGTCCTTGGCTTAGGGGACCCCTCCAAGAAGAATAATAAATACATGGTACCTTTTCCTTTTTGGTTTCCCTTCAAAACCACAAAAAAGGAGGTATGTGAGCCACAAGGCAACATGAATTTTGGGCGTTAGGGTTTGCCTCTTGATTCTTAGGGCAGCCCCGGTGTCCTTGTGTCTTCAGCCAACGAGAATGGATGTGTCTGTTCTTGCGGGACCTTTTGGCTGGCTTAGGAAACCCCATCTCGCCGATTGGGGGTGTGTCTCCGAGAGTGTGTGGTTTTTGAGGATACGTGCGTTGTTGGGTTGGTTCAAAGGGAAGCCAAAAGGAAACCGAATCCTTTGTCCTTTGTTTTTTTTGGGGTGGGTGGGTGGGTCTCCTATTTTATGTATATATATATATATATTAAACTGGGAGAAGACCGGTTTCCCGCCCAGCACCCCCCCCAGTCTGGGGCGATGTGTTTCCGTTTCCGCAGGAGCCACAAGGAGCTGAAGGCGAAGGAAGGCGCGGTCTCGGTCTCGATCGGCGCACGTCGGTTGAAGCGGGCCTGCCGTTTTTGGCCATGGGGACGTGGGGTGTCGCAAAACAGGTGGCTCGTCTTTTTTTTTTGAGGGTATATGTTTTTGTTGGCATTTTTTTTAGAAGGGAGGCCAAAAGGGAACCGAATCCGTTTTGGGGGGTCTGGATTGAACGGCGCGTTGTAGGATGTCAACCCCGGATGAATAAACCCGTCCTATTAGCGGGGTGTGCTTGAGGGTTCGTGGGGAACACCCCCCCCCCCCCCCATGAATGGGACGGGTCTATTAGTCCGGTGTCAACATTGCTAGGGTCTTTATTTTTGACGGTTTATGGGGGTTATCAAAGTCACTAACTGGGGTTGTTTCCTTTTAACTTGCCATGTACTTAAACCTGGGCAAGTTTCAACAAAAAAAGCTCAACGGTTGGGGGCTCAAACGAGCGAAATCCCGTCATGAAAGTCCTTTACGAGCCCTTTTCGATGGGTCCCGATTCATGTCCAACCATTCTGGAGGTGGTTCCGCATAGAAATCCATTGCCATGTGGGTGGCGCGTCTTTTTTGAGGCACCATTGTTTTTCGTGGTGGGTGTTTTCAACGGACACCCAAAAGGAGAACTGCAAAAACCACCATTTTGAGGGGTCCAGCCGTAAACACGAGCAGCGTAGGGCCCAGGCCGCGTTTCCGGAAAAGTGGCGGCGCCCCGCAGCCCCGCAGGTCCCTCAGCTTCACGGAAGGTTCTGGAGGCCACTGCGCTCATCGGCCGGGAGCTGAGCTGTGGGGGGGGGGGTCGCCGTCCGCCTAAAACTCCGTGGGTTTGGTTCTGTGTCTTAAGCAGCTTCCAATTGCTCAAGATGTTTTCCCCCCCCCCCCCCCCTGTTGGTTTTAAGTGGAACCCAAGTTCCCAAAACCAAGAGGGACAACCCAGTGCAACAATGCTTTTTCAGCGCGGTACAAGTGCTTAGCCCGACTCTGGCGGGTTTGGAATGCTGTTCTCTGTCTCCTGAGTTTGTCTGTGGTCCATTTGGGGACGTGGGGTGCTCACTCAACTTCCCGCAAAGAGCAGGCCGCTGGGATATTTTGTATTAACAGAAGCAGCGTATTGTAAGAAGGGCTGGGGCGACTGTGCAGGCGAAGGTCTCGTGAATTTGTAGTGGCCGTGTTGGAGAACATGTTCCATGGACGACCCGAGTGGAACTCGGGCTCCAGTTGCGACGTATTTGGGGTCCTCAAGCTGCATGCCTCACCGATGGTGCTTGGAGTTATTGGGTGCGCCCAGTACCACAAGCTAACCAGTCTCCCTCTCAGCAGTTTGTGCCTCAACATTTGATTTTTCCTTCTCCCCTGTGTTGGGTTGGTTTGGACCTTTCTTGAGGGTGCTGAGAGTCATACCCAGCTCAGCTTTTTCCCTAGCCCAAACAACATGTTTGACTCTCCAAGTTTAGTGAACGGTAATTCAAACAGAAGCGAACCTGAGTGACTGGTGGCTCGTTGTCTAAGGGACCTGGGAACCGCCAAAAGGTCTCGCCCTGTGGCTTTCGAGGGCTGAACTGTACCCAGCTGTACGACTGGTTGTTACAGCTTGGGAAAACCTGTGGAGTTCACCTTGCTGTAGGTCTCACTTCCCCGAAGGATCTAGGAATCAAAGATTGAACCTTTCAGGGCCATGACTAAATATGGAACAAATCCTCCATTTGCTTAGGTCCCCTGCGACAAAATGAGGAAAGATGTCCAGTAGGCAATCCACCAGCGAAGAATAGAGCATATTCTTCGGGCATCCAAAATGGAACCCTGGTAAATAGAAACATGGACTAAAACCTGCGGTCCCCTGGTGGTGCAACTTTGATCCATACCCAAATTACCTCAAACCGATTTCAGTCAGATCCGGTCGATTCGTTGTGTCGACTGAGAGGTGGGGGGGGGCTGACATGACACCTGGAGGGGGGGGTTGGTCCATGTGCAAGAGGAACCCATGTAGCCTGGCCCGCAGAAACAAAAGCGGGTGATGCGCTCGCCTCTCGCAATTGAGTTGAAATGAGCTGTTTTGTCTAGTGGTCGTTGGTGCGATCCTACACGGTCCCTAGTGTTCACACACACGCGCACGCGGTTTGGAGGTTTTAGGGTCACCTACCCTCAACAACGAGTGGTTCCAATCCCCCAAAGAAACAGCAATTCCAACAAAGAGAGTGTTGGTTCATCACAGTTTCATGGCAAAGCGTCGCAGCTTTTGTGAATCATGTCCACAACAAGAAGACCATGAACAAACCACATCCAGGTAGGACAGGTAGAATGAGAGAGCCCGTTGGGCCACAGGTAACTTCTATCCCTTCTTTAAGCACACGAAACTCAGTACGACGCACAAATTAAGCAAACTGTACATGCTGTTCCCCACAAGATACCGATTTTCTTGAAGGACACCCCCCACATGAACAAACCCAGGTCGTTGTGAAGGTCCCATCTCCCGACTCGAGGCACTCGCTTCATCCCGGTGATGCCGCCGGTGTCTTTGGACCTGAGCGCCGCTCGGCAGGGTGCCATGTCGCTGGCCGCCGAAGGCATCAACCCACGGGGGTTTCCCTTTTGGGGACATAACCCCCGACCCCGAGATACACTTCAACCCCGGGGTTCCCCTTTTCGGCTTCCTTCTTGGGATGGCGAGGTCTTCCTATCCGTTCCTTCAAGTTGCAAGGGTTCCTTGGTGGTTTCCCTTCAAAGCCATCCAGCAACTGGACTGTTTTTGGGGACGGGGACAAGCAAATGAGCACAAACAAGACCATTTACCTACTTACCAACGTGGCAGTTGAGCAAAATGGAGATGTCCAATCACCAGCCAGAAAAGCTGGATCCCCACAGTTATTCATCAGTGGTAGTGTCGCCCTGGAAGACAAGAATGGCCACCAGGGACCCCCTTAAAAGTAAAGTGGGGGGTTTGTCAATCAGGGGTCGACATTGCCGGGTGCTGATTGCGTTCCTTCTCGGCTAGGTTGACAGCAGCAACTTCAGCAGCCTGCTTGACCTGAGTGACTGAGATGGGAGCCTTTGGACAAGATGTCCAAGAACGCCGGGAACAAAAAAAGACCATGCCCAATGAGGGGAACCCAGGATTGTTAGACCCTGCTTCATAAATGGCGAAGGGTGCACCAATTCAGAGGGAATCCGTCATTTTTGGCAGACCCCCCCCTGTTATCCACCAACATCATTAGTCCGGGGTAGACATTACTAGTTTAGCATCCTTAGCAAGGAGAGCCATAGGAAGATTATGGCCCCCGCGCATAGGCACTAGTAGTCGCGATCAGGTTGCTGTGGCTCTCCCTGCCATGCTTCGATATATGAACATGCGTGGCACGGGCTTTCTCTGAACATATTCAGGTACTTTGGCAAGTGGTTTTTCTCTGGGTGGGGCCCAGAGATGGGTTCGCCTCATGGGAGAGCCACCCAAAACAACCGGTGGCTTTCCAGTTGGTTCCCTTTTTAAAAATACAAACAAACACAAGAAACCACTCACATTGATCCGGCTTTTGTTTCCACAGGCGAAACTGCGGGTTTCGTCCAAACCCGATTCGCCGAATCGCCTGGGTGGAAGATGCGCTGACCGTCGCACGAGCGTTGCGGATCGATCGCCGGCGCCGCCACCGCGGGGCCACTTTGCGCTTCCCTGCTGAGCTCAAACAACAGTCGGAACACATGAATGGGTGCTAAATACTTGGTGGCTCCCAACCGTCCGGTTCCTTCGGGCTTTTAGCTTCATGGGATCTGAGGACAGCCCAGAATAGCCAATAAAAGCGGGTGATATTTCGCTTGTCCAGATTGGGACTCTAACGCGCATACTGACAAAATCCTGCACCACTTGGAATAGATGAACCCGGACCCCCATTAAACAAATGGCACAAAGAACCTACCAACTGGTGCAGGATTTTCGTTCGTTCATCCACAGTATTTAGTGGCTGGTTCTCAATACTTATCCTTTCGCCGACTCAAGGAGTTCTTCGAAGCGCATGCAGCGTCCAGAATTGGTGCCGTGCCGCTCACCCGAAAGCGGCCTTTGCGTTCTGCGAGCTTGGCCCTGCCCAAAAGTGGCGGAAAAGTGTCCGTGGCGCGTTCCGCACAGGGTATCCTGAAGGGGACGCTGGTCGGTTGTAACTTTGTTGCCTTTGAAACACCGCCCCAAAAAGGGGGTGTGTAATTTTCAGAAATTGGTGCGCCCTCCGCTTCCTTTTAATTTCCCTCAACCAGAAGAACGCGGGTCCCCTTTGGTCCGTACCCATATGGAGCGCTGGGACCTCGTCTTTCGGTCAAGGCGTCCACGAGGGATGCAGCCAGTCTCGGGGACGCTTGCGCCGAGAAACCACGCACTGATGCGAAGTGGAACTCGGATGCTCATCCTGTGACTTCTCTGGTGGCATGTTTTTAGGTTTTTAGGTTTTTCGGTTCTGCTCAAAAAGCAGTCGTTTCCTGCAACCCATACCGAGGCTTTCTATCGGCAGCCGGTACGCTTGCCGTGCTCCTCCTTTCTTTGGCTTCGCTTTGGCCAAAAACCCGGGGGTGTGGCGGGGGCAAAGGGGTTCTCCTTTTGCCCTTCCAGGGGCTTCCATTTGCTGAAATGAATATGTTTTATTTTGCTTAAAGGGAATGTGCCACTACTGGACGTATGTTTTGTTCTTTTTCCAGGGGACTCGAGCAATGGAGGTTGGGCAAGCCAGGTGAGACCATGTGGTTTCCTGAGGTCAAATAATTTGCCGTACCTGTGAACAGTTGTTTCTTTTTTGAATCACCAATCCCAGCTGCTGCGAGATGGATTCAGTGTATTTTCACAAAGTTCCCCTCACGCCCACGCAAGAACGTGAGTGTGGGTGTTGAAAGATACCAAGTTTTTGGTAATGATTTTTTTCGTGTGACCCCCAAGGCCCCGTTTTGGACGCTTTGGAAGCAAATGGGTGATCGACCTTGAGCCTACAAAGGGTGATCATCCTTTTGCTCAAGGGCGCAACCCAGCCTAGGTAAGTTTCTGACATTTTCTTGAAAGGTCAAGCTTTTATTGCTGGGTCACCTGAAGAATGAGAATCTGGTTTGGAGTGGTCGCTTTTGGCAAAGCCACGGGACTTGAGGGCGGCTGGCAGGTAACCCTTAGCTCCAAACCAGTTAGAGGGAAGCTGAAATAAGGGAAGTCGAGGCTCCTTCTTGGAGGTCAGGTTCCTTCCAAACTCTCCAAACATCGGGCAACAGATCGCAGACGTATCCGTTTCCTCTTGGAGTTCGCCAAGCCGCGTTAAACTCGTTTTTGAACACATGGGCAGAAGGCTGCACTCAGAGTGTGCAGGATATCCAGACTGGGCAGGGCGAGACGAAGGAAAAGTACTCCCTGCGCTACATCGGGCTGGGAGTCTTAGCCAAGAGACAAGATCAGGAATTGCACGGGTATGAGTTTTCCTTGGGGACAGTTTAGTGGACATCGTTTTGGTGGGGTTTTATGTCCACCAATCACTTCCAGGGGGGTTCCCTGTTGAAATTCATCGCCACCTGTGTGGCATCTTTCTCCTCCACGCAGCTTTTGCGTTGCGCCGTTGGTTTCAAAACGACCCGGGCATGTCCCATATTTTTGGCAGGCACCCACGAGCCTCGTTGGGGTCGGGGCATTTCCATGTTGTCCTCCTACCCGTAGTCAAAACCGGAGCCCCGCAAATTGTTTGTCTCAAACGAACATGGGCCCCAAAATGGCTGGTCTCCTGAGGACTCGCCCACTTGGCGTCTCTTTTGTGGGGTCCGGGTCCGGGTCTCATCAAAAAAAAGCGAGCCCTCCGCACAGATTGGTCACATAGATGAGCCTGTGAATCAGGTGGTCTTCTGGTTGCCACGGGTCCGGTCACCTTCGGTTTCCTAAGCGGATAGACCGGTCGCCTCTCGGCATCGGATGTCCAGAGAAGAAGCAACGCCTTTGACCCCACAGGCCCCAAAGTGCTCTCTGAGTCGGTATCAACTTTTTTTTGGCTTATCTGAAAGGAAAGCCACAGGGAAGCTTTGAAGCCACCATTTCCCTTCCCCCCCCTCCCCCAATTGTTCAGGAACTGTTGGGGAATCCCCCATTTCTTCTTCTGCCCCACCGCATTGCCCGTGAACTGTACCCTCTTCCCACAGGAGCCACCCACTCGGGTGAACCAATCTGACGGGGAATCAGGTCTATGGTTGGGGATGTGCATCGCACCCTGCTCTACGGCGGCCTCTTTGCTTACCCAGCGGACACGAAGAACAAGGACGCGTGCGCGCTTGGCATGTCCTGTGGCTAAAATGGGCCTGTCGTTTTTAGGACTCTTGGATTCCCATGAAAACGCACAAGACAAAGGTATATACCCTTTCAAATTGACACCCAAATAGGAAACAAGGACTTCAACAATGGCATCATGTTTTTTCCTGGGTTTCCCCTTCTACCAGAAATGGGTAGCGAGCCTCCAAAGAAGGCATACCCACATGGGTCACATGACCCACTGACAAGGGGTTGACGCGAAAGGGGTCCGGGCCCCGACTTCCCCAGATTGTCTCGAGGCGACAAGTGATTTGTATCCACTGGTGTGCGTTTTAGGGGAGTTTAGTTGAGGGCAGGTTCAGGTTTTGCTGGTTTCGGTTTTGCTCTGATTGTTTTCTAGTGCAGTCATTGTTTCCCAAAGACCCTATGATGCCCAGATCCCGTAGGGACAGGCGTTCATGGCTTCGTTCCCTCCAGGGCGGATTGACGGAAAGAGCACGGTGCCCCGAAACGGTCCGCAACTCATCCCCCCAACGTCAACATGGGACCTTGACCAAGCCCAACCGGTGCTCTTTGTCTGCAAGGTAGTGGCGGGCATGGTGGTTTCTTTGGGCTTTTGGGTGACAGTTGTTTTGATTCGTCCCACATCTTGGCGAGGGTGTTTTGTGCTTCCCTTTCAGATCACCCGATAGAGAGTTTACAATTTGGAAGTTGCCCAAATATGATTTTGTACACGTGCACGTATGCACTGGGTATATCTATATATATATATATATACATATATATGCATGCGTACGTGTATATGTATATGTTTACGCACATGCACGTGTATGTGTATATATGTATATACGTATATATGTAAACATGTATATAAGCATATATATATATATATATGTAAACATGTATATATGTATATATGTATACGTATATATGTACATGTGTGTATATGTGTATATGTATATATGTATATATGTATATATGTATATATGTATATATGTATATATGTATATATGCATATATGTATACATATATATGTATAAATGCATATATGCATATATGTATATATATATATATATGTACATATGTATATATGTATATATGTATTTATGTATGTATATATGTATATATGTATATGTGTATTTTATGCAGCGGCCTAGACAGAAGGAAACCATCACATGGATATAGAATATAGATAGATTAGTTTAGATGAGATTATAATTGCTAGATTGTTAGATAGCTAGATAGATAGATTCGATTAGATGATATTATAATAGGATAGATTAGATTAGATTGGATTGGATTAGATTAGATAGATCGATGGATAGATAGATAGATAGATAGATAGATAGATGGATTAGATTGATTAGTTTGATAGATAGATAGATAGATCGATAGATAGGTAGGTAGATTGATATAGATAGATAGATAGATAGACAGATAGACAGACAGATAGATAGATAGATAGATAGAATAGAATAGAATGAGTAGATGGATTAGTTTGATAGATAGATAGATAGATAGATAGATAACTAGATAAATAGATAAATAGATAAATAGGTGAACAGATGGATAAATACAGAGCCCTTTGTCTAGATCATCGAAGACATGGTTTTGATTGTGGGCATGCCTCTATGGAGTAGGGTCCATTCCTCGAAAACCGCCGCGAGGACGGCAAGCTGCGGCTCCTCTACGAGGCGGCGCCCATGTCCTTCCTCCTGGAGCAGGTGGGGATCGATCTGTTTCATTTCTTCTGGGTGCCTCGTGAATGGTGTGAGGGAACCTCACTGTTTTCTTTCGTTTTTGGCGCGGGCCCCCAAGTTGTTCCTTTTATTTTGAGGGGTTTCCCTGGTAAAATCCCAAACTCCCCCAACAAAAAGAGAGTGAGTGCCTTTGTTTTCCCGTGGAAATCCACTGGGCCCCGGGAGAAAATGATGAAAGCAGAGATTTTATCGAGCTGGTTTTGGAGCGCTTCGGGTTTGGGACATCCCCATTGAACGCTGGGCGGCTTTCGAGATCGCGGTAGAACCTGTGGCCGCTGACCGAGTTGCCATCAGAAAAGGGCAGACCTTTTGGTTGAGCCAAGCATGGCACAAGGTTTTCCTTTTCCTTCTGGTTTCCCCTTAAACCCATAGAAAAGGGGGGGTACCCGCAACCAACGAAGCGCCCATCTGCAAGAGTTGCACTTTGCGGGTCTTCAACCTGGGTGGTCACATGGGCATGTCTCAATGGGGAACCCTAAAACGGGAGGTGTCCTCTTTTAATTTTCCTGTGCAAGTCCAAAAAGGGTACCCTCAAAGAAAGGCATCAGACACACCCACAAATCTCCCAGCCTCACGTTTCGGAGCTTCTCCGGATCCTCTCAGCTCCGGCGGCTCTGAATGAATCTGGTCGTGATTTTCATGGGGGGATGCCCTGGCCAACAGGTACAGAAAACCCCCAGCTACACGATGTCCGCCAAGGGAATTTCCAGTTTAAAAACAAATGCGTGCGCCACATTGGATAGATTGGACCCAGGCCGGCGGCCTGGCCACCACCGGGCCGCGGCCTCGGGTGTCGGGTCGCTTCCTGGCGCGGGCCCAGTGACTCGCGTGGGAAAAAGTCCCGACGCTTCCTTGGCCATGAGCACAAAATGGGTTCGGAGCTTGCCATGAGTTTTGGCGCCGGGCTTTTTTTGAGTTACTCTTTTTTTTGGGGGGGAGATCATATTTGTTTTGGGGGTTGAAGAAATCCCAAAGCACGGGAGGATTTGGGGACCCAGTGCCAAATCCCCAAATGGGAGGCACACAAAAGCCGCCTTGGCTCAAACATTCTTAAAAGGCCATGGCCCCGTTACATGGCAAATGTGTGGCTCGTCTCGGTTTGAGTTGGTGCCTTCTGGTGCTTGCTCTGCTATTTGAAGCTGCCTGAGCTGCGCGCAGTGGCCGTTTTTGCTAGTGGCAAGCCCAGGTTTTCAATCACCTTTGGGTTTTTTCCAGGATCGAGATGAACAACTTTTACGGTTTTGTTGTTATGCTCTATGTGCGTGGTACGGTATGGGATCCTCAAATTTCAACCGTTGGAAACGCGGCGGGCAACTTCCCAAAGTGTGGGAAGGTGTTGCCAGGGAGTGGCAAGGTCAGATGTGTGTGATTGTGAATCCACCCAAGAAGTGAGTTGAACAACATTCCAAATTCCGGAAGTTCGTTCATGTATATACAAACAATTGTGTCGACATTTCCATAAGCAGCCTTTGCGCAATGTGGGCGACTATTTCTTGTGCGGCTTCGGAGGTTTGCTTTTGTTTGCATTCGGGTCAATTCTAGATTGCGAGCGTTTCCGTGTTTGTGTATGTGTACCTTTGTCATTGGGAGTTCGTGTAGATGTATGTCTGTCTGTGTTTGAGGTTGTGCATTGGTGAAGCTTTATGTGTGTGACCCTTCATGTGTTGGTGTGTTTGTGTGGTGGTCAGTCTTGCGTTTGTCAAGTTCTTTCCGTGCATCATAGGCGCCGGGTTTGGCGATCACTTTCTGTGATAGCAAAAGAACCCCCCCCTAAGCGACAAGGGAAATCTGTAAGGAAGGACCTCTGACTTCATCGCTTTTCTTCCGCTTACCGACTTTAGCGATTCGGGCAGGCACAACCGCGTCATGGACATCCCCCCGACCTCGGTGCATCAGCGCGTGCCCATCGTCCTGGGCTCCAAGGAGGACGTGGAGGAGAACCGAAATTTATCGATCCCAGGTGTGGGGTCCGTTTCTGATCGGAGACCCCAAACGACTTCATGGGTAAACCAAATGTGGGTTCTCTCAGGGAGAAATTCCCTGAGGTTGGCCTCATCCAAGAAAGGTTTCCCATTTTTTGGGAAACTCCCATATGGAACAGAGTCAGGACATATGTTTTTAGCCGTCCCAAAAGGGCCAAGTTTGAGGGGAGACTAAAGACGGAACTTCTGAAGTTGCTTTTTGTGTATGTGTGTGTGATGCCCGTCCTATGATTGGGGGTGTTCCCTCCAAAAGTGGTCTGAACCTCCGTTTGAACCTCCACTAAAAGGAATTGGACCCCCCCCTATCAATCAACCAGGACCAGGGCTTTATTAATCCGGGTTTAATATCACCCCGTTTTTGAGGTGGCCAAGGTTGGTTTGTTGCCACCAAAAGCAACGCGTATAAGGTCTGAGCCTCATTAAGGCATATTGGTGCTGCTTTTGCCAATTTTCTGTACCAAGAGAACCTTTCGTTTCTTTTTACCCCCCCCCCCCCCCCGCCCACCAAAAACTAGCCCCCGGTTATCGCGAAAGCGTGTGTGACAAAGGTGATGCAAGAATGTTGTGATGTACCCAGGTGTGATGTTGCTTGTGTACACTGCGTCGTGCCACGCATCCAGGCACTTCTCTATTCGACACTTACACACGCCAAACAAACATCTAAGCAACCCAATTCCAGCATGCAGCAATCCTTTTGCAGCATGGCCTCATGATCCATGTGCAATGCTAAGTGGCGAACGTGAAACTGCACAATCAAGCTCACGCATTCAACGCTGGGCTGCGCGCGCGCCGCTGTACAATCGCTTCGCTCTCGCTTGACAAATGCAAAATGTTATGTATTTAATTAAGTCTCTCTCTTTCTCTTTCTCTCTCTCTCTCTTTCTCTTTCTCTTTCTCTTTCTCTTTCTCTTTCTTTTTCTCTTCCTCTTTATCATTATTTTTCTCTTTCTTTCTCTTTCTCTTGCTTTCTCTCTCTCTCTGTCTTTCTCTCTCTCTCTTTCTATCTTGCCCTCTTTCTCGCCCAGTCTCTCTCTCTCTCTCTCTCTCTCTCTCTCTCTCTCTCGCTCTCTCTTTCTTTCTTTCTTTCTTTCTTTCATTCTTTCTTACTTTCTTTCTTTCTTTCTTTCTTTCTTTCTTTCTTTCTTTCTTTCTTTCTCTTCATCTCTATATCTCTCTCTCACTCTCACTTTCTTTCATTCTCTTGATCTTCCTCTCTCTCTCTCTCTTTTTCTCTTTCGCTTTCTCTTTATCTTTCTCTTTCTCTTTCTCTGTTCCTTTCTCTCCTTCCCTTTCTCTCCTTCCCTTTCCCTTTGTTTTTCTCTTTCCTCTCTCTCTCTCTCTGTCTGTTTCTCGTTCTCTTTCTGTTTCTCTTTCTCTCTCACTTTCTCTTTCTCTTTCTCTTTCCCCTTCTGTTTCTCTTTCTCTTTCTCTTTCTCTCTCTCTCTCTCTCTCTTTCAATTTCCCCTTTCTCCTTCCCTTTTTTTTTGTTTTCTTCTCTTTCTACTTTTCTACTTAAAATGTACAATTCTCAGGCCGGAGTTGCGGGAGCTCACTTCGCATTCTACTTTCCTATACCTAAAACTTGCGATTCTCATGCCTGAGCTGCGGGAGAGTAGTTCGCGTGCTACTTTTCTACCTAAAACTTGCGATTCTCAGCCCGGAGCTGTGGGAGAGTGCTTCGTGTACTACTTTTGTACCTTTTTTTTGCGAACACCACAGCGAGAGCGACCCGACACGCGCAATCTCCGCAGAGGGTTCGTCGGCGACGTAGAAAATTCGCACGCCGCCACAGCGCGCGCGCGATTCGACGTGCACAATTTTCGCTGAGCTTTGGCTTGGTTTTTTCCCTTTCGGTAGGGGCCTGTCACTTGTGCAGGAGAACACCCCATATTCATAGGACAGGTTCATTAGTTTGGGGCCAACGCTAGCAACAGCAGCCTTGTTGTTTCCGGCGGGTCGCTTGGGCCGCTGGTCCGATGGGGACTGCGACAGGAGTGCAGGAAGTACTACGACGAGAGCGACGACCCCAAGCTGAAAGAGAGGCGAGGGCACCATGGGCTGCAGCCAGTTGCCAAAAACATTCGAGTGTGTCTTACAATAGAGGAACCACCCAAATGGTTGGTTTCTTTTCGGTTTTCCTTCACTGCGAAGAGACAGACCCAGTCAAATTTTGAAGGAGGGAAAGCAGATTTTGACTTGACCTTTCTCAGCCAGAGCTTTTAGACTTTTAGATGTTTAGCGCTTAACCAGGGAACCACAGCAAGTCCCACTTTTCGCAGGGATCAACGAGCCACTACAGTTGAGGAAGCACAACGTGGAACATTTGAACCAGGTTACATTTCTGTGGAACCTTTAAAGTGGGCTCTCAAAGAGGGTTGCCAGTTTGTCAACCCTCTATACAGCGCAGTGGATGGACAGAAATCAACTTCGCACCAGTGAGGATACAGCCCTATGAAAACTGGGGTTTTCCCTCTAGACAAAACCATGTCACCTGACAAACCAGACCAACCTAACTTGCTGGTTCGATAGGTAGGGAATGAGACATGGAATGACCCAGAGAAGAAACAGCCCGGATTTGGTTTTCTAGGGAATCCCCAAAACGGTTGAATGAGGGAATGCCCCCTAGCAAACCAATCCCCGATTTGGTTTCTTTTAAACCATCAACTATGGTTTCCTTTAAGGGAAGCCCCCAAAGGGTTCATTCAACCACCACCCGGGGTCTCGGAAGGTTTTGCCCAACCTATCCCAGCAAGCCAAGAGAAGCCCGAATCCCCGGTGAGGTGCGCGAACCGACTCAAGGGCCTGGTCACGAGCTAAAGAAAGGCAAGAGGGTGGCAGTGGCGTGGTTCCGTTTTTTGGATGGTATAAAGGGACATCAACAACCAAAAGGAATGGATGGTACCCGTTTTGGTGTTGGTTTCTCAAGGGAAACCAAAGGGAAAGCAGCCATTTTGGGGGGGGTCCCCTATTTTAAGACACTATCAATAAACTGGGGTTTGTTAATCCGGGGTCAACGTTAGTGGTATCTTCCCCATCCTTTCCATCTACGCAGAACGCTTTGCATCATTTCGAAGAGAATGCGCTTTATGCATGGGCACGGAATCAGCCCCTGTGGTGGCAAACCTTTCTCATTTGGTGTTCTACAAAACCAAGTTGGAGATCTTCTCCATTGAGTGAACTATAAGGTCACAACCGAAGGCATGAGTCGGTGCGCGAAATGCACTCGCTCCATTTTCCAATGGGATGTCTTGGTGGTTCCCAGCCGTCCGGTTCCTTAGGTTTTCAGGTTTTAGTGTTTAGTGGTGGGGTTTCCACTTAACCCATTAAAAGTTATTTATTACTTTTAGCAGGGCATTCCAAAGGTGCCTTGTTCCGACGAAAGATCTGCAAAATTTGAGTTGGAGATAAAATAAACCCCAGTTTGTTAGTATGGGGGTGTCCCTGGCTTTACTGGCAAAGTGAGTTTTGGAGGGCCCCCACCCCCATATTAGCAAACCGGCGTGGGTGAAACCTGGCCTTTTTACCGGCCTACGGCATCAACCATTTCTTCAAAGCTTTGCCAACTTTGTCTATGCAGGTTTCCCATCAAACGTGGCAGGTTTCGTGGCTTCCGGTTGGCAGCAGCCAGTTATTCCTTTGGTCAACTGTGCTTCACCTGTGGGGCAGGGGAAGTAGCATGGAATTGGTTCATGGGTCGAAATACGATAAAGGGCATGCCCATTCTGATGCCCTCTCACAAGTTGGTTTGGACAGGCAACTCAGGCCATACAGAGGAGTATAACCACGGGCCAGCGCACATACCAGAACAACGCCCATGAGCTACCGGGCCCCAACGAACTACTCTTAGCCGTGCTGCGGCTGAGGCTTGCGTGACTCTGCCAGATCGCTGTTTCCGTTTCTGCTAAATTGCAATGCGCACACAGGCGACCTGTGACGGTACCAGCAACGATAACGAGCCTGAGCTTGAAATGACTTTTGCCCCGATTTTTGGAAACAGTTGCCCAATAGGCTCATATCCCAAGTGTGAAATGGAGCATGGGCTTTTCTGTTCAACTGTGATTGTTGTGTCAGATGAACAAAAACAGGACAATGCAACCGGGCAAACTCGGGCCAAACTCAGCCTAGGAAGTTTGTGGTTTAGGATTGCCTGCTTGTCCGCATCGTGTTGAGACACCGCCTCCCCCGTTTTGGCTTGGGGGCCCAGAGATGGGATCTCAAGCTTCGGAACCTGGTCGTGGGAAGGGGCTTGACACCCGTTGATGGACGAGATCCATTTCGCGCCGCCGAAGAAATCCAGGTTCTGCAAATACAAAAAAAATGGTTTCAACCACGGTGTCAATTATTTAGGTCCACCCTGGTCACACCATGCCCCGAAAACCACCTGGGAGGCTCTTCCTTGATGGGACCCATAGCAAATGGCATCGGTTCTCCTTGTAGCTTCTCTTTCAACAACACCCACACAGTTGGGGTTCCGACTCAAAAACGACGAGCCATCTACCTGGTTGTGGAAAATGGGCGAGGAGTCGGGTTGCCACTTTCTGGGAGTGGCCATTTTTTGACCAGTCGTTGTGTTTCTACGCTGCACCCTTGAACGAAATAGCCTTTTGGCCTTTTGTAGCGAAAGCAGAGCCCAACCCCCCCCATTTGCCACTTGAGTAGGTGGTTCTACTACCTGGTTAAGTTGGAGTTATGGTCAGTAGTCAAGCCTATATAAACTTAAGTTGTAGAACTAGATTTTGTGCACTGCTCACAGGAGGACTCTTTCACTTGTTTATCACCTAAAACGACACAGCATGTCTCAGCAGATTGGAATCCCTTTTGCACTGTTGTTAAAGGCGGCACACACACAAGAAACTAACCAGTTGTGGGGTCCAAATCATACGTCCTGACCCATATGCATTGTGCACACCAGCCAGCTCATTCGGCTGTTACACTGTTAAGGAAGGCTCGACCGCGCCTCCTCTGCCGAAAACAAAAAACAAACATGCCACATCCCGCTTGGTTGGCCTCATTCGTCGCCGCAGGCTCGCTCACTCGTTCTCCTCATCTACAGAAAATCTTTGGACCGTTTTTTCGCTTACCTTCAATGGTGAGTGCAAGCCCGGAGGGCGATTTCTCCGCCCTTTAGAGATTTGGCGGGCTTCAAGTAGCAAACTGCAAATTTTAAGCCAAGCCGAAAGCAGCCCGCCGTCGGCAACACTTGCCCTGGGCTGGGAAGCAGAAATCCTAGCACGGAAGTGTTCGACGAGCGGAAAAAGAGTCGGCGAGGGTGAGCTAGGGCTATTGTATAGGGGCGTAAATCATTAGAATGTGGTTAGTTGCGGGGTACTAATCACAAGTATATTTTTTTGAAAGCGGGTAAAGTCTTACTCCCCGGTATACGGCATATTTTTGACAGATATTCATGACGTACATTCCTCATTTCGTTTGTCAGGGTTGACCTATAGAGGCCTGGGGGTGGCATTTTTTGAGGGAACCCTTTTTGGGGTGGTTACAAAACGAACACCAAAAAGAAGTCAAAAGAAGTCCCCTAAACAAGGACCCTGCATCTGTCGGCATGTGTCCTCATCATATGAACTGCCTCAGAAAAGAAAGAAACACAACAGGCTACCCTCCCTTCCACAAACATAGCACCTGTGGGAGGGTACCAAAAAGATAAGCTTTCTCTTATACAAAACCCCCTGTCAGGTTCCATGTTAGTTGGTGGCAGGGTAATTTCCCAAGCAGGGGTAGACCAGACATGGTTCGCCTTCCTTTACGAGAAATCAGCCTTCCACGCTGTCAAAGTCTTGGGAGCAACCCAGTCGATTCGACAAGCCCAAGTTTGGTCAAGTCAAGGAATCACTCGCTCCTTGGTGGTTCCCAGCCGTCCCTTGAGGGTTTTTAGGTTTTCAGGGTTTAGTGGTTTAGCGGTTTAGTGGTTCAGTTGGGTTTTCATTTAGCCCACTAAAGTTAAGCTTTCAGTAGGGGATCTGAGGACAGCCTCGAAACTCCGAATCACTCGCATCCGATCGCAGCATTTTGCTCCAAGTTCCGACACACATTTTGTAGAAACTCCGACGAGCGTAGCCATGGCAAGTTCCGACGTTTCGAAGGCGGGCGCTCGGTTCGATCGGTCTGAAGGGGTCCGTGCGCTCGGCGAAGCTCGGCCGCAGGGGGCGTTCGAGAACTGGGACAGTCGTCTAGTTGTCTTTGGCTTGCCCGAAAGAGTCATTCCATCCCGTCAGAAAAGGAGGAACTGCCAAGCAGCAAGTTTTGTTCGGGTCAAGAGCCTCACTCAGACAGGATTGTCTATTGAACTCAACTTGCCGATTTCATGGTGCACTAAATGGGCGTCGCAAACCTAGGGGACCTTTTCTGGATTTTGCGCATTGTTTCTGACTTCGCTTTGACTTCATTCGGAAAGGGGTGCCCTGCTTTGAGAGAGACCCAACCGGCCATGAATCCTAGACGGGCCACGTGGTCTGCCGCAATTGTTCAGACCTCGGGTTTTTCTGGGGAGGGGTTCCCATTTAAACCTGGTCCGCTTGGTATACAAGGCTTGGACAAGCTCGCCATTGGGGAGAAGGTTTTGAGATCTGCATGTAGCCATGGATCCTGACCCGGGCCATCGGGCCCCATGGAGCCACATTGGGCCTCTTTGCCGAACCGCCTTTGTGAATCTGAGCGGCTTTTTTCATTAAACCTTCAGGTGATCGACCGTTTGCTCGTTCGCGGGGGTGGAGGGAGCAACCCACCCTTGCTTGAGGTCTGTGTTGTTGAGATGGGAGTTGGTTGTGCTTTGGCTGCATGTGCAAATGCAGGACAGCCGGAACAGCCTGGAGTCCACATGCGAATGGCTCGACTGCACGGACCTGTATAGAGCTGACCACAAACCGCTGTGAACGATCGGTTGGCACATTTGGCCTCAAAATAGGGGACCCCACAAAATGGTAAGTTTTCTTTTGGCTTCCCTTTGACACCCATCCAAAAAGGGGTCCCCCACTTTTTGAGGCACACATGGACCTCAGCTTCGAAGCATCCCCTAAAAACACACATATCGGCGGCCAGGCTGCGGCGTTGGGGCTATCGGCGGCCGCGGGGGCCGCATTGGCGCTGGCAATCCAGAAGAAGGCGCAACTTCCGGGGTTATCAACAGGGCTTCCTCCATGTTCCTTTTCTATTTCCTTTTTGGAACCTTCAACAAGGCTAAAAGGGTTGGTAAGGAAACCATGAAAGGGAGGCCCCGAAGGAACCACTGCACTTGAGTCGTTTCCCGTACTTTCCAACGACTAAGTTGTGAGAATGGCTGCGGGGACCGGCGCGCAAAAGAAAAATGGCGCAACCGAGACTGACGCATCTGGTTTAGCTTGGTGGTTCCCAGCCGCCGGGTTCCTCAGGCTTTTTGGTTTTTAGGGCTTAGTGGGGGTTGCCACCACTTAACCCACTAAGAGTTCAACTTCTAGCAGATCTGAGGACAGCCCAGTTGACAGTCTTTTTGTTTGGTAGGCTTGCACTGAGATTCCCTTCTTCTGGAACCAGTCGCCGGTTTCGACCAGGTTTCGACCGCAAGAGTCGAGCAGCCAGAGAAGTTTGTGCTGGACCCCCGCCCGGGCTCCTGACGCCGGTTTTCTGCGTATAAATGGCTAATTACAACGACACCCTGGCCCCCTCAAGGAAACCAACTGGAGGTCGTAACAAAAGGGGACTGCCCCAGTTCGTTATTTAGGCAATTGATGATCAACATGTTCTTCAAAAGGTCCACTTTTAGATTGGGTGATGCAGTGCAGGCTTCACCTGACAAATCCCGAACTTGCGGACTTCGGAGTGCCAGGGTTGTGAACCAGCCGCCGGTTCCCGTTGATTGGGGCCGCCAGCACCATTTTGAAATTGCGCAGATCAAGCACTGGAAGAGAAGCAAAAAGGGCAGATCTAGCGGTTTGAGCCAAGGTAACGGGAAACGAGAAGGGAGCTTGTTTAATACTGGCATCGCCAAACCCCCGCAGCGACTGGAAACGGTTCTCGCGAGCGGAAATTACGCGCACGTTGCGCCAACAAAAGCAGCGGCCAATTTGTTGGATGCGTCCAATTTCTTGGAGTTAGTACTTTTTGTTCTTCTTTAAACAAAAATAAAAAAAAAAAAAAATAAGGGAAACCACGAGGAAAGCTAGACTCTTCTTTTGGGGATTTCTGAAACAAGACAAACCCGGAATGGCTCTCCATCCTTGCCTCGGTGGGGTGGGGTTGACTTCCTCGCACGTCCTCTTGCACCATGGAGCAATTGCTGACCAACCAAACCAACCAAACCATGGCTGGCCCCCCTGCCGAAAGGAGCCAGCCATTTATTGTGGTGTGATGGGTTGAAGGAAGGAGAAACCGAGCATTGTTCTTGGGTCTCCAAACACGCTAACAGTTTTAGAGTTTGGCTTTAGACTACACCAACCTCCCCCACACCCCTCCAAAACCCCATGCCCACCTCCACATCCCTCCCCACACCACTCCCACACCACCACAGCCCCATTCGATGAGTTGCGGGGCCGTTTTTTTCATCGGCCGGAGCTACGATTCGGATTTTGCCCCGTGGCCATCTTTCCGAGGCGTCGCCGCAGCCTTGGAGGCGCGGAGTGGAGGTCGGTGTGAAGGGGCCCTCGGCTTCGCTGTTGGATCACGTTTCTTTGGTTTGTTGGTGTTTTTGGGTTTTGTGGTTTTGTGGTTTTGTGATTTTGTGGTTTGTTGTTTTGTGGTTTTGTGGTTTTGGTTGTTGCCTGTTGTTTGCTGCCATCAAAAAGGTTGGAAAGGTCTGTTCCCTCCTTGTACCCTCCTTCTACCTACCCTCTCTAAGGTTCCTTGGGCCCTTCATGATTGCTCTGCCGGAGGTGTTGGTGGGTTTCGAGAAAAACAAGAAACCGAAGGGCACGCCTATCTCCCGGTCCTTTGGGGCTTACTGTTTTATGCCGATTTCCAGGCGCCTCAAGTCAGGTAAGCGGCAATTGGCGTGGATGGCTTGGATTCGGATTTGAACCGAATCTTGTGGCTAAACTGGGAGGCCCGAAGCTATATCAGCTCCAATCAGCTCCCGCTAGGTGGTTTGGATGGATGGCGAAATGGGGTGGTTTCCCATTTACTCTTGAAGAGAAGTGGTTCAAATCCCACACCGCCAATTCAAATCACCAACAGAGGTTAAGCAGAATTACCCTCCCACCAATTAAGATGGAACCTGACGTTCTTGGGTCCTGGAAGACCATTTTCCTTTTGAAGGGACCGCTTGTCAGGTTCAATCTTAGTTGGTGGGAGGGTACTAGATGAGGTAAGGTGTTTTTTGGTACCCCCAGAAACCGGTTGTCCGGGGGGATGGGTATCGGGCGTATTTTTTTCTGTGAGGTGGCCGAAGGGTTCTTTGGATGAGTTACTGTGAATTCCCCGCAAGTCGGCCGGTCAGATCTCAGGACTTGATTGGTGGTTTGGATCCTCAGTTCCTTTGAGGGGAAGGTGCCCTACCTGGGTGTTCGATTCGAAAAGTTAGTAAGTTGCTGGTAACCTAGGTTATCCTACTCAGAAGTTCCCCAAAGTGGAATTGACTCTGTTAGTGGGTTGACTAACCACTTAGTGGAATCCAAGCCACAAAATCTTCAAGCGGCCTAAGGACTTACTCGAAAGGTGAACCCCGTTCCTTTGGCATGTCAGCACACATAGAAGAGTGACACCACCACCCGCGTCACAGCCAACAACTCAGACAGATCAAGATCAACATGTGTCGATTTTCCCACCAGCTGAAAGCTTTTCGGGTATCTGCCCAAAGAATCTCCGGGTGGTTCTGCAGGGGGGCAGTACCCCAAGTTGCCCAAATCAAGCCACCGGCCGCCGAATCGGATCCGGAAGGCCGCGAGGCGCGAGTGTGGGGAGGGCAAGTGGGGCCCAGATGACGGCGCCACGGCCACCGCCTGGGTGGCATACCAGCGCCTCGGACGTCCGGTCGGGGGAGTGGTGGCTGGGGGGTGGGGGATGGGGAGGGGAGGGGGGAGGGGGGGGGGGGAGGTGTTGGGGTGGGGTGGCTCGCCAGTTTTTTTTTAAAAGGCAACCAGATGGGAACCACTTGTTTTAGGGCTTCAGGTGCTTGACTTTTTTTGGAGAAGCTCAGGCGTTTAGGCTAGGTCGCTAGCCAGAAAGCCGAAACAACGCTTCTTCCTCTTTGGCTTGGCGGCTGTGCATGTCGTGGGAAAGATGTCGCAAGGAAAAGCCCCCCTTGAGGAAATAGGACTTTCAGGTAATCTTTTAGAGATGCCTTCGGTCTCCAAAGAAGAACATGGTTTGCGTCGTGTCTTCCATGTCAGCAGCGCCCCAAGCTCTTATTGGCCATTCTAGGCGGTTCTACTACCTGGCTACATGACTATATTGCATATATATATATATATATATAATATATATATATATATCCTATATGCCCCCTTTTTTACCATGTCAGTCGAGCCCAACAAGTCGATGGGTGGGGAGGGGGGAGCAGACTGCCATCAGGATGTCGGACAACGCGTTCATTTTCCCGATCACGCCCTCCACGCTCTTGTCGGAGATGTGCGACACCTGGTCTGCAGGCACAGAAAAACCGCCCAGGAGCCACTTGCTCAAAGCTGAATCGTGGAGATGAAGGTTCAAGAAGAGTCCGCTGGCCATAAATGGGTGCCTTCGACGCCTTTTGAAACTTTTTCCTGGTTTTGTGTGGACCATTGCAATGCCGATCGGTTTTGATTACGACTCACCTAGCATGGCTGGAAGCATTTTGGGTGGTTCGGTGCTGCCTCAAAGGTAGGGCGATATCAACCTCCATCTTAGAACCGAAAGTTGGCTCGGGTGCGGAGGCTGCGTTTTGCTGCCAGTTCCCAGAATTAGGGACCGATTCCTTCAGGTGGTTGAAGTTTCCTGTTGGTTTCCTCGAAAAAGCCGGGCCGGATCTGAGTTTTTGAAAAACACCCGTTTGAGTAGGTTCTACTGGCTGGCTTAATTCATGGGGATGATGAGGCCGATAGGGTGTGTCTTGGGATGGCTCAAGTTTGACTCGGACAGGTCGATCGTTCTTGGATTCAGTTGTGGAATTCTCAGTCTGTGTGGGGTGGGTAGCGGAGAGCCCCAAACTTCTCTAGGGTTCCTTAGGGTTCCATACTGTGGCTGGGAACACATGCACAAAACACACCAATCGGTAGATGGTTTATCCCATTCTTTAAAGGGCCTCATCTATCTCAAGTGCCTGGCGTGGATTTCGTCCCCCTTCAGACCCGTCTTGTTCAACATGTCTCTGAAAAAAGCTGGTAGTTGGAGCAGGGGGCAGGGGATAGGGATACCGCAATGTCTCAGGTCCTGAGCCTTTTGGGGAACACCCCCCAAGTTTTTGAAGCAAATAAAAAGGGACATCAAAAAGAACCCTTTCAACAGGTGACCCAAAAAGAATGGTCCCTTTGAAGACTTGTCGCCACGTCCAGCCAAGAGCCAAGAGCCAACTGTTCAACTTTCACGAAATACACAACAGACGGGCGACAGGCAGGCGCTTTTGGTTTGATGGCTTAGCCAGAGCTTAAAACATGTTGGGCCTTGCATGTCAAGCCAATGCAGGGTGAAGAAGCTTTTCGGTCACCGGAGAGTATGTCCACAGGCCTTTCGAAGATGTTCTTAGCTGCTTGGATGTTTGATTCGCCAAATTCAGTGGTTCGCCAACCCGCTAACAGGGTTAATTCCACCTAACGTTGACTGAGTAGTTTATGACCGAACGATTACCAACAGCTTACTAACTTAGCCAATCGAGCAGGTTCTCACGCCAATTTGTCTAAGGTGTTGCAAGAGGCAAACCACAGGGCTGGGCACCAAGGCATCTGACCGTGTACCCCTAGGCGTAACCCAACACCTGGACCCCAGTCCACACTAGAGTTGTCAGGGCCAGAGTAAGATTCCCACAACAAACAGGACTCACGCATCCCCGTGTTGCGGGATTTAGGTCCGCCCCTTTTGTGCAGAGTCACCGGCGAGTGCTAGCAGCGAGCGACTCCGGAGTCCCGGAGGCGGCGTCCAGAATGCCTTCGAGCAAGTGACTAAGATCACACAGCTGCAGTCTGAAGCCGGGGCTGCAGGCGGGGGTAGGTTGTTTTTTGGGGGGTGGTCCACACCCGTTTAACGCGAAGATACTTGGTGCGGGGACCTAAGAAAGGGAGGTTCCTGCAACCGGAATTTCTTTATCTAGGTTTCCGATGTATCCTAAGGTTGCCCCAAGTTAGCAAGGAATCATACCCTTCGACCCTGCATTTGGTTGTAGACGAATCGTTCTGGGACGAAAGGGCCTGCCTTATCATGCTGGAGCTCAGTAGTGAATGCCCCAGGGTTTGGGAATGAACCTGGGGATTCCCTCAAAGGAAACCATAGGGGATGGTTTATAGGGGGCATCCCCTCATTTCCTGCTGAGAACCAGCAAGTTATTCACCGCACCGGGTGTCCCAAAGTGGGTGTCCATTTCGTTGTCCAGCCCAAGTTGGGTCCAAGGGCCATCAGAGAAGTTGGAACCAATCCAACAAATCTTTGGGCATACCCCAGACCTACTGTGGATAGACGAAATCCACAAAACGCACCAGTTGGTAGCTGGTTCATCCCATTATTTATGTATACGTATATATGAATATATTTATATATATATAGGGTTTCATCCATCTAAGTGGTACCAGACCGGGTGAAAGGACTCTTAGCAAATTGAAGCCAGTCGTCCGCAGAGTCCGAGTCAGGCAGCATGCATGGAGCGCTCTCGGTGGGCGGCCTGGCCACGACCTTCACCGCATCCCAAGGACCGGACGTGGAGGTGGTTGTTTCGTTGTTTTTGTTTTTCTTTTTCGGCCTCAAAACGTTCGTTTTGTTTCCCCTTTTTTTTCTCCCCCCGGTCCTAAAATTGGCGGGGTACCACAAGAATGGTGGGCGTCCAACTTGTTGTGGCGGTCCCCCTTCCCCATTTTAGGAGACCCCACATCAGTGAAAGAGAAGAGGAGAGTGAGAAGAAGACGCTACTTTATTCGAAGGCATACACAAGAATGTTGCTTTCGTGCCATGGTGCATGCCCAACTACACAGAACTGACCATTATTGGGAATTCATTGCTGTTTGCGGGAGGCATGCAGGGACCAGATATAGTTTCCCACAAGAGAACAGGGGAGCACCCAATGTTCCAATGTCCACTTGGGGAAGCACATAACTTTGCTGGCAGCTCATTCCAAAGTTTCGGGGGTTCGCTTAATTTTTGATGCATGAAACGCCTTCAACATGCCACTTTGAGTCTGCCTGGAATCCTTAGAAGAGTTCCCCAACAGTGCAGAACTCTCTTGTTGAGGACACATGACCCAGTCTACAGACAACCCAGCAAACAATGGCCCCGACCCATTTGTTTTGCGTATCATTTTTCTGGGCATAGGGGGGCCCAGCCGCCTTGAAGGACTTTTGCTGATGGTTCCCAACATGCCGCTCGCCGGAAGGGTTCCCAGGGCTGTTTTCCGGGATCCCCCGGGCACCTAACTTCATATCGGTTATCTTCTTAACTCATTTTTGCTGAGTGGACTTCAAGTTTCCCGGATTTTTTGCCATTGGGCCACGCTCTTTTCGGGAAGTCGAGTACGCCCCCGAATTGCACCAAGCCACCGCTTGGCTTGGTTTCCGCAGGTTCACCTCCATTGGGTTTACGTCGATGGGCATGCGTCAAAATAGGTGGTGCAAGATCGTTTTGCCTTTTGCCTTCCCTTATTCTTACCTACCCGAAAAGGGAAAAAAAGGAAAGAACAAACAACACACACACACAAATGATCCAGCGGACCCTCATCTCTATGCAGGTATCCGAGATTTGGGCCAAGAATTGATAAAGGGTCCCCTCAAAACGACTTCCTTTTGGTTTCCCTTTAAGTCAACCTTATTTAACAAAAACAGTATCGTTGCAAACATACACCTCTAAGGTTTGATTCCCCATTCTCTTCACCCATCGTTCTTTTAGACACTACCCATTTTCGCAGGGTTTGGCAACCATTGTGTGAAGGATCTCTGAAGAGAATGGGGAGGGTACAGCTAGAACACCCAATTTGAGCAAACGTTATACAAAGGTATCTTTAAACATCCAGAACGACTTCCTGTTGGTTTTCCTTTAAGGCAAAGTATCCTAAACCACACCCACTGATCCCTAGGTACAAGATCGCCGGGGAGCTCATCCCCTGCGTGATGCACGTGGCGGCCCGCGCGGTGGCGGGGCAGGCGCTCAGCATCTTCGGGGACCAGAACGACATTCAGGCCGTGAGGCGCAGTGGGTTGGGAGGGCTTGGGCGTTGGGTGATTTTGAATTTATATATTTTGTGTAGTTTGTTTTTTGGGCATGTGTTCTATTTTGTTGGGGGCTGCGTGTTGGGTGTTTTCCTTTGCCGGTTTAATTTGTTTCGCTTCCTCATGCTCAATACCGAATGACCCAGGGTATAGGGTTGCAAGGGATTGTTTATAGGGGGCATTCCCTTCTTTCCTGCTGAGCACCAGCAAGTTTGATGGGGGGCGTGCTGGACCAATTTGTTCGCTTGTGTTTTTCTCTCTCGACTTTGATATAGCCAATGCGCTTTAAAAAGAATCGCCAGCAACCAACGAGCGTGCCCCTGGTTGCGAACTAGTTCAGTTGATGGCGATGGAAGATGTAGCATGTGTGGCCCAGGAAGACCACAACTACCGTGCCGGAGCCAATGTATGGGCGATTCTCCAAATGGAGGCCCAAAAAAAGGCTGGTTGGCTCTGTTTTCAATGCCAAGAACGGGGTTGTTTCAATTTTGAAACACACCGATGTGAAGCTTGCCGAGCTCCATTTTCAATCAAACCACTTGAGACATAGGGCTTGATTGACCGTGAGTCCTGGCGAGGCGTGATGTGGGGAGGTGTTGAGAGTGAACGCATGCCGCAGCTGTTTCATTTTGCGAACGGGATACCTGAGAGCCAAAATCATTGACTACTTAAAGGGGCAGGGTACTTAGTAAGCGGTTAGAAAGCCTGGTTATACCCCACAAAAGCAATGATTATAAGTCTCCGTTTAGTGGGTTATAGCCAGGCTCACAAACCACTTTCTTGACGTACCCGATCGCCCCTTTAAGTGGTTGGTTGCAGGATGCTTCACATGGTTGGTTTATCGGCGCAACGCTCCAGATCCAAGCTCCGACCTGCAGGTCCACAGGTTTCGCCATCCTCTTCGGCAGCAGCGTGCAGCAGGCGGGATCGATCGATTGGAACCTTTGGTCCCATTTCGCTGTACAAGTTTGGAGAGTCAAACCAACCAGTTCCCCTGCTTTCTCATGGGTGTGTACTTTTCTCGGGTTTTAAAGGGAAACCAAGAGGAAAGCCACATTTGCTTAATGCTTTTTTTTGGGGGGTCCCCCAACAAAAAAGACCCACCCTCACGTTTCCTTTTGAAGTGGGGAAGCCCCTTGAACACCAACAACCAAAAACGGGTTCCCGGGTGCAACGTTTCGTTTGTGTCTCCATCGGATCGACGTTGACCATGGGAGACATTGCTGACTTGCAGCAAAGAAATGACGAATTTTCCTAGGCCACCGGGTCGAATGTTGAAGGACCGGGTTGGGCTTTTCGTAAGGCCACAATTCCAGGGCAGGCGGGCAGGCGCAGCCAGTCCTGTGAGCCTTGGGACTCGGAGTGGACATGCGACAAAGGTCCTAGAAACACATGCCTCTGTGTTTTTACCAATTTTCCTCGTGATAGCTTGGAAATGAATCGGGAATCCTGTTTTGACATGAGCCAAGCATAAGCCCAGCCAAGGAATTAGGCAACTGGAGGCCTTTCAGGTTCGTGTGTAGCCATACCCCCCTCTCCACTTCCCCATTTCCCCCTCCCCAGAGTCAACGCCTCCCAAGCCCTTGAGGCCTTGAGGGGTTAAGGGATAGACCCAGAAAGGGGTCCATTTAAAGTGAGTTTTCCTTGGTGATATTTGCAAGTTGGACACAGAGGGAACCTGGCACCCTGTTTGACCGGGTACCCTCACAGACTTCCCCCACAGACCCCAACCTCTGAACCCCGAACCCACCTTCTCCCAGCCCAAGCGTCGAATCCCTCGTTCCTCCGTCAGTCCCTGGACTTTGCGCTGGCCTCGCACATCGCCACGCTGCGGAGCCGGGTGCCCTTTGTGCACGCCTTCGATGGCTTCCGCACCAGCCACGAGATCCAGAAGGTCCAGGCGCGGCGATCCATGATGTCAATTTGCGGGATCTGATCTGCAGATGCGGAGCGACTGGACGTTTACAACAATATATGCATATATATATATATATATATATGTATATATATATATACATATATATCTATGTATATATGGGTTGATCAACATTCCTGGCCCCCACGTGACCATGGATAACTTTCCCATTTAGTGGGAAACATAATCCTTTGAGGGATTTTCCCCAATGGTCATCAGGTATATGTATATGTATATGTATATGTATATGTATATGTATATGTATATATATATGTATATGTATATGTACGGTTTTCCATATGACAATAACTTTTATGCACATATGCGTAAACACACATACATACACATATGATGCATTTAGTGCATGTTTTCAATTGAATACAATAGCAACATACACACGGAAGATATATACAACATATATGCAGATACACATAATACACAATACATATACGTACATATACATACATGTACATACACATACATATATGTATCTATACATGTTTGGTTTCCATTTTTGCGATCCGCCAGGCCCTGCCCAAGGAGATCTTTGGGAAGGTGGCGGAGCTCCTGGCGCCGGAGAGAGAAGTTTCGGTTGTCGCGGGTCGCAGAGCAGGGCGGTCGCGGGTTCGGTGACCTTGTTCGCTTTCGGTGGGATGCGGATGCGGATGCCCTAATTTTTGCAAGGACTGGATCCTTCAAAACGGCTGAAATTAAAATGTTTTGTCCACTGGAAATGATGAAAGTCCTTGAGTTGGGTCCAAGAAGATTCGCCGATACGTCCGTTGCTGATGTCCCGAACCCTGGACTTATGGACTACATAAATGCGATCTGACCCACAGATCGCAGTTACCCCCTTTCGGAGGGTTTGCCTTTTTTGGTTTCGAACCATGGTTGCAGCGTTGCTTCACCAAAGGCTCGTTTGAACCTGTCTCGTTTTTGGAAGGCAAGGGGTTTACTTGGGGGCCCGTAGACCAAGAGAAACCCGAGGGGGGGGCGAAAACTAGCTTCAGGTTGGAAAGCGCCGCGTTGAGTTTTGAGGTTTGGAAGAAAAGCAGCACTCCCAATGTTGTAAGAGATAAGCGGGGGCCCAGGCGCGGAGTGATCAGAAATCTGACCGTTGGCTTGTTCCATTTGCAAGCATGTTTACAGTAGTTAGGCTCCCAAAGGTGGGCAAGTGAAGGTTGATGGGGCTGCGACCAGCCTTGGTGTTCTTTTGGTACAAATTGCGCGGTAATTTGCGAGCCGCGATCGCAATCCAGTGAGTTGAAGATCAACACTATGGGACAGTGGATTAATATTGGTTGATTCATTGGGGTAGATCCCTCCGTCTTTCTAGGATGTTGGCAAGGCACCACATGGCTCTATTCCACAACCTTTCGCACAAGCAAAGGCAAGCAAACTGCGCGCAGTTTCAGTCCGTCGCCGGTCGTGACACTGAGGGATTGTCAAAAGGAAGCACGCTGTAATTTGGCCCTCCTTGTTTTAAACAGCATGCCAACAGGAAGCCAGCCGAGTTCCACAGAAATCAGTCCACTTGGCGCCTATTTGGATATGTCTAAAATAGGCGACCCCTCTAAAGGGTTGCTCGTTTGTGCTTATCCTCCTGACCCCAAGCCGGGAGAGAAAACAACAAGCATAGAAAATCCAGATAAAGCTGTTTGCCCGCACCCAAAGACCCCCCCCCAGTCCCCATCTCCAAATGTTTCGCCCCGAAAACTCCACGTGCTCGTGTCTCCGATCGGATCGGCGAGGAGATTGACGCACACCGGGCCAGGGGTCTGAACCCGAACCACCCCCACGCGCGGGGCACCGCGCAGTGTGATGACATCTACTTCCAGGCGGTGGAGGCTTCGGGGTGCGAGGGGTGCGGGCAGGGGTGCGGGGAAAAGGGTTGGGAGAATGGGTTCAAACAGGATGTGCGTGTGTGTGTGTGTGTGTGTGTGTGTGTGTGTGTGTGTGTGTGTGTGTGTGTGTGTGTGTGTGTGTGCTTTAGGGGACCTCCACAATCCCAAAATGGGCGAGTTGTCCTGTTTGTTTTCCATGAACACCAGCAAAAACAAGGTGCCCTGAAAAAAAGAGTCGACAGACCCATTTGGCAAAAACAAAAAATTTCGCCTTTGAAAATTCAAGCAGGTTAGCCAGGGTTGGGACCCTGGAGGTGAAAGCCGGGAGAGCCTTTCCCATCGCATCGGTCAGGCGGCCAACAAGTACTACCTGAACGTGCCCCACTTCGTGGAGGAGGCGAGGGAGTCGAGGGACTCTGCGAGCCACGAGCCCGTTTGCGTCCCCCTGAGGTAGCTACAGTTTCACATGGAACTCACCTTTTGTGTTTTGAAAGGAGAACAATTCCTCGAACCACCTCAAACGGGTGTGTCGTTTTGGAGGGTACCTGTGCCCCTTGTTTGTGGTTTTAACAATGCCCGTAATCGTTACGCACTTTCTTCGAGATTCTCTAGGTGTCTAAGGAAGGAATTGGCAAAAACACATATTCGTTCTGGAACATTCTTCAGAGGCAACTCAATGAGGACACTAGGAAATAAGGTGTGAGTCCTTCCTTTTGTTCCTGAATTCCCGATCCGTTTGTTGGGGTCACCCCAATGGGACCACAGTCTACCCAAGCCTGTTATTGAATCCCAGTTACCACTAGGTCTGCTAGTTTGTCGGTACCTTTTTTGGGGTTGGTGTTCAAGGAAGCCAAAGGGGGGAGTAAATTTTAGGGTAGACGAACTATGGAACATACTATGTTTTCGGGGCACGCCAGAGGTGGGCAAAGACTCTTGTGGACCTCGGAAGAAGCGACCTGCTGGTTTATGGGGGGCGGGGGTGACCCACAAGTGATCCAGATCCAACTCCGAAATGGCACAGCTGCTATGTCTTGCAATGCCCCGGGTCAGCATTGCAGGGAAATGGGTGTGTGCTTTTTGAGGGACTAAGCCCCTCTCACCGCTGCTACTTTGGGCGCCCAAAACAGGGGAATCCGTGTTTCCCCTTTGGGCAGTTTGAATATCAGCTTTTAGGCCGCTCGGTGAGTTTCCTGTTGGTGTGATGCTGAAAGAGGAGCCCTTGGTTGGTGGTTTGGATTGCGGCTGGGAAGCTGCCCCCTAACCCTTAAACCACCGGGAAGCTGATACATATAGGAGTGTCTTTTTGAGGTTACCCCGTTTTAGTGGGTGCAAAGGGAAACCAACAGGAACACCGTTGCTCGCCATATTTGGGACCCGGTCCCCTACTTTAAGACACATATAGGGAGCCCTGCCAAAGGAAACGGGTCCGGCTCGCCATTGCGGGTCTTGCTCGCAAGCCACAAATGGGTGTGTCTTAGTTTGAGGTACCCCTTTATGGGGTGGTTGTAAAGGACAACAGCTCACTTGTCCAGAGCAAATCGACCTTTTGACCTAGGTTCCTCTTTTTGGGTTCCCACGTTTCGTCGCGGCCACCCAAAAGCCTTTTATCTTCAGGTCGTTTGGGCAGCGGAGAAAGGGCCAACCCCGGCCAACCCGGAGCATTTTGGTTCCCAACCATTACCCGCAGGCTTTTGGGTTCTTTCGGGGGGGGGTTTAGCGGCTGGGCTGCCATGCAAAAAAATCCGCTCGGATCCGCGGACGGGTCCTTCCAGCGGGGCTCGATGCAACCTTTCGCAGGCCTTCGCCTGGCTCGAGAAGCTGTGCGGCCGCAAGTACGAGCTCTTCGAGTACGTGGGCAGCGGGGGGTCCCAGCGCCGAAGCGAAGCGAAGCCCACGGAAAGAGATCGGGGTGCGAATTTCACTTCGCGCCTGAGCCCTGGAATGATGCTTCCCCCATTCCCCTAGAAGTACCAACGAACCATGGTTTTTCATGGGTTTCAAAGTGGTGCGAGATGGATTTCGCCCATCCGCGGTATGTGTCCGTACTTTGCAAGGGATTTTTGGTTGAGAACGGTGAGAACCTGAAGGGCATCCACAGCAGTTGCTGTGGTATTTTAATTAAGGGTCTGTATTATTTCCGGAATTGGACCGGGCTTTCCTAAAATAACCTCGTGAGTTTCCGCCAAAGATCGGGATGCTTTTTTGGACATGTTCCGGGAACGTAGCGAAGGGTTTACCGGGTCAAAGCCTCCCTAAATAAAGGGCGCACCCGCCGCGATAAGTGGCGGCGTGCACAAGCGGTGTTCCGTTGACACTTTCCATAAGGGCATCCCTTAAGCGATGAAGTAGTGTACCGGTAACCCAACCATGATTAAGAGACACCAAATTTCGAAGCCCAAAAGGGTTTGGGCTACCCTTTGGCCATTTGGATGGGGGGTTTTCCCGGTCGTCAAAGGGGTGGCTCCCATTTTTATGGCCATAAGTCGTTTGGAGGCGAACGAGATGTTCAACGCAACTCGGTGGTTCCCATTGGCTCGGGCAGGGTGTCTCTTCCCTTTTTGGAACCAAAAGCGATCGGTTCCACAGGGTTTCCATGACCCCTCCATTAGCGGGCCCCCCTCCCGTGGTCATGGCATGGCTGTGGGCCGCCAGGCAAGAATGCCAAGTACGTGCTGGTGGTGATGGGCTCCGGAGCCGGAGTGGTGGAGGAGTACTTGCAGAAGATGGGGCCCAAGGTGGGTGTGGGGGGGGGGTTGTTGGGGGGTTTGGGTTGTTTGGGGGCTGGGTGCTGGGCTGAGGGGGCCCAAGGCTCTGAGAGGGGGTTGGGGGGGCCCTCGTCGAAGGGCAGGGCCTGAGCAGTTTCGCATTTTTTTCTCTCATGCGCGGTCCAACAACGTCAATGGTTTGCAGGCTCTCAAACATACTTCCGTTGAACCACATGTTGAACATTTAGAGGCAACTCTGAGATTGTGACTGCAATGGACTCAGTGTGATCATGACAAAGTTTTGGCTTTAAAGTGCCCAACAGACCAGTTCTAGTTCTCTAGCAATTAAATCAAGTGACATCCTCAGATTTACTCCCTACTGGTAGTTTGCAGTTACCATCTCCCGAAGTACTTTTGATAACTTTTTCCAGCTGCAACCACAAGGATGCTACTTCCCTGCACACAAAGTTATTTGTTTCTTCAAGAGGACATCGGAAAGTTTTGGGTGCTCCCTGTGAAACTAGCTGGTCCCTCCATGTCTCCCGCAAACAGCACTAAACAACCAAAAATGCAAAAGAAGGGATGGATCTCTTTTTGGAGAGCACCCCTCAATCGGCCGGGTTACAAATCCGTCAGCTGCACACCCTGTTCCACTTCAAGAATGGTGGTTATGCCTGTTTCTGTTCTTGGCTTTGCTGGGCTGCTGGGCTGTTCTATGAGGCTTCTGGGCTGTTGGGCTGTTGTTGGGTTGCTTTCGCTGACCTGCTGACCTGCTGGGTTGTTGGGCTGTTGGGCTGTCTCACTTTGGGTTCCCGAAGCTCCCCAACGGCTCGACAGGCAAAGGACTGCGGCTGCCTCAACGTGCACCTCTACAGGCCAGAGATCGATGAAACGTGACGGTAGGCCTAGGTGTGGCGTCCTTTTGATCGGTTAGTTTGGTTAAGAATAGACGGGTTCCACTGATTTACATGGGTTTTAGTCCATTTGCCAGGCCAAACTACTTTTCAAGAAGGCCTGCTATGGCGGTGGGAGAAGGAAAGGGTGCAGCGTTTTCTCTGAACATCTGAGGGCACCTCCAGGAACAATGAGAACCCCGGACGAATAAACCCCAGGTTGATAAATAGGGTCTTTTTTTGGTTTAGTGGGGCTTCATTCAGAGACTGTTGGAGGGAACCACGCCCCCATTCACACGAAGGGTTTGTGAATCCGGGGTCAACATGGAAGTAAATGGTTTCAGCTTCCCCGATGGTCCCACGCCCAACTGTGCCCTCATCACTTTAAGAAGCTTCGAGGACAAAAAAAAACAAAGTTCCAGGAGGAACATCGCTTTATTCGAGCTTTTCACCTCCAAAGTGAGGCCTCTTGAGGCTTTTGGGTGCCCTTTTGGATTTGGATTTCGAGTTGGAATTCGGAACTGGATCCAACTGCAGGGGGGTCCATTTTTGGTATTTGTTTGGTGGTTCGAAACATGCCTCGTTTGGTTGCCAGTCCCTTAGGTGGCAGGCATGATGCTCAAAGGGGACATGAGGGAATGCTCTGGAGGATGCGAATCTGAACCACCCCCCTAGAAATAGTGGTCCGTTTCTGCAAATTGACCTTACGAACAATCTAAGACGGGTTTGCTCTGAGCCTCCAAAAGATGATATCAAAACAGGAGGGTAGAATGCAAGAAACTTGGTTTGGGGTCCTAGTTTTCTTTGGTCTCCCCTGCAGAAACGTTCTCTACTTGAACCCAAAGGGGGTTGTTTAATCAATCGTGCTTTCTTCGCAGTTGTTGGATCCTGCTTTTAGTTTTGGTTGGGTTCTGTATTTGTTTTTCCCCGCGGGCTGCAAAAAGCATCCCGTTTTTCGCCAAGCCGCGTGGGTTGGAAAGCTTTGAGCGTTAAGCGCCCGCCCTTCAGCCGTGAGGCCCTGGAGCGAGAAGCACTTCCTGGCGGCCCTGCCGTATCTGGGGTCCATGCGGGCCGTGGCGGTGTGCAACAAGATGAAGGAGGGCAAAAGACGCGGGGGGTTGGGACCCTGGGAGGGAGGGGGTTAGAGGCGTTGGGGGGAGGGGGGGAGGGTCTGGGTGTTGGGGTGTTGGGGGTGGGGGGGGGGGGATGGTCTTTCGACGATTTTTTGGGCATCTAGCACGGACTCCATCTATGGCACGGGTTGGACCTGGAGGACATGTGAGGATTGTGGACCAAGCGCCCGAAATCGGGCCCCTTTCATCTCCCCTGCAGATTAACATGGAGTCAAAACCCCCCAAAAAGAGATGACAAATGGATGGATTTTTGGGCTCCACGTTAACTAATATGCGTTCGTGGCAATGGGTCTCTGTCCGTGGCTTTTTCTACCAAAGGCAGGCTCCCTGCCAGTGCCAGGTTTCCTTGCACGGGGGGTGAGAAACGACAGGCTTCGCTTGCCAAGAACTCCTGCTGGGAAATCCTGCACCAGTAGGCGAATCAGCCGATCATAGGGTTTCATGCGTCTCCACTGATGCATGTTTGGTTTTTGGCCATCTGCAGAGGCTAGAACCACCCGATGAAATGGTGCCCGGTAAGTAATTAAGTCATGTGGGTTTGTCTGAACATAGGACCCCCCCCCCCAAAACGGTCTTTAAACTAACCCAAAAAGGGTACCCTCAAAGAAGACAACCATATAACACCACCCCTTGAGTAGGTCAGACCCACTACAAATTTTATCCATCCACAGTACGCGCATGTTTTCGTCCGCACGTTCTGGCCTTTTCGAGACAGTATGTCAACGCCTTGCTCGCCGCGTCGATGAAGTCTCCCGTACACTCCCCATGTCCTTCAAGTAGTCTCTGACTCGACTAATGTTGACTCGGATAACAAGCCCTTCCTGGTACTGGGGGGGAGGTTGTTGCCCTCCAGTGATGAAGCCCCACTAAACCAGGGCCGCACCCTGAATTGAAATCCACCAGGGGCTTAGAATCCGAGGTTCCCAGTCGAAAGCAAAGCGAAGCCACGCCCTGTCAACCTGGATCGAGGACCCGGCGGCTCATGGAGAGCCCCTCTTCCTGGACGTGTGTCCGGCTCCCGGACTTCGGTTTTCCGCCTGCGATGGCTTTGGACGGTTTGAAAAGAAAAGTCAAGGGAGCCCCCTGAAGGCCATTTAAGTGGTAAGCAAAAAGTTTGGTTGCTTTGTTTGGGCCATCCGCGCAGGAAGTGAGACCGTAGAAACCCTTTTCTGGGACCCGTCCCCACTATGAGACAGAGTCTGAGAATAGTATGTTTGGTATGCTTCGAGTACTGTGGCCAAGGTTCGATTAGGAGGCCCCGCGCATAGTTGTGGACAGGGGCTGGCGCTTTGGTTTTTCTGTGAGTGGCCGCTTGGCAGATGGGAATCCCGCATTGGTATCGCGGCGAGGGTTATTTGGGTGCTGAAAACCATATTTTGTTTTGTTTGCCCAAAGGGAAGCCAGAAGGGGATGGGTCATTTGGGTGCATCTTTTTCGGGAACCCTCCAAAATGGCAGGTTTTGCGTTTGGTGTCCCTTTACCCCCCCCCAACTGGTACCCTCAAGAAAAGACCAACTGCATTTTGTTGCAACCTCCAGACCCCGCCACTCAGAATCCAGGAAGGTGGACCCCGCTCTAAGTTTCCACGTGGATTCGGTTTGCCGTTTGTGTCAGCTGGCAACTCCAGAACGCAGCAATGACGTGATGGTTCCATCCGAAGTATCCCACCTTCTGAGGCTTGGAGGTGCTTTAGAAGTTTGACCCCAAAACCCCCAACTCCAAGTAATGGCCTAAAGGAGCTACCTTTTGTTTTCCTCCCCTGACTCAAAACTCCTTGGGTACCTGAGGTACCTCTAGGCTCCTAGCTCCGCTCAAAGGCCCGCGTGAGACTCGCTCGAGGCACTTCCCTGCAAAGGGCCGGGTGCACCGCCAACGTCATCAACGGCCGCTACGGCGCGGGACCTCGGACTTCGGATGAATCGAGGGGTGGCTGTCGTTGAGGGAAGAAATGAGAGATCTACTTCAGGGCGGTTGCTTTGATGAGCAGGGTTTTTTGTGGATGAATCCGAGGTTGGCGTGATTTTGCGTCCAAGAACCCTAAAAAACCCTAAAGCCCCAAAGAACGAGGTTGCCAAACTCTATGTGTCCCCCATGTGGGGAGGGGCCTTTCGGGGCCTTTCGGGGCCTTTCGGGGAGTGCAATGGTGGCTTCCTCCTTCCGGTTTTTGAGCGCGGACCCGAGAATCGCGCCGAGGCCTGTCCAGCAAGGACTTCACCCCGGGCATGGTGCACGCCATCTACGAGAACCTGCGCTCCAGGCCTCGGGGCTGCGGGCGGTGGATGCGGCAGATGCGGCGGATGCGGCGGATGCGGTGGGTTTGTGGCGGTTGGTCACCGGAGCCCCAAACAATGGGCTCGATTTTCCGACGTAAATGCAGCAAACTCCTTGGGGTGTCAACCATTCGTGGTGCGAAATTTCGACCATTCACAATATGTTAATGAAAGATGAAGCAGAATCTAAGCAAATCTAAGCAGGTCGTTTTCTGTGTACCCCAGATGGCCATAGATAACCGAAGGTCCAGGTTGGAAAGGTAGGTAACCACACAGAAAAACACCTCGATGCACAGACTCAAGTTGGGCAATAGGATCCAACCAAAAGTACCTCACCAACAAAACACACCCTAAAAAAGAAGAAGAAAAGCTGCGCCAGGAAGCCCCAGCATCCCTTTACTGTGGGCCTGGAGGATGCATCTTGGCGTGGGGGAATGGGCGGCTTCCTTGGCACCCCAAAAAGAAAGATGGGGTGGGGTGGGGTCAGGATGATCAAAGAAAAGCATGGACAAATACAGCGCGGCAACTGAATCCGAGGAATCCAACTCGACCAGGAAGCCAAATGGATAAATTTATGTTGGATCGAAACGGTGTCGTTTGTTTTTGTTTTGGAGGGGAGGTGGTGGCCGGTGGGAGGGAGATTTGTGATTACTTCCCTACAGATCAACCTGGGACCCAAACCAAAGAACGAGAGGGTACCCAACCCCTCTTGCCCACCAAACCACCAATTAGAGGGAAGCTGTTCTTTTTTTTGGGGGGGGGTCCATGGTCCATGGACAAATCTGCAGAGGTACTCTTTGGTTGTAAACTGGGTCGCTTTCCCAAGCGGCGTGCCTTGCCTGTTCTGTTTTTGCGCCTAGATGGCCAGGGGTCGGCTGCCGAATCTCTTTTGGCCGGTCTGTTCTGAAAGGCACCCCTTTCTTATCTTGGGTTATGAAAGGGGTCACGGGCAAGCCTTGTTCGTGGTTTTCCCTCATAGCCGTCTCCAGGAAGTTCATCACGTTGCCGCACATCCTGAGAAGGTGCATCAACCTGCGCATTTGTCTCTCCGAAACGCACATCAAGACGGTCCATCTGAAAGGTAAACATGCGGGTACCTGCGACATTGTCCCCATGCAATGAAAATGTCATCTGCGCACATGCTGAGAGCTCGCAAATTGCCATCATGACTGAAATCAAACTAGTCAAATCGTAAAAGCTGACATCACTATCTGAATATTCAGAAACCGCGGCAACCCTTCTCACATGCGAATTTGCAGAATTGGCTGAGCTGCTGACGTCAATGATTCCATGGCCGTAGACTGGACCGCTGACTGCTGCTGACGGTGCAACGCATGGGGCCTGTGTTTGACCTGCCCAAGAGCATTTTCAGCGCGTCTGCAGTATCTTGCTTTGATCCCGCTTGAATGCATAGCAGTCCTTCTTCCAGTGACCACGCTTACTGCAATACAAGCACTCATCACCCTTTGCAGCGCCTTCTGACTGAGAGTCCTTCTTGCCGAAGTCCTTGCTCAACAATGAACCAACTCCCGTAACTCGCAATGCCACTCCATTTTGAACAGCCAAGTTATTTGGGTATGTGTCGAAATGGGGATTTGGACCCCCAAACAACTTCCTGAAACAAAGGGGCCCTCGCACGCTTCGCCATGCATCTGCCAATTTAGCGCGCTCACCTGGTAGCACAAGATTGCTATCATTCCTGGCAGGTTTATGGCCATGCCAGGTTGCACGTGTTGGCTGGGAGAGGGGCAAGACGGGGCAAGCCCCCATTTGTAAGTCATGTTTGGGCACCTCCGGTGGGGTGGGTTCAATTTTCGCGATGGTCTCCGGAAGGACACACGGTGCGATGGCTTTTTCCCTTTCCAAGTCGTCCCCCAAGGCAGCCTTTCCTCCGGAGAGTGTATGGGGGGGGACCCATTCAATGCACGCAAAAATATAAAACTTGTTGCCCTGGATAGGTGAAGCCCGGTTGATAAATCACCAATCCCAACTGGTGCGAAACGGATTTTGTCCATCCACATGACATATCCCACTCAGATATCTATCACCTTGGCCGCGGACACGGCCAAAACCTCAAGAACGCCCAAACCCCGAAATCACCAAAGCCCAAAGCCCCAACCCCCCCCCCCCCCCCCACCCCCAAAAAAATAAGGAAGAAAAGAGAAGCAACAACAACCCCACCTTCAGCCAGCGGTTTGGAAACAAGAGGTGGGCCAAACGCAACATGATCAACATGTTACCCCAACCCCCCAACCACCCTAACCTGTTTACTCTTGCCAAACCCCCAATATATGATACAAACAAAAAAGGGGACGGACAACTGCGCCGTTTTTCCAGCCCCCGGTATTAGAAAACGCAGAGACGTTGAAACCAAGCTTCCATTTGCTTAAGAATATGGTTTTCCCTTGTTGGTTTTAAAGGGAATCTATCACTTCTGGACATATTTTAATTTTTTCCTGGGGGCTTCAGCAAATGGAAGCAGCCCGGCGACTCCACGCGTGGACCGAGGACATCACCCACTACTCGCTGCCCTACGGGCGCCTGGAAACGGTGCCGGAGACCACCAAGCAGTGCATCTTCTGGGGTTTCGGCAGCGCGCCTTGCCTAGGAACCTGGCTGTGGTGGTCAAAACCGTTCTGGGATCCCTTTTGTGGGGATTGGGATGTTCACTGAGGGTACGATTTGGATTTTGACCCATGGCCACCTCTTAGCTCGGCTGCGGAGGCTTTCCCGCTTTTGGGGAGGAGTCCCCTTGGTCGTTTTGTTTTTGGGAAGTTGGGACCCCCCAAAATGGCCCTGATTTTTTTCTCGTTTGCCTCTTGCCATTCTTGCCAACCAAGAATGAACAGGGTTTCTTTGACAGACCCATACGGCTTGACCCCCCCAACACAAAAAAGGTGGTTTTTGTTTGGGCCCCCGTCCCAGGTTTGGCTTAACGTGCCGTGGATGGACAAATTCCAGCACCACCTAGGAACGATGATTCCCCTGTCAAATCCCAACAAACAGTGGTTTGAACTATCAAGCAATGTTTCCAAGTGGTGCATTTTGAGTTGCGTCCATCCGCAGTGGGGGGGTACCCGGCAAATGTTGAAATGTTGGTTTTCTTGTTTGTTTTTTTGTGTAGAATCATCCGAACAGGAAAGGCGCGCCCAGATGGGTCTTTGATTTAAGGGTAGGAGCTTGTACCCTTTAAGTAACCGAAGCGAAGCAGCCTGGTGTCCGAATCCCAACAGTTGAACCCAAACCCCAACCTGACCAAGGGGGTAGTTCAGGGCCCTAGAGTTCCTTAGAGTTCGCCGTAGGGCATCCCCCCCTTGGAACACCCCGTTTAGGGCTCCATACTTGTTTTTGACATGCTCCCCCCCCCCGCCCGGCCCAAAAGATGAGTTGAGTTGGCTGCCTCGTAAAATGATCCCAGAATTTGAGGCTCCAAAAAAGGGTCGGCTTCTTGAAATGATCTGACCTTTGGGTTGCATTTAGGAATTCTTCAACATAAACCCCCCCCCCCCCCAAAGACAACATAATGTGTTGGTTTCCTTGCTAAGATGGTCGGCTTTCTTCAGCAAAACGGATCCGTTTCCTTGCAAGATGCTTAGAATCCTTTGAGAACGTCGGTTCCATTGTACTGAAATTCTTGGGTCAGGTTTCCTTGTTCGTTCCTTTGAAACCAAGCAAAGTGTTCGAAAACAGTCTTCCCAACAACCAGGCACACGCAGGGCTCATGTCCACTTTTGACACGGAGCGTAGTGCTTAAGCAACGCCCGTTTGGTTGCGGCAGCATCATTGGCCGTTTTGATGGGTAGAAAGACCTTGGTGGGGACCGCAGGAAGTAATATGAACCGTCAAACACTCTGATCAACGGATGCCCGGCTGACTGGTCAGCTCAATTTGGTCGATGCGGCGTTTCCGGTTGGCCAGCAGAGTGGGTACACTTGCCAAACGGGAATGTGTGCGAAGTGCGCCTGGGAGTCAGCCACCCATGGGCTCCAACTATGTGCCCCTTGTCCTTTTTGAGTGGGGTTGCATTTGAATTCAACCGACCAAAAGCCTTTAAGGGGCAACTGAGACCCTGGTTCTCCCCAAGGAATCCTTGTAATTCTCAAGGCCTAAAGGGGCAACTGAGAAGCTGGTATTTGTTGGGCTATGTTGGGCTTGCTCGCAAGTGGCTTTCCGGAGTGTAGCATGGTTGCGCCAGGCTGGCGCCTTTTCGCCTTTCAGGTAGCTCTTAGTTGGGGTTTGGATTGGTGGTTTGGATGGTTGGATTCGAACTTCCCAGGTTTTTGCAACGGGGAATTGGGGGTTTCCGATCCAGTGGGTGGGAGGATTCGACCCTTGTCCTTTTTTTGGAGGGATTTTGTTCCCAACCCTCAGGGCTAACCTGAGGATGGCACCGTGGGCGCCAACAAGAACACCATCAAGATCATCGCACAGCCGCTGGGCAAAAGGTGCCCAATTGGCCAAGACTGTAAGGAGACTATATGGGGGGGGTCTAGTCAGAACGTATGTTGCTTGCAGATTGCCTCCAAAGTCGGAGGTAGCATCGCCCTTCCAAGGCATTCAACCCCCTGGTTAAGAGGCCTTGAACGAGTAAGAGTCCAAACCAAGCTTAGAGTTTCTACAATACTACTGCCTGTGTACGACACTACTGCGCCAGGCGCAGCACCTAAGAAGGCGTGTGGACAGAACGGCAGCAATAAGACACTGCCAAATCACCAAGATGGGCTTCACAGGCGCTGACCGTGTTGCAATGAACCACGACGAACTTTCAGAAGTGTGCCTGCAGCGTTTTTTTTCTTTTCTTTTTTTTTCAGACACCCCCATCTTGGCGCAATGGGGTTGCTCTTGGTTTACAACCGCCCAAAAAGGGAGCCCTCAAAAAAGAGAGACGCCCATGTAAAGCTCCTTTCAGGTGGTCACCTTTTTTCCTGTCAGTGTAACTCTCCTGTTGGGTTGTCCTTGCTTCCCAAACTGGTGGCTGTGGGCCAACCAAAACGAGGCTCTGGAAATTTCATGCTTGTTGACCATCGGGCCAAAGAAGAAGAAATCTGCTCAGAAAAGTGTTCGTTTCACTCGCTGAACATGGTTTGACCGAAATAACATGTTGAGCCGTTGCATAATGGCCATGAAGTTCGATAGGGAACCGCCTATCCAAAAGTCGCGGGTGGACACAATCCCCAGCTAAATGGTGCCCACCTCAGGACCCCACATTGAACTCCAAGCCCAAATCACGAACACACCCAATACTTGGTCCCTGAGATCGTGGACTCCTTCAGTCACTTTTGGGGGCGTTGTTGCCACTTTAGTCGCATTCCCGAAAAGTTTGGTTACTTGGTTTGGCCAGTCGACCCAGGAAGTGAGAATTGGCAAGTGTGGACATTTCTGCAGGTTTGAGCCAAGCCCAGGTGCTCGGCTAACTTTTCTCAACCTGGAGGGCCATTGGCTTGGTTTGGTGGAACACATCCCAAGCTAAAAAATGTTGGTTTTCCTCTTTTTTAATACCAAGACAAAGTGTGTGTGTGTGTGTCGTTTATTAAGGGATCCCAAATTTTTGGTGGTTTCTTTTTAGTGTTTCTTTAAAACCAAGCAAAAAGGTTGCCCTCCAAAAAAAGACACACCCAAGTGAAGGCAACCGCATCATCTTCCCCATCGTTCGCCTTGGTAAGGAATTGGGATTGTTTTCTCAGACAGGCCCAATGTGATGTTCCACCAAACGTTGACTCATGTTTTGTTTCAACCAGGCCAAGACAGGATATGGGCGTGTCTTTTTTTCAGGACCCCCTTTTCGGTGGGTGATCTTCAAGGGAAGTGCAAGACACACCGAAAGTGTTTTCTGCTTGAGATTGTTTGACCCCCCGATTGCTAACCATAAAGTTGGACCTGCGAGGGATTTGTTTGTTTGCAAGGGTCCAAAAGGCAAAGGATTTAGAAGTTAGTTTAGAACTTGAACAAAGTTCAGCTTGACTTTGGGAATCGACACGCTTTGGATGGAACCGATTTTTGCCACTTGCCGGGGTCGAAACTTGAGATGAATGAGCACATTTCCTCGCTGGCTGGTGCCAGTTAAATCTCCCAGCTGGCTCCTTTACGCTCCGTTGTGTGTTGAAAACTGATAACCCTGGCTCAGTTGCGACGGCTACCCCTTACGTATGGGTTCTAAAGGGAAGCCAAAAGAAAAGCCGCCAGTTTAGGAGCGGGGGTCCCTAACAAAGACACCCAAATGTGATGTTAGCAACCCTGTCGCAGGAATCCCTCTCGTTGACGGATCCCTGTTGCCTCAGTTTGGAGGAAGCTTCTCCCTTAGGCCTTGAGCGGTGCTCTTGAAAACTCGGGAGTACAAGGCTGTACGATTTGCTCAGTCGCTTAAAGTTGGATTGGCGAAGCTGATGTTTGGCTGAGAACCCTGTGCATCTCAAAGAGAGAAACGGGACCTTCCATTTGCCGAAGTGTTTGTTTCTATCCACTGTTGGTTTTGTAGGGATTCTATGGCTTCTGGGCATGTTCTAAAGATGTTTGTTCCAGGGGGCTTAAGCAAATGGAGGGTACACTTCGCTTGACGCGTCGAAAGCGAGGCGAAGAGGCAAGCGAAAGCGCCGAAAAGCATGACTCGAGCATGCAAAGCGTTTGGGTATTTGCTCCTATCTTTGGGCAGTGGGCTATTTTGGGCCATATGGCATACCAACCGAAAAGAGGCACTTTCCATGAACGACCAACAGCCGGAAGCGCCGGAAGCAGCCGATGGCCGTAAGGAACACGCCGCTCTATGCACAGGGCTACTTCAAGTATGATGCGCTGAAGTCAGGCGCGGAATGTGAAGTGGATTTGGTCGAAAAACATGTTGATTTTCATTTAAGCAATATTTTTGCAGGTATGAAAGCTACCTACCTCGTATGTTGGAGTTTTACTTGCTGTTTGCCAACCTCGTGTGGTTGGTACAGTCACATGATTGTAGTGGTAAACCGGTACGTAGTAATTTTGTGGCCCCTGGCAACCCGTGGCAACAGGCAACATGTAACACGTGGCAAGTGTCTTTTCTTCTTAGGATCGGAGAAGTTTGGTTCGGAGTGGGGCTGTCTGCATTGAGGCACATTCACAGACACAGAACACAAAATACAAAAACGGGGAACTTCTATTTTTGGGGTGGGGGGTCAATTTTGCTCACGTGAGCTTGGTCTCCAAATTGGGCTTCCACCCCTCAAAGTGGGGCCAAAGGGGTGCCAAGCAAAGAAGGATCCCATCCAAATCGTTCGGAGACCTTTAAAAGAGGGATGTGGACAATCATAAGCACGAATACTAAGGGGGGAAAAGGCCCAGGTGGTATCCTCAACAGGCCCAGAACTCCCTGGATCCCGGAACCTCCCTCCCTCAAAAGCCCAAGCCCGACAAAATCCCATGGCTTTCAGCTGTTGGGGCATAACCATCTCGCAAGCCCTTTTTTTGGGTCTTCTTTTCCTGCTCATTGGGAAGCGAGACTTGGTGGATTTCATGTTGGTTTCCTTTCAGAATGGACCAAGACCGGCCTGCATTTCTTGTATATGACACATCCTACCAAAAGTCGACCTTTCAGCATGAATAAATAAACACCAAGACATGACGCAAGGACTACCCTTTTGGTCGCAGGGCTTTGTTTTAACCCTTTTGGCTCCCCTTTTGGCTTCCCTTGTAACCAAAAGAACGGGGGGCACTCTCAAACTCTCCGAGCCGATAGGCGGCGTGACCATCAGCCATCTGCGCTTCGGGCCTGAGCCCATCAAGGGCAGCTACTTGATCGACGCGGGGTGCAACTACCTGGCCATCCACAAGAAGGCGAGCGGATCGGACGGATCGGTCGCTGGAACCCTTGGCTGGTTTTGAGAGATGGGTTGACGCAACCCCACTATTAAAGTGGTTGAATCAGTTCCTGTTTAAGATGTTGCCTTCTGTTTGCTGAAATGAAGCTCTTTTTACTTTCCCCTCTTGGTTTTAAAGGGAATCGAATTCACTGCTGAAAATAGTTTCTCGTTTTTCCAGGCAGCTTGAGCAAATGGAAGCAGTAGAAGCCCTGGTTGATTAGGGGAGTTGAGGGCGCAAGTTGGAATAACCCGCTGTTTGAGTTTGATGTGGAGGGGGGAGCAATCCATAAATCCGGATATCACTTTTGTAAGCTAACACCCTGTAAAAAATGGATTCCTGTGAATCCGTGTGAAAACTGTGGGTGACAATGAGCAGACAGGGTGCCCTCATATGGCACAACTCTCTTCTGGCAGGCCGTGGAAATGGAGTCGTTTTGTTGGTGCGGGGGGAGGAAGGGGGTGGTGCCCTTGTGTTCCTCTACATGAGTTCCTCTAATGTGCTTTGTTGGGTTTCCGACTTTCCCACCAAACATGGTCAACTTAAGAGGAACATCCCTTCCCAGAGCTGAGGGTTTCCTTGTTTCCTTCTTTCCCTTGTTTGAAGCTTTAAAGTCAACAGGCCACTGATTGCCCATTGGGGTGTTTCTCACAGCAGGTGGTTGGCTTCCTTTTGCTTTAGCGCATCACAGATTTCGGGGCACCTCAAAGTGAGTAGCCCCAGAGAATCTCAGAGAACACATCGCGGCTCCGAAGTCGGCCAAGCATGTTTCTCTTTGACACATCATCAGGGTCCCTCGGACGAATTTGGGCCAGTTCAAGCATGGTAAAACCTCTGGTTCGCACGTGGCCAGGAGTACATCTTCAGCTTCTTCGCGGATATCCTGCTGGACCCCCTGGCGGACGGAGGCGCGGCATTTTGTTGCGCGGAGGTTGGTTTTTGAGCAGAGACATCCCGCCGGGCTGTGACCTGGAAGCTCCAACTTGTGACCTGGAATGGAAAACTTGGATGGGGTTTTGCCATGGGAGGAGACTTAGGGTTTGCTCAACACTTGGCTGAGGTGCTTAGTGGGGTTGGCAACGTAAAGGAGCCGCGTTGATTTGCCTAGGTCACTGAGATGTTTTCAGGCAAACCCAACTCCAAAAGGGCACCCAGAGGAGGTTTCTAGGGAATTGGTTTATCTAGGGGCTTAGGGCGGGCTTGTCATTAAGGGGCCCCTATCCCTACCCCTACCCAGACAGCTTTGTTTGGGGCTTCGGTGAGTAGACCTCAGGTTTTACTTGCTTCTCAGCATCTGGGAATGACCTGCAAACCATTCCCTACTAAAAGCTAATTCGTGAAGTGATACAGGGTTATTCCCAAACATTTAGTTTTGCTTTCTCCCTATTGTTTTTTGTTCCACAGAAATCACAAAATCAGACCCCTGGGCCCGAACATGGGGCAAACAAGAAATAAATAGCGAATGTTTGTGATAGTGGCTTGTTGGTCTGTTTGTTTGTCTGTCTGTCCCTCCGTCTGCCTGTCAGTGGGTCGGTCAGTTGGTGTGTGTGGTTTGTGGAAAGCAGCATGCCTGGTTTCGCCATGGGGGAAGTTATCCTAGAGTCCTAGAAGAATGGTAGAGCTGCAAGTCATCGGGTGTTGGGTCCCCAATGCTCAGACAGTAAGTCGTGCCCATTTGATGACCGCTGCTCTGGGTGTTCCCGGCAAACGGAGCCCCCAACAAATGCGAACACAAGTTGCCCTAAACAAATACTCAAAGAATAGGACAGACATCCCTGAACAAGCTTGAAATGCTGTGGATGGACGAGATCCTGCACCGCCTAAGAAACCCTGAAAAGATGATTCCCCCTGTAAATACCAACAAACAATGGTTTCCCATGGTTCAACGTGGTGCAGGATTTCGTCTATCCCCAATAGGGAACCCCTGGCTTTTGCTTGGGTTCCCCTCTTTCGGGCCTGTGGATCTTTTTTTGACCCCTGACAAAACGGCAATCTAAAAGGGCCCCGATCGATTTGGGTTCGTCTCGAACTAGGACGGTTTCCAGCAAGTGCGCACAATCTATGCCAGGTGGGGCTATAGACAAAATGGCCACAAAGAGCGTATAGACAAAATCGCCTGTAGTCCTCGTCGTCCTCCGGCTGTAAGCAGCTAAACAGGGCACCGAGCCTCGACTCAAAAGACACCCATTTCAGCGGGAACAAATCCTCCAGGTACCTTGGTGCTCAATTGCCCATGGACCGACGCTGCACCCTGGCCGAGCCCAAAGTCGGGTTGACCAGCTCTTTACCGTGGGGAACATGGGTTCGGTATGGTCTCAACCAAGAGATTTGGACCCCACAAACATGGCTTCTGTTTTCCTTTGGCTTTTCTTTAAAACCATCTCAAAGGTGCCGAAATACTGTGAATGTATCAGTTGGGATGCATGAACGGGATCTGCTTGCCAACTGGTGCAAAATGGCTCTGGTCCATTCACCCCCAAAATGGCCCAAAATGGCTTTGGTGTTCCTCTTCGGCTGCCATTGGGAAGACTCACCTGTCACTTGCCTCAGTTGGACAACTCTTGGACCGTCCTAGATCGTGGCATCGTCCAAAACCAGACGGGTCACGGGGGTCACTGGATTTCTCCTTCAGTTGCAATCTACTGGTGGTTTCTACTAATGCCACTTTTGGAGGCTCCAGAGAAGGCAATGGAGTAAACCCTGAACAAGGGCGGATGCCAGTACCTGGCTGGGACAGTCCCTCAACCTTCCCTTACTCGAAATTCAATTGTGGCGCTCGTGGGGTGACTGTACTTCCTCCCTGTGTTGAGGTGTGTTTTCGTGAGGATATGATGTTAAATGATAATTCAGAGCACTTGTTTCATCAATTGTGCTTTGTCAAGAAAAGACTCTATAAGCCGACTTGATTGAACAAAACACATTTAGTAGGCTGTTCACCCTGGTGAAACAGAGAAAAGGGGACCCAGGAGTAGTAAAGGATGTATCTATTTTCATAGCGGTGCCCCTGGTTTTAGTGTGGGTTACTGTACACTTTTTTGATGGGTTTCCACCCTTAAGAAACAAACGTGTATTGGTCGGGGTCAACATCTTCGGGAAGTCCCTCTTCTGGGAGTTCCTTCTTCCTTTTTTTTCTTCAAACGCGGGCGTGGCTTTGAAGGACTGCTGAAGAGAGTTTTGGGGGCACCCTAGATGAATAAACCACTTGAGTAACACTGGTTTAAGAAGGAGAAGTCCCATTTAAGAGGGAATCCGGAAAACTTCTAGGAACAGCCGCTAATCCATAAGGGTCGACATGCTTCCGATACTGAGCATATATATATATATACATATAGAGAGAGAGAGAGAGATAGGGCTGGCATGTAGATGGGCGTACTTTGTTGAGGCCACCATTCTCAAGAAGTGTTTTTTTTGGTTTTAATGGAAACCAACAGGAAGCCACTGATTTGGGGGGTTCCCCCTTTGCACACATTCCCAGGTTCTGAGTTGTTTTTTCTTTGGGCCCTGCTGTTGGTGAGTGCCTGTGCTGTACATGACGAGCCACAAATTGACCGTGGCTCGTGTAGGTGACTCTTTGTTTGTTTGTTTTATGAGGGTACCATTGTTGGCTTTCGTTAGCGGTGGTTAAATGAAACCAAAAGGACAACCCCGCCATTTTGGGGGGTTTATATTTTGACACATTGCCAGATTAATGCTGTCAAGGCCCCCCCAAAAGGCCCCCACCCCCCCAATACCAATCGGGGCTTCTAGCAGCACCCAATAGTGCACAATAAGGTCTATTGGGGTCTAGTATGCCCCCAGCACACTGCAAGAAGAGTACACTCATATCCTCGATCTTCCAGAACCTTGAAAACACAGCTGAGCCATTTGATTCTACGAGGCAAATCAAGAAGGACCCTGTTTTTCAGCGTCCTTGGAAGTCCATTTTGCCCACCACGCGTTTTATTTCTGTTTGAGGAGCTCGAGGAGGTGTTGCCACCGCCCTTCCGCAAGATCATCGGCGAGAAGAAGCTAAAGGCGAGAGGTTGATTTTGTGGCCCCCGTTTTCGTGGTGATGTGCGTCCCCAAGCCCATCAAACCTGTAGGATCGTTTTGGGTACGTATTGTTATTTTTTAGAATCAGACATACTTTTCCAAATGGTGGCGTTGTCCTTTTGGTTTCACTCCAACCCCAAAAAGGGTACCCTCAAAAAGACGCGCAGCTCAAGTCGTCTCTCACGCTCTCACAATTCCATTGGCGCAGCGGCGACCGCTGTGCCTTCATGGCTTTTGGGAGGGTCGGCTTAGGGTTAGATTAGGAGGCTGGGGTTTGGCTTGCTCTAGGGTTGTCTTAGGCTTAGGGCTGGTTTAAGGTTGTTTGCTTGCTGGCGGCTGGCTCAGGGTTGTTTGATGGCTGGTTTAGGCTTTGGGTTGGTTTAGGGTCGGTGTAGGGTTGGTTTAGGGTTGCTTGCATGCATGCTTCCTTGCTTGCGTGCTTGCGTGCTTGCTCTCTTGCTCGCTCGCTCGCTTGCTTGCTTGATTGCTTGATTGCTTGCTTGCTTTTCTCGCTGGCTGCTTGGGTTTAGGGTGGGTTTAGGTTTGGTTTAGGGTGGGCTTTGGGTTGGGTTAGGGTTGGTTGCTTGCTTGTTTCCCTGCTTGCCGGAACGCAGTGGAAACAAGTGCTCGTTGCAGTGGAGAAAGACTTCCCGTAAAAATAGCTCACCCTGTAAACCACCATCCAAATCCATATGAATGCACGAGTGCTTTTTGATTTGCGCAGCCATGTTTGCTCGCAGAGGAACTGATGACCCCCCCGCTGCCTTTTTTTATTTTTATTTTTTTTGGCCCTAATTGAATCATCACTTCTTCAATCATCATGGGGGGGGCTGCCGACCCCCCCTCATCATGCGACCGCTACTTTTTAGATTCTTTGCCCCTAATTTTTTGATCATCATGGGGGGGGCTGCCGCCCCCCCAACCCCCCCGCTATTTTTTAGACTTTTTGCCCCTGATTGAATCATCACTTTTTCGATCTACAGGGATTAGTTTGCCCGTATTTGAATCCTCACTTGTACCATGAGGCCTTGCCGCAGAGGAACTGATGCCCCCCCGCTGCTTTTTTTTTGTTTTTTGTTTTTTTTGGCCCTAATTGAATCATCACTTTTTCAATCATCATGGGGGGGCTGCCGCCCCCCCCCAACCCCCCCGCTATTTTTTTTCTTTTTTGCCCTTAATTGAATCATCACGTTTTCAATCATCATCCCCCCCGACTTTTTGCCCCTGATTGAATCATCACTTTTTCGATCATCAGAGGGGCTGCCCCCCCCCCCCCCCCAGCCCCCCCGCTATTTTTGAACTGTTTGCCCCTAATTGAATCATCACTTTTTCGATCATCATGCGACCGCTACTTTTTGGATTCTTTGCCCCTAATTTTTCGATCATCATTGGGGCCCCGCCCAAGGGGGGCTGCCCCCCCCCCCCCAACCCCCCCGCGCCTTTAATTGAATCCTCACTTTAACCATGAGATGCCACTTTGCTGGTGATGCCGGGGATGTTGGCTGGACATGCGGGGGATGTTGAAAACGATGCTGATGATGTTGACGGACGCGTAAAAGACGTACATGTCGCGAGACAATTCTGTAAATTACAACATTTTAGTAGCCAGGACGGAAAACAAAAAAAAATCAAAAAAACAAAAAACAAAAAACAAATTAAATCTCGACCCATCAAACCACCCCCCAAAGCAAGTGAACCAACTCTAAACCAACCGTAAGCCAGCCCTAAACCCTAAGCCAGTTCTAAGCCAAGAAAGACTGACCCTGAACCGCCTTAAAGCAACCCTAGACCACCAAGCAAACCCTAAGCAACAGCTACACCAGCCCTGAAAAACCAACCGCAAGGCCAACGCCACGGTGGAAAGGAGTATTCGTTGCTCAGAGGAAACGAAAGGGAAACCGACCTGTATGGAGGTCCGACTATTTGAGACTCAAACCTATGGAACTCTGCCTATCTTATTGCGAGGTCTCTTAGGGGCCACTATGAGGTCCTGAACTTGGGGATCCCTTGTTTCAGGTTCGAATTATGATAGGATTTTGCAGATGGAAGTGGGCGATCGGGGGCTTTGGAAGACTGTCCTCTTGAAAAGGCCCCAACTGTCCACTTCTGGTAGCTATCTAGGCCTGCTCCGAATCCATGGCCCTTTGGGTAGAACACTGGCCCTGAAACCAAAGGAACCCAAGCGTGTCAAAACAGCCGCTTGGTGTTTGACGCTGTGCTGTGTCAGATGGAATCGAGCAAGTTGGAGAAGGCGAGCGGCTATTGTTGGCTCCTTTGGTTTGCCATGTTGGCCGGTTGCCATTGCAAGGGCCTCGAAAGCCAACGGCTTCGAAAGCCAATCGTTGGCAGCCCAACTTTCATAGGATCCAAACCCCGAACCCCAACCCCAAGCCCTCCTGTTGGTTGCCTCATAAAAAAACGAGCGCAACAAACCCCGAAATCCAAACCCAAACCCGGCCCCCTAGGTTCCTCCAAAGATCGCAGTCCCGTTCCCAAATTTTTGCCTTTGACCACGGCGAGCGCAGGTGAGCGCCATCGACGCCTCAGCGGTGGCGAAGCGCACAGGCGGGTCATGGGCTTCTCTTCTTGTGATTGTTGTTTTTTTTGGTTTGTTTTCTTTCATCTTTTTTTTGAGCAGCTAGCTAAAAGGGAGCCAAAGGCGTCCATTTATTCGTTTTTGGGCGGTGAACAAAATCCCAGTTTTTCAAGCCGCTGTTCTTTGTGGGTGCAAACCCCTATTATTTCGCCACATGGCAGAACATGGCACGGAGTCCCGTGAAAACCACGAAAAAAAGGGCGTTCGGGCTCCGCAACAAGACAAGCCGCCCAGCTGTTTGTCGGGGCCAGGCATGGGGAAGTTGATCAACAACATCATGACCGCGGTCTTCTTCGAGCTCAGTGGGGTGCTGCCGACTGAGCAGGCCTTGTCCTTGCTCAAGGACGACCTTTTCGGCTGAAGGGCGCGGAAAGAAAATCCGTGGATCTCGGAATCCGTACTTGTTTGAGTTGGACCCCGAACAAATGAGTGTTTTTTTGGCTCTTGTTGGTTGGTGTTTGAGGGAAACCAACCGGAAAATCACATTATTTTTTTTTGAGGGGGTCCCTCAAAAGAAGACACGCCCACATAGAGGGAAAGCTCGACCCAAACCCTGTCCCTTGGCGGTGTGGGGGATTTGAACCGGTTCTTGTACAGGGTACATGGAAAACCTCGAAACCGGGCTCCAAACGGGATAGCGTTTACTTCCCAACGTTGGCTTTAACGGGAATCTATGACTACTGGATGTATTTTTCTTTTCTTTCCACTAGCAAACGTGTGGGCGAATGGCAGGACGCTGTGAAGAAGACCTACAAGAACAAGGGCGACGCCATCGTCAACCAGTGCCCGGCCTGGATTTGTTTTCTTCTTTTATCTCTCTTCATAGGTGAGAGGTTTACCCCTGCTTTTTTGGGGAACCCCCTGCGAAAAGCGAGTGTTTTTGGGGTGGAGGTTCCAGCGAGGGTGCAGTCAATCGCCGAGAAGCCATTGTTGTCAAGTTATGCAGATGGGTTTTGCCTCGGAAGATGGCTGGCAACACAATCCGCAAAAGACGCACCCGTCTGAGCCATGGTCAAAACGTGTCACCGATGGGCAATTTGGGGTTTGGGACAAGCGTGTTCACCAAGTATCCCACCAACACCAGGGGGATACAAACATAAGATCATTTTTGGTGAGGTTGTTTAAAACAGATGGCGCTGGTTTAGACGGTTTTTTACTCCATTTACCAGGGCCATCAAAAAATCCCAAAGGCCACCTATGGTTCCGAACTGTTCGATTGCAGCCCCAGCGCTTGCGATCCACATGAATCACCGAAGGGTTGCTTTGATCCTACTTTGGATGAGCGACAACCATTCCGCACCACTTTGAAGCCAAAGCGAAACTATTGTTGTTTTTGGGTATTTGCAGGGGAATCATTTCAGGGTCTTTAGGTGGTGCGAAATGGGTTTCGTCCATCCACAGTATTGGCTGAAGGTGATCTATCGATTCCCAGCCCAACCGTGGCCGGATGAAGTCTTATCCTTCGCGCCGCTTAGGATAGATGAAGCCCCATAAATCATGGCTGATAAGCCATATAAACCGCCAATCCCAACTGGTGCGTTTGGTGGATTTCGTAGCCATCCGCGGTATGACTGGAAAGTATGCGTTCTTTTGGGTGGCAACTGAAGCAGAGGGGAACACCAAGAGCATCCGACCAACAAACGGACTCGTGTAGCCCGCTTGAATATGTGTTCTTGGCTTCTTAAAGCCAGGTTTCTCAGATCAAGGCATGAGCAAGGTAAGCCCGGGAACCCCCAAAAAAACAGAGAGGAATGACATGTGTTGGCGAAAGAACCACGCTGCCAAACAGCTAACAGGGTCTGCTCCTATGATCATGACTGAATTAATTTGGTTTTGGGTGTGATGTCAGCCTGGATATTTATCCACCTGGCGAATGGGGGGGGGTCGTTTGTAATGGGACACCTTCCTACGGGATATGAAATCCTCTTCTCGCCCCGCAGTTCAGACACCCAAGGGAATTCCCCGACGTAAATACCAACCAATCAAGTTTCCAACATGGTTTGAAAGTGGTGCAGGATTCCGGCCACCCACAGTATTAATCAACCCAATCTATTTGTTTGGTGGGGGTTCTGAACCTCTTGGGAAGGAACGGGCGTTTTGATCCAGTTTCCCGCTGGGTTTGTCAGTTTTGGAGTTCCTTTTGTTTCCTTCTACAACCCCCCTTTCGTTTTCCAAAAACATGCTTTGGAGTTGAACGCAGGACCAGAGTTTCTCAAAGCCTTCAATCCACCAAGACTTGTTTCAGCATCCAGTGCAATTGTCGTTCACAAATTAGTCCGCGTTAAGATTCATGCCCATCCCAGAAGCATGTTTGTCCTGGGCGGAAAGATCATGTTCTGAAAGGGACGTACGGCTCAATCTGTGCAGCAGCCGTGGCATCCTTAACCCATGGAATCGTGAATCGAAATAGGTGAAAGGGGCACCCTTGAAGAACAAACACTATGCTGTATACCCATTGTATACCCATTTTACCCATATCTCCAATTAATAGGTTCCAATTCAGCATAAAAATAGCCCGACTCAAGTAAACCTGTTAACCCCCGTTAAAGGATCCTTCAAAGAACGCCGATGTCTGATTCTGGTCCTTTAAGGAAGGACCCTGTCAAGCACCCTTCTCAAATGACAAGGAGAGGGCATGTTTTATGGCCCCACCGTGTTGTTGGGTGCTTTCATTTTCATTTTTCCGGATTTCCCTTTACACTCCCGAACACACATGGCACCCGTTTCCCCGTCTTTCCCCCTTCCTTCCCCGTTTCGGGGGGACGTCCGACGTGAGGAACATCAACGCGGTGGAGGCGGCCATCGCGGCGCTGCGCACGGTGAAGTACGACGCCAAGAGCTGGGCCGCGGTGAGTTGCGATCGGGAGTCCTTCTACGCCAAGGAAGCGAAACGAACACGAGACGCGCACGGGGCACCGGTCGGCACCGGTCGGCTTTTTTTTAAATAACCCAAAGCCCTTCCGTTTGCTGAACATATCTGAAAATGCGTTTTTTTGCCCTTGTTAGTATAAAAGGGCATCTATCATTACTGGACACATCTCTACCTTTTTCCAGGGGGCTTAAGCCACTACTTAAAGAGGCGATAGGGTACATGATCAGGTAAGTGGCTTATAATCCACTGAACGGAGACTTATAACCAGGATAAGCGGGTTATAACCATGGTTATTGCCCACTTACTATGTACGATGCACCTTCAAGTACCCAGAGGCTCTTTGGGCTTTCAACGGAAGACCCAGACCCCTCCATTGGACACCACGGAGTTTGGGGTCTCAAAACCTGGCTGTTTGAGGGCACTAAATTATTTGGGAGCCTCTGGGTAGTGGAATTGGAGGAAGGGGTTTCATGGGGTGTGTCCTGTTTTAGAGAACCATTTGAATGTTGGCCCCAGAAATGAAACAACTCCGGTTTATGTTGATTCAGAGCCATCATGTTGACACCGGATGGGGGGCCCCATTTTGGGCTTGTTTTTTCTAAGGATGTCACCTCCCATGGTGGTGTTGGCCCCCCCCCATTTTCTAAGTTGTGACGAAAATAAAATGTGTCTGGTCAGGAAGGGTCCCAGGTTGGCCCCGCCCCCCACCCCTCCCCACATTTTCTTTTATTGGGGGTCGGCCCAGTGCCACATCGGACCGAGGTTGCCCCCCCCCCCCCCCCCATTTTCTAAATTGAGCATGTTTTATGAAGATGGGGTGGGCCGCCGTTTTCTAAAAAAGAAATGGGGTTGGACATTTTCTGCAGAAAATGGGGGGTCCAACCCCACCCCCCAACACCAGACCCCCATTATGGGGTTTTGCCACATCTCCACTTCCTGGTGGAATCGGAGGACGGAGTTTGCACGGGGTGTGCCCTTTTCGGGACCAATTTATTGTTGACCCCAGAAATTCATCAACTCCCCAGTTTGGCCTGCTGTGTGCAAATAGCTTGCCCATGCAGCACAATCCTCCCTTGTCGGATGGGGCACCACAAACATTTGTCTCACTTCTATATGTTTGGGGTGTGGTGGCCCCAGCAAAAGTGGTCTGAATCCCCACTGGAGGTTTATGAGTCCAGGGTTCCAGATCCCCACCGCCTAGTGGAATTGGAGGGGGATTTCGACCCCTGCAAAACCCTCCATGTGTGTCTGTGTGTCTGTGTGTGTGTGCGTGTGTCTGTGCGTGTGTTTTTAGAGGACCCCCCCAAAATGGTGGTTTCCCTTTCGTTCCCTTGTTTCCAACCGCACAAAGGGTACCACCAAAAAGAAGCCTTTGCAGGACTCGTTCCGCACTTGCTGGCAGTCGTTCGGCGCTTTCCAGCAGTCATTCTACACATGTCCAGCAACTGTTTTCGGCGCTTTGTAGAACTCTTTGAGAACGTTTAGCAGTCGTTCAGCACTTTTTGCGACTTGTTCAGGTATTTGCTGCACCCCTTGCGCATTTTCGGCACTCTTATCACACATCCACTTTGGTGGGTTCGTGGCAGCTCCGGCATCCGGTTGCGATCAGCTTCCCGCTCGGCTCGGCATGACAGGAGCGGTGCGAGGCTCCCCCGGAGTATGTGACCCACGTCCTGGACAAGGCGAGCGTTGCCGCTTCGGTGCTTCGGTGCCGAGCGGATTGAGTTGTCAGCTGATTCACATAAGTGGGTCTGTCTGTATTTCAGGGAACTCCCCCCCCGCCCAAAAAAAGCAAAACACACAGTTGGTTCCTTTGGTTTCCTTTTGTTTCGCTTTGGTTTCCTTTTGGTTTTGCTTTGGTCCCTTTAAACCAAGCCCAAAAAGGGTACCTTCAAGAAAGGACAGACCCAAATGTGCAGCTTTGAGGCGCACATCGGCGAGATCAAAAGCCATCAACGGACGAAAAATACCCAAAGGGCAAGTTTAGTAGGTGGTTCTAGTACCTGGTTTGATAGGGACAGCAATCCCCACATATATATATATATATACACATATAATTATATATATATATATAAATATATATATATAAATATATATATATATATATATATATTCACGCACATAAGACTTTGCCATGTTGCGCAGGTGCAGACGATGCGCGGGCACGAGCCGCTCGGATTGCTCACGGTTTCGGCGCGTCCCGTTCCGAGCAACGGTTGGGCAAGGTTGGGATTTGGGTGTGTCCCCTTCTGGTTTGGAAAGGAAGTCGGAGCGAAGCCGAATCCCATGTGGGATTCCGAATCGTGTTAATTGGTTTAGGGAAGCCGGAAGGAAACTGAATCCTATTTGAGATAGGGCAGTTTGTTCCAACCCATGAAAGAAACACTCTTGAAACCAGAGCGGGAGGGCGAAACTTGCGACCTGCTGGATGGTCGCACCCCCGGTCGCCTTGTTTCAAAACCCTCCGGTCGCACCCCCGAGACCCCACCCAATTTTTTGCCAAGAAGAAGCCAACCTGTTGGCGGAGTGCTCCAGCTGCTTTTGAGCCGGGCCGAAACAACTCCTCGACGTATGTGCTCATTTCTTCTGGGGACACAAAAAATCAAAGGAAGGACCCTGACTTTGAGAAAATCGTTGGCCGTAACCAAGAGCGGCCCCTCTTGGGGCCGCCTGGGAAACTGGAGAGGTTTGCCATTGGTTGGCCCCGTTTTGGGTGAGGTACGCATCCAAGCGTGAGCCCACAAAAACCAAGGTGTGGCCCCCTTCTCGCGGGTTGAACCACTCGCATGCCCGAAGCCACGGCTTCGGTCGCTTGGGTTAGTTGGGCTACCTTTCCCTCCCTCGAATCTGCAGGAAATCCAATCATTTTGTTTTTGTGGGTATTTGCCCAGAACCGTAAAATCTCCCGGGTGCAAGACAAAGGTACCGCCAAAAAGCCGAAGACTCAAATGCCGCAGGACATTCCTTTGCAGTTTTTGAGCGTTATTTGCCCAGAGAACCTCCTGTATAACCTCCATTGGTTTCTATGTTCGACCCAAACATCTGGAAAATGGAACACCCCGGCAGGATGTTAAGATAGTTTTAAGATATAGTACTAAAAAAGGGCCAACAGGGGAAAAATAAATCCAAGCATATCCAAACAATCTTCTAGAAAAACAGAGCAGTTCCCCGCGAAGCCTGGGCGTGTCTTCTTTACAGGGAGACTCCAACAAGAATGGTTTTTCCTTTTGGCTTCCCTTTCAAAGAGGCCAACACAAGGGGGTAGCCTTGTGTGTCTTAAAATATCCCCACGAAGGTTGGTTTCCCTGGGCTTGGAAATTGGTATGCCGCTTTTTTAAGGGCCCCCCTTGAAAGAAAAGGTGTGGTTTTCCTTTTTGGTTTCCCTGGGGCAAACCAACCCCAGCAGCGGGACCGGGACCCCAAACAGGCTATGGGTGTGTGTGTGTGTGTTTAAGTGTGTGTGTTTAAGTGTGTGTGTTTAAGTGTGTGTGTTTAAGTGTGTGGTGTGTGTAAGTGTAAGTGTAAGTGTAAGTGTAAGTGTAAGTGTAAGTGTAAGTGTAAGTGTAAGTGTAAGTGTAAGTGTAAGTGTAAGTGTAAGTGTAAGTGTAAGTGTAAGTGTAAGTGTAAGTGTAAGTGTGTGTAAGTGTGTGTGTGTGTGTGTGTGTGTGTGTGTGTGTTTAAGTGTGTGTGTGTGTGTGTGTGTGTGTGTGTGTGTGTTTGTGTGTGTGTGTGTGTGTGTTTGTTTAAGTGTGTGTGTTTAAGTGTGTGTGTGTGTGTTGTTAGGGACCTTCAGGGATACCCTACAAAAAGGCAAGGCACCCATATCCCCCAAAAAGGGGACCCGGAAAACGAGTGGTTTGTCCTGTTTTCCCCCCAAACAGGGGATCAGGCCTCAAAAAGAAGCTCTCGTTTCCCCTTGGTTTCCCTTTAAGCCAACCCCAACAAGGAGACCTTCAAATACTCAAATCCAGAGTTCATGGACTAACCTTTTGAGGGTTCGGCTTGTTTTGGGGTTTGTCCACTTGTTCGGAAGTGAGACTATGGTTACCCCAAAAGGCGTATAAATCCCGAAAAGTCCCCACACGGGGACCCCCTAAAAAAAGGGAGCCCCCAACAATGGCTTTGGGTTTCCTCTTGGCTTCAGCCCAAAAAAAACACCGATGACTTGTTTGTTCCTCTTGGTTTCAGCCCAACAAGGCCGGAGATCTCCCCCAAAGAAACCGAGGCTCAAGGTCTCGGACATGGAGGCGGACGGCTGCGTGCCCCTGAGCCAGACCAAGTTCGCCAAGCGCGGGGTGGCGGAAACCATCCCCATCGTGGACATGGACCCCTCGCGGTTTCGTTTCCGGGGGGGAGGGGGAAAAGAACACCTCGGTTCCAAACACCCGAGCTTCTGACCATCTAGGTCCCCCAGTAGTGCTCTTTTACCCTTTTTTGCGGGAGGGTTCCCCTACTAAAGTAGACTGCAGCAAAAGGGTACCCTTATTCTAACCGCTCCACTAGAGGACCTAGGAAAGAAAAACACACTCAGTTGTTCAAAAACTCCAGCTTTTCACACATTTTTTGGTTTTCCCATTTTGGTGGTCCCAAAAGGGGATCGTTTCGGAAAAACCACCTCGGTCGTTCCAAAACCCGGGGTTTCGGGGGGGGAAATACTCAGTCGTTCCAAAAACCCGAGCTTTTAACCGTTGCGTTTCGGGGGGGGGGGGAATACCTCAGTCGTTCCAAGAACCTGAGCTTCTGACACATTTTTTGTTTTTTTCACCATTTTGGGTTCCCATGGTTAGCTTTTTGTGGTTTCAAGATTTGGGATCGCCGTTTGGGTGCTTTGGGCAACTGAGATACAGAATTTGTGGGTGGGTCGTCAATTCTTTTTGATGGTACAAGTACCTGTTAAACAACCATCATGGGGAAAAGTTAAAACTGCCGTTCTTGGTTGATGTTTGGATTTTGGGAACCCCTGCAAAGAAATTGGGAACCCCTACCAACAATGTATACAAACATGATTTTGAGGGTGTTTTTTTGGTTGGGGGTGTTTTAAAAAGAACACCTAAGAGGACTCGACACCAACCCTCTTTTTTTTGTGGGTACACTCGGTTTAAGACACACCTAGCTGGGGTTCGCCTTTTTTTGGGGGTTACCTTGTTTTGATATGGCTTAGAGGGAACCCAAAGGAACACCATTCGTGGGGGTTACCTGGACCCTCAAACTACCTATAAAGAAGGAACGCCACCAACCACAAATTTTGGTGCACCCATTCTTTTAAGGGAATGTTGAGATTCCAGGTACCTTTTTGTTGATATAGTTTGAAGGGAACCCAAAGGACAACCACCGTTTTTGTTTCCTTGTTTCCTTTTTTTTTTGGGGGGGAGAGATGGGTGTGGGGATTCCCCAAGCTGGACTCAAACCCATAGGCCCTTAAGGAGAGCGGTCCTTCGTCATGATCAAAAAAGGGGCTGGCGAAAGGGACCTCCCGGACGCTTTGCTTGAAACAAGTGGAAGTTTGGCAAGGGGCGATTCCGATCTTCCTCCTTGGCGTGGTTCTAGATGGCTCCTTTTTGGCCCATAGGTGAGCTTCCCTTGCTAGACGTGATGTGTTAAGGTTTGGTCTGTTGTCTCCATCTTGTAAGTCGGGCTGCTTGTTTGTGTGTTTGCTTTGGCCTGTTGTCTCCCTCTTTAAGTCGGGCTTCCTGTTTTTGTTTTTGCCCCCAACTTTTTTTAACCCTTCTTCTTTTTCTTAACCCCAACCTCCTTTTTGACCCCCGGCAGAAACCTTTTTTTCCCCAGCAGCTGGCAGCTGTTGGGGATACCACCTGGGCTTATTCCAACCCTTGTGAATCCTCTGTTCGTGAGCGGTACTTGGTTAATTTCCAAACCAGCCCCTAAAAACACAGTACATGTTTATCACTCTTGCTACTAGGATATAAGTTCCTGCACCGGTTGGTGATGTATGCCAGTATTGGTAGAGTTCCATGCATACCAATTGGTGCGTTTGGCGGATTTTGTCCATCCACAGTTTGGTGTTCGGATTGTGAATGGCCCATCTGACAACATTAGTCGAGTGATAGTTTGGGATGAGGTGTGGGAAATGCAATTTTTGAGTGATTCCAAGGGGTCAGTCAAAGTAGTCAAGCTGTGGATGGACAGAATCCAGCACCAGCTATACAGGTGGTTTATTTGTAGGTATTTTAAGTGGTGCAGGAGTTCGTCCATATGACTCACCCCGTAGATCTGGGTCAACACTGCACCGCTTTTTCCCCTCGCAGCGCGGGTCAGGGGCCCAACAGCCCAACTTGTGGGGCGAGCGGCGCTTTTCGCAGGACAAGTGCATCCAGTGCAACGTCTGCAGCGCCATTTGCCCCCACGCGGTGATCCGGCCTTTCCTGCTGTCGCACGCCGAGTTGATGCAGGAGCCGACTGGATTTGGGCGTCGGATATGTTCCCTGATTTGTGGAGGGGATTTACCACTGGGAAATTGAGCATCAGAAAATATGTGTTACGCTGCCCCAGGCGACTCCATGGAAACTCCCAGAATCTCGAATTAGAAGACTTGGTTCCATTTACAGAGGCCTTCCGGGAGCTTCCAGGATAGTCTGGGTGTATGTGACTTTCCCCTGTGGTCCGCTTGTCTTTGAAGGGGATCTACCACTGGACATATGCTTAGTTTCTCCAGGATTGGAGCAGAAAGTCGGGCCGAAGAACAAACAGGTTCTCTTCTTGGTTGGTTTTAAAGGGCACCCACAAGGAAGCCAACCATTTTTTTGTTCCCCCCCCCGATTTTGAGACAAAGACACCTGTGTGTGTGTCTGAAACATAGGGGAACCCAACACGAAACCACCCACCAACGGGGATAGGAGCCTGAGACTCTGAGCGCAGCCCCTCTTTACCGAAGCTGTGAAATAAATAAATTGAACCGAAGCTGTGCAAGCAATGGACATGACCCAACTATCATGGAACTGAGGCAAGTTCATGTTGGATTTATTTTCACCTGCAAAGAATCGCCAGGAGATTTACCTCTGCTTCTTGTGGGTTGGCTGACTTGAAGATCGAGTTTGCTTCTTAGATACTCTACAAATTAAGGCATCGAACCCCAAACAAGGGGGTGGCCTCAAAAGGAGTTTCCTCTGCGGATACTGTGGCAGGGTTTCTGAGGTGCAGGATTTCATCCATCCAGAGTATGTTTTGTTTTGTTTCTTTGTGTGGGGGGGGGGGGGGTCCAGGTGAATCTGTAGGATAACCACCCATTGCTCTGGATGCAAGGCGCCGGACTCCTTCGATGCACGCAAGGCGACAGGCGGGGGAGATGCGATCAGGATCGCTCGGCTGGCCATTTTCTCCGGCTGGGAAGGCCCCCCAGGTCTCCGAAGCGACTTTACACATGGTCTAAATATGACACATCATTTCTGAAGACGAGTTTTGAAGTGACTTGGTCTCTGTACCTGTGATTTTTTGGGCCGCGAGCTGACCGGGCTGATCGATCTCAGGCCATCAAGGGAATGCGAGTCGATCGCGAGGAGGGAATCATCAAATTTGTCGCGCCAGCCGGCAAGGTACATTTGGGTCTGTCTTTTTTCAGGTGTTCATCCGGGGTCAACATGAGCCAAGCTTCAATCATTCAAACTGAGTACACTCTTTTTCGCAAGCACCCCGTTTTTGGTTCCTAACAGTGACACCAACGGGACCTTTCATGCAGCCTTCTGGGGATTTTGCGAGGCGGCAACACCTACGCGGGCCTGCACTTCCGCATCCAGGCCTCCCCCAACGACTGCACAGGCGGCGACGGCCACCGCCGATTTGGCGAAGACGAGTGACGATCGTTTGGACCCAAAGTGGCAGTGGCAAAGCAGGGGTCCCTGAATTTCTCTTTTTTTGGAGCTCCAGTGGCGATTTCGATGGAACCCACCAGTCAATTGCAACTTGTAAATAAATCTAGGGGCTACAACGGATTGGACATCATTTAAACAACCATTGTAAATGTTGTTGTTTTCTGGGAACTATGATCATGACAGCCAGAAGGAGATTGTGTCATGGGAAATATCGCAGTGTAGGCAGTGTTCCATTCTCGGTCTAGCTGATCTTGGCAGAGGGCATGCCGAACCCCTTTGATTCCTTTTCGTCATTAGTGAGGGCCTGACCCATTGCCACGATTCCTTTGAAGCTGGCCAGTGGTTGGAAGGGAGCGGAGGTATCCAGATTTGCCTTCAAAAGAGGGAGCTAAGGAGCTCACGAGTCTCGTAGTGTCAACCCCCCTATTAATCAACCCCTGGTTGATTAATAGGGGTGTGCCCCCTTTTTAGTGGGGATTCATCACTTTTGGAGGGAGCACCCCCCCGAAGAATGGGACGGGCTTATTAATCCTGGGTCAACATGAAAGACCTGTTCAGGGAATCCATAAGGCCATAGGCCAACCTTCTGCGGAGTGTTGACCCGCGCAGGCTGCGAGGTCTGCACCAACGCGTGCCCGGTGGGCGCCTTGTCCATGCTGCCGCGGGTGGAGAGCCTGAAGCAGGGCCACGGATCCAACTGGGCGCCTCGGTGCTTTCGACTTCTTCTTCTTCTTCTTCCTCGGCGGTCGGATGAATCAACGGCTGACTTGGCATAGGTCCATATGGGTGGCTCGTCTTTTTTTAACCACCCGACCCTGGAACATACACGAAGATCAAGGGTAAATAAGGCGTGAATAAGCCGTCATATTTCATCTTTGGGGCTCGGTCTGGGAGTCAGTGCAGGAAGTCTTGGCTTTTTCGGTCGGATGAATCAAAGGCTGATTGACATCCATATGAGTGGCTTGTTTTTTTTTTCGGGACCGCCCAAAATTGCTTCGGTTGTCCTTTTGGTTTGCCCTTTAAAATGGGTGTCGTTTTGGGAGTTGGAACCCCGACAGCTTGTGGTTCTTAAAGGAGAACCAAAACGAAAACTGTTTGGGACCCATTGTTGGGGGGTCCCCTACAAAAGACACCCTGGCTTGCAGTGGGGGTGTGTTGCTTCTGGGCGGGTGGAGAAGATGAGAGAACAGGAATTGAAAGGGGCAGAGAAAAAACAAAGGGGACAAAGCACCGAAAGCACAACAACATCGTGGTCAGAATTGCAGGGCGAATTCACCAGCATTCTTGCGAAGCAAAAGGTGTGATGACCATCTCCCCCATTTTGGGTGTCCAGTTTGGTGCTGAATTGGACGCCCCCCGGTTTTGCGGAAAAGGCCGTTTTCGAGCTGGTGCGTCTTGGAAACCCACAGGTGCTCTGGATTCGGGTCTCGCCAAAAGGAAAGATTTCGCTTTCCAAAACCCTCCGAACGTCAGCTTCCATGATTTTAGCTTCGCCTGAATTGGTGGTCTGGATTTGTGCTTTGGCACTTGAAACCCTGGTTCGAGAAAGAGGGTAACCGGGAAACCACGAATCCAAACCACAAATCGTTGAATGACGGCTGTTCGGTTTGCTTTTTGACCTTTGCTTTTTGATCCATCCTCCCAACGGGTCCCCCTCAAAAAAAGGGGGGAGCAGCTGGTTTTGATACATGCACCCATACAACCTTGGAGCCCCACAGGCTTCCCGATATGCTAAGCCGCCAACTCAGGGGGAATTGGCTCCCCGGTTTTTGGTTTTTTTGCTTTTTTGGGGTTTCTTTGTTTTCCACTAAGCAGGCAAAAATGTGTTTTTTTTCTTTTTTTTTTTTTTTCTGGGGTCCTAATTCCAACCTAGGAATAAGGATCAAGTCCTGAGGTTCGGGGGTAGGCCAAGCATGTCCAACCAGGAGCGCTTTGCCATCTCTTTTGCCCAGGACTACGCCCTGAGCGTGCCGAACCGCGGCCAGCGCTTTGACGCGAACACGCTCAAGGGCTCGCAGTTCCAGGCAGGTTTATTGGGGCAACCCTGAGAATTTCTTAAAGAAACTTGCCTGACATGAACACTTATTTTGAACCCAGCGGTTCATTTGTTTTACGCGCCATGTTTTTGGTTCGTGCTAACCCTAGGAACAGCCCCTCCCCCCCCGTGTTTGACACATGCTGCACCTTTTGGTGCCAGCCAGTCAAAGACAACAACACGGTGAGAGTTGCCGCCGCTGTCGTTTTGGTTTCCCTTTAAAACCACAAAAAAAAGGGTGCCCGCAAAAAAGGACACGACCTATATGGCTATGAATGTTCAGAGTTGGAATCACCCCAAGAGGGCTTAGCCATGAATTCCCCTCTGGGCACAGCCCTGGTATTTGGGCCCCCCTAAAATTTGTCTTTTGGTCTCCCTTCATGTAAACCCCACAAAAAGGCAACCAGAACCCGGGTACCCTCCTTTAAAACGGCCACCCCCCCGGCCACGAGGTTTTTGTTGGGTTCAGATGCCGCCCAGTCCAGCTGCCCTCTCCCGGCTTGGGGCCCCGTGGCTTCGAGGAGCCGCTGCTGGAGTTCTCCGGGGCCTGCGAGGGCTGCGGGGAGACGCCCTACGCCAAGCTGGTCACGCAGATGCGCCGCGGGCGAAAAAGACGTTGGGCATGGGCCGCATGGGCCATGGACCCCCTGAGATTTTTATGTTTGGGCGGGAACCAGTGAAGCGAAGAACACGTGTTGTTGTTGTTGTTGTTTTTTCCCCTCTTTTTCTTCTGTTTGCCTCACGACGTGAGTTCATGGACGACCTTTTCGGTTGTAAGAAGGTCAAACAAACAGATGGCGAAGGCTGTTGCACTTGGTTGTTTCAGAATCTACTAGGGAAATCCATCTATTTTCAACCGGAAGGACACAGATGCAGTTGAACAACACGAGTCTTTTTATATTACCTCTTTCCCTGAGTTCACGGACTTTAGTCACTTGTTCGGATGGGACCATTTTTGTGGCAAACAAAAGGTTTCGGGAGTTTTGGCCGCCTCTCTCAGGAAGTGAGGTTAGGGCTGTTCTCAAGGGGTATGTGTGGCTGGGTTTTCTTCAATCAAATTGAACTCTTGAGCATGAACATGGCCATGAATTTTAAGTAGAGAGCCCTTGCATTCATGTCCACCTACCATCCATTTGAAAAGAGGTACTTCCTTCTTAGAATTCATAGCCACATGGGTAGGGTTGTTCCTTGAAATTTGATTTAGACATTTGAACACCACCACCCCACTCTTATTTCAAAATGGTCTTTTTGTTGAGCGTCAAACCCAGTTTGGTTTGGTGGCCCTTTACCTTGTCCGAAAGTGATTTGTGCCAGCGTTTCTGCAAGAAACCAAATCAATCTGGAAATCTGATTTATTCAATCAATAGCTTCTTTCAACAGCTGTTCAATGTTTCTTAACTATGAATCACTTTCTTATAAATTATTGTTATGATTTACTCCAACCCCCAGGAACCCTTCGAAATGCGAAACTGGCTGATTTGATCAACAGCCTAGGGGAAATCGCTTTAAAGGATTGATCACTTCCATGGAAAAGGGTCATTTGGGGGCCAATATTGATCAACCCCCAAATAGATTGGGGCACAGCCTCACCATGGAAGAGCGTCTCAAACGGAAACGTGTTATGCAATCGGGCATGCCTCTTAGTTGGTTTATGTGGGCCACTTAAACGTTTCCAAGCGGGCGTCCTGGGTTTGTTTCCCTTTGACCTACTCGGGTGATTTGGATGCTTGCAAAGTGGGGCAGGGTCCCTGAAAATGAAGAGGATGTCACTTCAATCTGGTGATACCCCCATTGTCATGTGAACATTTTATGGTTGTGCCTAGATTTGTGTAAATTCCCTCTGGATATTGATTTGAGATATCAAGCCAACAAACACGGTTTCATGCTCGGACCCTCCTTCCGAAAGCAAAGACTTGCTTACAAGGGAGAAGGGGATGCATTTCCTTGGAGACTTTGGGTGCTTGTTGTTTCTGTGAATTGCGTCATTTCCTTGCGTCCCATTCATTTTCCCATGGATCCAGGCTTGACTTGAAGTCAGGACCCCTCAAAGGATCCTTTTGGTGTCCCTTGAACGGGGGCCAGTGTATGGTTGTTGAAACATGGCCAAAACATGGATGTATCTTTTTTGGGGGGGACCGCAAAATGCCGGGTTTCCTGTTGGTTTCCCGTTAAAACCCACCAATAAAGGGAACACCCTCACCAAAAAGACAGACCCACATGCCTCTACCCACTCTTGCAACCTCAAGGGGCAAAACCTCCTTCTCAATTTCCCATGTCCTAGGCCGTTTTTCCTCTTTCTCCTTATAAAACCAGCAACAAACAGGTAACCCCGAATTGGTGGTTTGGATGTGTATTTGAAGCCCTGCTTCTGTTCGGGTGCCCCCGAAAACATCTCCAAACCGGACTCCATTCTCTTGGTGCAAACTGAGGCTCCCCCCTCGGCCAAGTGCTAACCGTTCGGTTGCCCTTACTCACAAAGTCCCCAGTTCAGTGGTGGGTTGGCTATCCACTAGCTGGGCGAATCAAACATCCAAGTAGGCTTTGGATGTGAAAGGGAGACTGAGACTAAGACCTTCTTGCGGCGCGCTTTTGGGTCGGATCAGGTTCGGGCGCCGGCTGATTGTGGCCAACGCCACAGGCGGGGAAGTTTGTTGGTTCAGGCTTTTCGGGACGAGAGAGCTTGCTGGTAGTGGCGGCCGGGAGGGGGCGAAAGAATGAATTGCATGGATTCTTCCAGGATTATTTTGAGTTTTGGTTTGGAGTCCACCACCCCGTTCTAATTTCTTTGGCCCTGAAAGAAACCCAGAAAATTGGTGTTTATTTTCGGAGGTTCAGGTTGAGTTGGGATGTTTCACAAGGTTAGGCACGGTGGACAAAGGTGAGTCTTGTGAAGCCAAGAGGAAACCAACCATGTTGGGTGTCCAAATTATATTTGCAGACAACCTTTTGTCTGGGGTTTCCACTTTTTGGCGTGGCCAAAGGAACTTCCTTCCTAATTGACACTCACAGGAATCAAGCACTTTGGTACGGTGGATGGACAACATTCTGACTAGGGCTTGCGCCAGTTGCGATGGAGGAAGCCCTAGTAGTGGGATTTGGGTCTTTCTTTGGGGGGTACTCTCTTTTGGTTGGTTGTTTGCTTTTTCGGAGTTTTTCACCATTGGCACCACCCCAAGCTCAAGTAAAGCCAAATTGATGTATGCATGTTTGGTTCTTGGTCCGGCGTTTTGTCCTTTTCACCGTGGTTTACAGGGACGCCAAAAGGAAACGCCGCAGGCTGCAGCAGCATCTGGGGCGGCACCGCCGGCTGGGTGCCCTACGCCACCGACAAGGCGGGCCGGGGTCGGACGGCGAAGCCGGTGGACGCCAGCAGACACGGCGTCTCTTCACGAAGGGTTGGCAAGTTTTTAGGTGCTTTGTAGTGGTTTTTGTGGATTTAGGTGTTTTTAGGCGTTTTTCGTTTTAGTTTGGGTTCTGATTATTTGTAGGGGCTGCACAAATCGATCTTTTTGCTACCATAGCAACGGTTGGAAGAGAGTGATACGGATGTTTGGGCCAAAAGGAAAACCAAATGTCTTCGAGGATTCCCGTATCTTCTGTTTGCTGAAATGAATATTTTGTACTTCCCCTGTTTGGTTTCAAAGGAAATCTGTCACTACTACTGGACATATGTTTTTTTTTCCCAAGCTTCAAGCAAATGGAAGTTATTGAGGCTCACGCCCGTATGTGTCAGTACAGCACACCCAACAAATGTGGTTGGTAAAGACAAGCCAATCACAGCTATGATCCAGGGAACACTCCAGCCTTTTGTGCAGCTGCTGCCATACCAAGGGTTGTGAAGACTCGGCTCGCGAATCCTGGCTCGGGGAAATGGGCGGCTTCGTACCGACCCTCACACTCAGGGCTGCTTGCAACAGGCTTCTTTTCCGCAACCTGGTGGTAGTTTTCATTTAACCAACTGAAAGTTAAACTTGTAGCAGGGGATCTGCTCCAGAAATCCGTCCGGCGACCCTTAGTTGGTTTTTGGATTCGTGGCTTGGGGCAAATGGGAAATCACCCCGATTTCACCACCCAACCACCGGGCTCCAGACCAATTGGCTGGGAGCTGAAAAGCCGCTTGGTTGCTAAACGCGGCAGCCCGAAAAAAAGAAAGAAAGAGGAAGGGACGAGAAGACCCACCCATGTTGCGGAGCCCACCTCTCCTTTCCCTCGGGTCTCCACGAGCCTTCGGATTTGGTCTCCGCCCCGCGCGCGGAAGCCCCGGAAGCCGCAGGCCACGGGGAAGGGCACGGCCTGGGGCAACTCCCTCTTCGAGGACAACGCGGAGTACGGCCTCGGCCAGGCGGATCGAAATCGGACTCGAGTTCGGATTTGTGGAGTCCGGCGTCGGTCGGTTGGGGGTGAGGCTTAGTTTTGAGGGGGTCGGGGGGGTTGAGGGGGTTGAGGGGGTTGAGGGGGTTGGGAGGGGTATCCAAGTTGCTGAGAAATAGAAAGATCAAAAGTCGAAATAGTGAAGGATTCCCTCTACAAAAAATAGGGGAGACCCCATATTAGTCAACAAGCTCGTTCACCTTGCTGTGGCCTCAAAGTGACCAATTTGAAGGGTACCAGGCAAGACACGTCACCAAAGAACACCCAGGCAACATGCAAGAACACAGCGCAAAGAAAACAAGGCAACCACAGCAACACGCAAAGAACAATGGCAAGCAATGCAAAGACCCCCCATAACAAAGAACATGGCAAGACAGCAGCAATCAGCATACATAGAACCCGCACAACAAACTATACAAGGGGAAACAACGCAAGTCCATCAACAAGTGCAACCAAACACGCAAAGCAGTCAACACCCCAAAAAAAACATGAAGCGTGTATATAGGTATACATATTATAATAAGAACATGCTGTATGCATATGCTGCATATATGCCATACATATAGGTAATGTATGTAGATTATATATATATATATATATATATATTATATATACATGCACGTGAATAATGGCACCACCCGTCAATTACTTCATCACCTAGGGCAATTATATATACATACACATATATATATATATATATATTAATGTACACATGTATAGAGCACCACACGTGACGCCGCCTCGAGGTGATGAGCGTGAAGCAGCGCCGGCGCCTGCTGCGTGACCGTGTGGAGGCAGCGCTGGCGCGGGCAGGGAAGCTCATGAGCGTGGCACTGAGGCGCTCCCGGGGCGGGGGGGGGGGGGCTGTAGGGTTTGGGGTGGGGGGTGAGGGGGCGAGGGGGTGAGGGGGTGAGGGGGCGAGGGGGTGAGGGGGTGAGGTGGAGGTGGTGAGTGGTGAGGTGGTGAGAGGGTGAGGGTGACGGGGTGAGGGGGTGAGGGGGTGAGGGCGGGAGGGGGGTGAGGGGGTGAGGGTGCCCAAAGGGCCGAAGATGTTCGATCCATGGGAAACATCTGCCAGCTGGCAACCAGAAGTTGGCAGTTTACCTCCATGTTGTTGGCTTCATGTTTTTCAATGGGCACATCCTACGTTTGCTTGCTGTTTGGTTTGAATGCATCATTTACGGCCTCAGGCGCAGCGAAGTACAGAAGTACAAGACCAGCTTAGCAAAACTTGTGAAGCTCCTGAAATGCTTCCCCGTTTACCAGCAAAGAGTAGATCACTTTTTGCCCGGGGTCAGCCCCAGCACAGCAGTTTGGGTAGTACGTAGCTATCCCCAGGCTGGATAGAACTCCTGCACCCGTCAGGATGCATGAACCCGGGTGAGTGTGAAGGACAAACGACCTACCAACTGGTGCGAATCGGACTTGAGACGGCTTTTGTTCTTCCCCTCGAGGAGCATATACCCACATTTGTGTCAAAATAGGGCGAGCCCCCAAAAATGATGCTCCTTTTTGGTTTCCCTACAAACCAACCCCAAAACGGGTTCCCTCAAAACAGACACACCCACATTTTGTCCTCCTTTTTGTTTGGGTGGTTTTCCCTTTACCAACTCCCACGGTGACCTGTTTCCCTTGGCGCCTTTAGGCTCATACTTCTGCTGCGAGCGGAGATGGCAGTTGGTTCTTGCCTCCAGGTTTTAGGAAACAAAACTGGGCCCCTTCAGGTCAGTGGGTCCTATTAAAATTCGCAAGAGAGGGATTCTGCGTGCTTAAGGTTGGATTTGGAGGGATTCTCGAAATGACTGTGCGGCCATTGAGCGGCTAGTCGTGAGGATTAAGCCCCCTCCCCAGAAGAAAGAAGTCCATTATTCCTTCCGCGTTTCCTTCCGCGACGCATGTTATTTTTCACTCCCAATTTACACATTGTTTCCAGCTGAAAGCTATGGGGCCGATCGGCCCAGAGGGCGAAATGGGGTGGTTTGAGACAACTTTAAGGAGGGCTCCAGATATTTGGTTCCCGAAAGTTCCGGGGCTGTTGCTGCCGCGCCATGAGCCCATCTCCAGGAGCCTCCTGGAGCAGTGGCTCGAGTTCGGCGAGGACTCGCTCGCGCGCTCGGTTTGGTCGGAATGTCGTTCGCCGAGGGGGGGGGTCTAGATGTTTTTGGTTGGTTTAGTATTTCGCCCACAACTTGTAGCAACACGTCGATGCTTCTTCCTTCCAGCATGCTTGAGGTTGGGAGGACAAACGCCAACACCTCCACCCCTATGTGGCAGATGGTGACCCAAGGGTGTGTGTGTGCTCTTAGGGGGTCCAAAACAGACCACGGGTTCCGCGGGCCTACTGGATGAGTGCTGTTTAAACAAGGTTTTTTCCATTTCCCTGTTTTTTTTTGCCTCCAAGAAGTGGCGAGCGTTTCGATCAACTTTTGATTGGGGGAAATCCAGTGACCCCTGTTCAAAGGAGAGCAAGAGGACACCGTTGCTCATGTTCCAGGGCTCCTGTCGTACGGATCGATCCGTGTTGTTCCTTTGACTTCTTGTCATTCACCCAGACTCAGGTTGCCCCCAATTGGTGGTTTGGATTGGTGGTTTGGGGTTTTGAACTCAAGGTTCTTGTTGAGGGCAAATGGGACAATGCCTAAGCTCCAACCACCGGCCCCCAATCCACCAAACCGAGGGAAGCTGATAGACTATCGTTCATAGACCTCAATCTCACTTCCTGAGTTCATGGAAGACCGTTTTAGTGTCCAACAAAAGGTTGGACTTTTTTGACCAGTCCACTCAGGAAGGCAGTTATGGTTTTCCTTCAAAAGGGCCAGAGTGAATTATGAGTCACACCCGCGAAAGCCCCCTGTTGTTCACCTCCTTTGCTTTCGCACCAGAAACAGCCGCGCATGCACCCAGATTCCCAGGACGACCTGGTTTCCTACAAAGACCCTAAGCTCGCAAAGGGTCTTATTTTGGGAAGGGGGGGGGTTGCCCTCTTAAAAACACGACCCCAGCGCTTTAAAACAAGAGCAGGTTGTTTATACAAGGAGGTTTCCACAAGCTTTTCAGGGGCGACCGACTCTGCAGTCAGATCCCGTGCGTGTGGGGAGCTCAGACGCGTGCTGGAGCACAATATTCTGATTCAGTGCCAAATGAAGCCATCGCAGCCGAAGAGGTGACTAGCGACTATTGATGACCTGAACTTACCACTCAGACCAATCATGTCAACTTCGGATCAATGTGGAGGATGCTAATCAGAGGAGCCCCCCCAAAATCGAATTCATGTCCTCAAACGGGGAGCCACCTCTGATTACGGGCCTCCGTATTAAATCCGAAGTTAGCATCAAGAGAGTTCCCTTCAAAAAGGCCTTTTGTCTAAAGAGAAACTCTACGGATGAGTTTTCAAGGGTATGACTCCTATTATGACCTTTCAAGGGTACCTTTGAAGGGTAAGAGGACCCCCAGATTACTCAACCCCAGTGAAATAATAGGTTTGGCTTTATTGGGGCACCATCACTTGAGAGGAACGACCCCCCACTCTCCTTGAAAAAACAAACTGGCCAAGACGGAGAAACAAATAATACTAATAATAATAATAATAATAATAATAAAACGAGACAATCCCAAAATAAATCCGCACCCAAAAACAAATCGGACCCTTGGGTTCACCTGGCCTGACTAGGACGGGGTCATCTCCGAGCGCATCTCCGACGAGCTGCAGCCCTTGCTGGAGGCCGAGAAGGACAAGGCCAAGGCGCGGGAAACGGGCCGTGTGACTGGACACGGACGGCTCGAAAATGGAAAAAACGGAGGGCTGAGGCAACTCGGTCTCCCAGTAGTGCCCTTTTACCAACTTTTTTTTGGGCAGGGTTCCCCTACTAAAATAGACTACAGAAAATTGCGCACCCTTATTCTAACCTCTCTACTGGAGGACCTAGGCAAGAAGGTTTTTCCATTTGTTTGCTTCAGGATATGTGTTATTTTCCCTCTACATTGTAGTTGTCCTTTTGGTTGCCCTTTAATTAAGCTAAAAAAGGAAAACCCATGGGTTTTCTCCCGTTTGCTTTCAGTGGATTGGTTAATTTGCGCCCCCATGAAACGTTGACGTGGAAAACAATGGAGGAAACTTGCCAGAGCATGAGTTTCTATAGAGGCACTCAAGGAACTGAGTGTTAAAAGATTGGTTGTGCCTCCCCACCCAGAGAAATAGGCTCAGGGGTATCGGGGGGACCCAACAGCCCCTGAACCACCTGGAACCGAATCTCTGAAAGGTCTCCCTGAAAGCACCCCTTGTCGCCTATTTGGGCCTATTGACTTCATATCTTTCAGTTTGGGGAAAAAAGCTGATTTTTAAGATATCATGCAAAAAAAATCGGAGAGGGGGGGGGCTGAGATTTCCCCCAGAATTAGATGCTTACGCCAGCTTTCAGAGCTGCCACACCCAGATCTTGAGCTTGACATTTAAGCAGAACATGCTCCCATTAAGAATAACACCCATCCCAACGCGGCGTTTGTTCCCGCTGTGCGCAAACGCGGCTTCAGCGCATGCATGCCAACTGCTGAGGGAGCAGTGATCTTCCGGGCAGACAAATTGTCCCTTGAGGAAACTTGTCTTCCAGGAACGATTTCCAAACGCCAGTTTCCACGTTAGACAGGAGAGTCCACCAAAAAGTGGCACCTAAGTACCCCCGCTATTTCTCTGTGGAGGAGATTGCGGAGATGGTCCGGCTCAAGGACTTGCCCCTTGGCCTGTTGTTCCTGCGGTTCCGGAAGCGCGGGATCCTTTCTGGGATCTGCGATCCGGATACTGTTTCTGAGGTGATTCTGTTGATTCTTTTAAGATTGTTTGGGTGTGTCTTTTTTGAGTCGGTTCCCCTTTCTTTTGTGGCTTTATCGGGAAGCCAAAAGGAAAACCACCATTTTGGGCGGTCCACTAACAAAAGCGACACGCCCATTTCTGGGGGTTATCAAAGTCACAAGCTGGTTGGTGGTTGGATCAGGGACATGTTTCGAATCAGGCTGATTCCCCATTCTCTTCATCGTCATTTTCAAAAGAACCCGCAGTTCCTTGGGTTTAGGCAAGAGGGAAGTTACCCCTAGACCAGAATACTCAAGCCACTCTTGGTTTCAGCCCCCTCATTTGGCAAAATCGTTGTTTGCTTAAGAATATGTTTGCTTTTTAAGTTTAACATTTCCAGGAGGCCTTCGGCAAATGGAAGCTATACATGTAGGAAGAGCCCAAGTCACATGGTCGCAAAATCTGGGGACTTCGTTGGGAAGTCCTTCAGTATCGCAGGCAAGCCCCAACCCCTTTCTCGATGCCTTGCAGATTGGAACTTTGCTGACCAACATTTGGAATGGGCTGCACTCTCAAGACGCCCTGACAAGTTTCAATGGACGCCGCCAGTCAATTGATTCACTTTTGATTTGGGGAAATCCGGTGACCCCTGTGACCAGGGGGCTTGGAACAAGATCCAGCCCAGAGGTTCGCCAGGAAGAGGATTCCAGCTGTGGACCGTGACTTTTGACGATGCGGGGTGTCCCTTCTTCAAAAAAATGGGCGACAATGTGCTGAGTTATTGGTATCTTCTGTAGTCGAGGGGGTTGGGAAACTTAGAACACTATTTTGGAAACGGAGGTTACTCTCCAATTTCCCATGTTGGGGACATGAATGTTGACCATGGCTCAGGTAGCTGGGGGTCGAGGATCTCACTCTAGTCGACCCAGGTTTCTTTTATCGGGTCCTTTAAACCACCGTTTAGCTGAGCAGACGCGGATGTGTGTGTGTGTGAGCGTTTTGTTGAGGCTACCCTTTGACCATGGTTCAAAGGGAAACCAAAAAGAAGCCAACGCCCATGTGGCTCCCAATGTACCAGGGACACCTTTCAACCCCCAGAATCACCAAATCCAAACCAAGTTCAACTACGGGTTACCTGACTTATGATTTACCCTGGTGGTTGTTTATTTAGTTGTAATACTACGGGAATCCATAAATCCGCCGCAGGATCCGCAGAGATGTTCGCAGGGAAAACCAAAAGGAGACCGAGCACCTGGCTTTCAAAGCCCCGTGGTCTAAGATGAGTTTCACCACCCCCAAGCCGCTATAAACCCTTCATCTAGTGGCACTATAGTAGTTCTAAGTCCAAGTACGTCCCTGGGGGTAGTTTTTTTTTTGAGGGTAGTGGAAACCAGCAGACCCTTGGATTTCTTGGCCCAGGTTCACCAAGCCCTCCATGTGGATGTTCGGCGGGGACGGCTGGGCCAACGACATCGGGTACGGGGGCATCGACCACGCCATCGCCTCCGGGAACAACGTGAAGATCGTGGTCTTGGACACCGAGGCGGTTTTGATCCCTCAAAAGCTCTGTTGCAGTGGGTTGCTTCCTTGTTCCTTTTTCTGGGTAAGGGTTCCCCTTTAAAGTCAACCAACAAAAAAAGGGTGCCCTTTTTTCCCATGGCCACTGGGCATCTGCGAATAGGTATGGGTCAAAATGAAACCACCTTGCCACCTGGATATGGACCGCAGGTTTTAGTACCTGTTTCCATTTGCCAGGGGTTCCATTTTGGGTACCTACTTTTGACCCACACCCAAATGTTTGGAGGGATCTCCTTTGGGCTGTTGCCGGGTGGATTCTTTACAGGTGGAGCTTTTAGTCGAATTTCGGCTTTTGGCTTGTGCCATGGATTTGCCGGATTTGACGAGTTTTGCCTGCTGGAAGGCAGAGAGAGATATGGATGTTTCTCAAAATCAAAAGTTGGACCCCTCCAAAGTTTGGTTTTGTTATGGTTTCTCATAAAATACCCACCCAAATGGCTTCTCCATTTTGAGAAACTCCCCGAAAAAGATGTTTCGAGGACTCTTCTGGGGGGACCCCGTTGAACAATGGTAGGGTATGTTGGAGTCATGGAGCTGAAAACAACAACATCACAAACGGAAAGTCAATCGGGTGGAATGTGGAGATAAATATATGTGCGTGTATACATGTGGTTACCTCTCGCCCCCATAGCTAGTGATGCATTTGCTGCTGTCATTCACATACTTGTGTAGTGTGCATGGGCGAGTGATTCTGAGTTTGTTGCTGAACTCGTACCAAAAACCAACAAGTTTTGGCAACCCCTTTTTTGACCCCCCCCCTTTTCGGTTGATTTCCGGGTCACCCTGCACATTGTCAGCCGCAACCCCAAAAGACCTATGTTTCTCTCATGGAAGCTCCTCTTGGGTTATGGACCCATATTTTGGGTTTTCAGTTGGTTTTGCAGAGGAATATGGAACTTATCAAATCACCGCTTCGAACTATTCCCAGCCAGATGTGTGCCGCCGTTTTTCTCCGTGCTTTCAGCCTTGCGCGATTCAACAACCAGCACAAATTGACGCAACGAATCCAAATTGCACTTCCATTCTCACAGGCCACTGCAGTATCCACACACCGCGCCCTTTGGCCAAACACAGACACTCCGACATGGACCTAAGATCTGGCAGGATCTGGCAGAGTCCGGCTTACGAGGCCACTTATTAGGGGCGCTGAAGTAAACCGTAAACCCCTTGTTGATTGATAGGGGGTGCACTCCAACATGATTTTCATTGGCAGACTTAGCTTACCTTTTTAACCTTTGCAGTTTTGGTTTTCCATAATTTTGCATGTCGAAGTGAAAGGTTAACTTTTTTGCAGGGGATCGAAGTCTGATGCCACCGTGGATACAGTTAGGATGGATGAACCCGCAGGACAAATCGCTGATGAACCACCAACGGACTTGGCAACGTTCTAACTCCAAGAAGGGACACGTGGCTCGGTTCCTACCTGGCTTCATCACATTGGTGATTTCTATATGAAACTAAGCCACACAGACACACATGGCTCACATGTCTATAAATATAATATATATATATATATATGCATATATATATATATATATTCATTCATTCATAGATACTTGACCCTTCGCTTGCGCTCGCCCATCGACCCCGCAGCCACCAAAAGACGTTTGTACATACTATGCACATATTTCTCTACACACGTACATCGGTGTATGCATACACCTGCTATCTATTCACTTCTTTATTCCTGCACCTCCTAGCATTCTCCCGGGATGTGGGCCGTGGGTTTGTGTCCTCTCAACTCTCGCCTCCTCGCCGCTCGCTTCGCCGATTTTCGGATTTTTTCGGAGTCCTCGGAGAGTCTCGGAGTCGATTGAGAGGTCTACAGCAACACCGGGGGGCAGAGCTCCAAGGCCACGCCCATGGGCGCCGTGGCCAAGTTCGCCCAGGCCGAAGGGCCCGCGGGCTCGAAGGGCTGCGTGAGTCGTCGGGTCTCGGCGAGTTCGTTTTTTTTTTTGGTTTGGGGGCTTCGATATTTATCTAAACGAAGGATAGTAAGGCAAAATCCCAACTATAAATAGGTGTCTTCGCCGCCTTTTGGATTCCTTACATGGTTCTGTGTAGACCATTTCTATGCCAATCGGTTTTATGACTCTGAGTTTTCTTTTGGGTGCATGTTTAGGGGAAAATGAACAAGGGAACCCTCTGAAGGGCACTGTTTCAGCAAGCCCCAAGGCCTCACTTGCAGGAAGCCAGTGGAATGGTTAGATGGCCCGAGCCACCGGGCCTGGACTAAACCTGTTGCACATTTCAGGCGGGCAGGGACCAGCGCAAGAAGGACCTCGGGGCAATGGCCATGGCGTACCAGCACGTCTACGCGCCGCGCTCGGCGGTCAAGAGGGTCAAGCGCTCGAATCGGAGCTTGTTTTTGGAAAGCTACCCAATAATAGGCTTTGGGGTGGTTTGGGTTCCGGGGCTGTTGGGCATAGCACCCGGGCTTATTTTTGGTCTTAGGCCCTGAGAAAAAATGCAAATAATATTAGCTAATACGGTATCTGCCCAAAGGTGTCATGGTGGATGGGTTTTTTAGAATATAAAGGGCTAAGTGATTGCACTATATTCCCTTATCATGACCAAGTTTGGGTTTGAGGTCCCCCGCAACCCCATTCCAGTTATTTCAGGCAACCCCTAGTGGTGGTTTTTATTGGCCCTGGTTCTTGTAGAGAGTAAATGGGGAAACTACCTCAGGAGCAACACCTCCACACAACCGGGCTCCAAACCACCAGCCAGAGTACTCCGGAACCCCTCCGGAGCCCGGCATCCACACCTGGGCCGATTCCAGCGGCCCGAAGGGCCCGGGTGTTTGGTCAATCGACCCCAGTCTTTTCCAGACATTCGTTTCTTTTGACCGGAGATCACAGCTGGTGGTTTCCCTTTACCCACGGGCCAAAGTGAGCTTTTAATGAAGGGCAAGTGGTTCTGGCTTTTCAACCCGGCGGCTTTCTGGAAAGCAACCCAGGTGTGGGGAAGCGGTTCTGGAACAATGCGGAGCAGGAATATTATATATGTATGTTGAAAGATACACATATTCTTCGATTCGTGGCCCCGCGACAACAGTCAGAGGTAACGCCGCGCCAAAATCAAGGCAAGAGCAAATGGGTTCGATCAGAATACATTTGTATATATTTGCTTATTTTCTCTATATCTATACATGTGTTGGGGTAAAACTTTAAACCCATGCTGAAGGTCCGGAACTCGAGGATTCCGGGATCCTTCCTCCCGGCCTCGCTCCTTCCGGCCTCCCGCCTTCAGCGCCATCGATGCCTCCTCGCCTTCCGATGGATGCGTCAGGTGGCCTCGTGCGCCATCGGGGCCAACTACAAGCAGACGGTGGAGGCCTTCGCCGAGGCGGAGAAGTACGCACCTCGGAAGAACGAGCCGAGCAAGAGAAGACGACGAGAGGAGTTGCGCTCCCGGGGAGAGGGGGGGGGGACGGACGGGTTGGGGGGGGAGAAGTGGGTGGCTCACGTCGTTTTGTTTTTTTGGAGTTGGTAAACTTGGGCCCCTTAGTTTGGCGGAAAAGGGGAACTAAGAGGAGAACACATTTTGAGACAAGGCCAAGGTCCGCCAGGGTTTGATATTTTTGGGGTCCCGAAAGGCGGGAGGCCAGAAGGAAAATCATTTCTTCATGTATACATATATATATATATATATATGAGTGTTGTTGCCTTTTGTTTTGGGGGGGGGGGGAGATGAACTTGAGGACTGATTTTGGGGAAACGGGGGGGGGATCAGTGGTATTATTTCGTGCGCAGAGAGCAGTCTGTTTGGTGCCATGTTTGGTTGGAGAAAGTGGGGTTTGTTTGGTGGAGAGAGTTGATCTGTTTGCCATGTGGGGCCTGCAACCTGGGCTTTTGAGCAGATTATGCCTGACTGAAACCTGGGTTTCCCTCGTGTCTTGGTGGCCTCTGTTCTTTTTGAGCACATTGTTTGACTGCCGGCTGCTTAATTTTGGGACAGTTACTTGAGGAAGCCAGGGTTGGTGTGTCGATTGTTTGGTCTCCTGTTCGGTTGAACAAAAGCGAGACCCCTTTGAAGGCGGTTGGTTCTGCACTCACAGAAGAGGGCCACAGTAGCTTCAACCAGCAGTGGGAAAGGGGTGAAACGGCAAAGCAGAGTCAAGAAATGAGGGGAAAAAAAAAACGGGCTCCTCAAAACAATGACCACACTGCAAGCAGCTGGCAGATTGGGCGAGGCGGTTTTGCCGGGGACCAGTTTTCTACCCTTTTGCGGACCAGGTCTTTGGTGTAGCCCTTCTTCAAAGCGCAAGACATAATTTTCGCACCCGAAGGCGAAATGAGGGGAGCTGCTTTTGCCAGGTTTTCACGAGTAGATATGTACCCCAATCCGAATGGTGTAAAGTGCAGTAATCCCTTTGGTGCATTTTGCTTGGATGTTAGGACTTTAAGTTTTTGCCAACTAAGGGGTTTTCCATTAAACCACTAAAAGTTAAACTTTTAGCAGAGGAGCAGAAAGCAACCGAGATCCTGCACCATGTGGGATAGATGAACTCCGAGCAACGGGATAGCCTAGCGATCACCTCGAATTTGACGCAAACATTTGCTCCAAGGATGGGCCAGCGCTGCTGATGTGCTACTCCCCGTGCATCGAGCACCGCTTCTTCAAGACAGGCAAGGTGGGTTAGGATGGGATTGGCCGGACGCCTGGACGCTCCAAGCCATTCATGGACATCTTCAGGGCAAATTGGGGCGGTGGGGGTACTGTGGACAAAAACATCCACTTCGCACCAGCTAGTAGGTGGCCTATCTCATGATTCACAGGGTTTTACTTGTCAATCCTATTCGGTGAGAAGCATATTTCGTCCATCCAGAGTATCACTATCGCTATGACACGCTTAAGAAGTTTCCTTATATTAAAGGTGTATCTTCGGCCTATCCAGGCTTATCCATGGTTAGCCCTCCCCCCGTTCAAATTAGCTCATTTTTTGGAGATCCAGGACAAATCGGTGTAAAATGGGGTTGTGGGGTTGATCATCATGATGAAGAACACCCTCAAACTGACTGGCTTGCTGTTGGTTTCCCAATTCAATCATAAAAAGGGTACCTTCAACAAAAATGACTCGCCCATATGTGTATATATATATATACATATACATATATACATACACATATATATATATATGATCATTGAGCCCCCCAACCCAAGCATGGCCAGATGAAGTTCGCAGGCTCATCAATGTGCGCCTTCCCTGTTGACTCGTTTCCCTGCTTTTGTCATGGAAGCCAGCTTTTCCGGAATTTCTACAGGGAGTCGGATTTCCAAACACCAACCAAAAGAACGAGGGTTTTCCGTGAACCTTCTCTTTTTGCTGGTTTCTTAGATTTTTGGTAGACTTGTTTATGACTCAAAGCAGGTTTTTGCATGTGCCCACAAACTTGTGCCGTTGTGCGGTTTGGTTATTCAGAAGGGAATGCTTGCTACTGCATTGGACGAAACCCGTTCGCACCACCTAAGAAACCATGAAACCGTTGTTTGTTGGTATTTACAGGGGAATCGCATCCTTCAAGGGTTTCTTAGGTAGCGCGAAATGGATTTCGTCAATCCACAGTAGCTAAGCAGTGCCTCAAAGTGGTATGTGAGGCGGGATTCGCCCATTTGCTCAAGGGAAGTAAATAAGTGTCCCCTTCCAGGGAGGGTTGGTGAAGCGCGGGCCCCAACCAAAATTTGCAGGTGTCCCCATGTTTAGTAGTTCCCTTTTCAGCCCGTTTAAATATCACGTTCTGGGCCACTTTCAGATGAGTTTTCACTTGGTGGGGGATGTTTATGGCATAGCCCTGAAGGATACAAATTCGGGCAAGTTGTTTGCAGCGGCTTAGATGTCTCACATCCGGCGCTTTTTTTCTTTCTCTGCACTATATAGGAGACTTCCTCCGGTGGGAGCTGCGTGAGTGTTCCGAAAGTCCAAACTAGGACCCCCTGAACGTCACGTTCCATGTTACTTAGTGGGAGGGTACGACTTGGGCAAGTGAAAATGGGAATTTGGGCCCAGCTGGTTTGGCTCCCCTGCACCTCGGCGCGAGGCCTATCTGCCATGTCTCTGGATCAGAAGGATGCTGTTGAGTGCACCTCGCTGGGTTTGGGGCCGTCTGGAACCGGTTGGGGCCAGTAAAGGACCCCACAAGGCATGGGTGCGTCCTTTTTGGTGGATTCCAGTTTCAAGCCAAACGGAAACCATCCGTTTTTGGGGTTTCCCCTATTTGAGACAGACCCAGATGGTCTAGAGGCTTGTGGTGGCGTTTGAAGGGTGGGAAAACGCGGTCAAGCCACTGCGAAGGACTTCACTTTGGACCCAGAACCAGTTGGCGTTCGTTTCGTTTTGGTCGCTGTCGTTGTAAAGCTCAGTTGCCCAAAGGGGATCCACCTTTTGACCGGTTGCTTTCCCTGGTTTGGCAAAACTTCGCCTTTTATGTCCAGGTCCTCTGGTCAAAGTCAAGCAACAATAATATGTGTGTGTGTGTGTTCCCTTCGGAATTCTGGAACTTGATTGGACGACAAACCTTTTTAATGGGTCTGTTTTTGAGTTCAAAGGGAAACTTAAGGGATCCCTGTTGAAAGCAGCACCAAGGTGGGGCGAGCGAGCCAAATCATAGTGGCTCGTCTTTTTGGGAATCGGACCCCAACAAGGCGGTTTTTCCGGGTTCCTTTGACGTTCTCATTTTTTCACCAACCAAAAAGGGGGACCCTCACACGGCGCCACCCATATTTGTTGAGCCGATCGTTTTACTGACTTATTGGCTGACGAGACGTATCCATCAAAAACGCCCTGTTTGATCAAAACGGGGCCGAAAAGGAGATCGTCCTGGGCCTCCAGACTACAACAGAGCCATGTATAGCTATAATATGTGCCATGGTCAGGATTTGATATACCCTGCATAAGTTGCGTGTGTGGAAATTGAAAAAAAATAGAGAGTCTGACATAGACTAATCCGTTCCTCTAATAGTAACATGCGACTCCCCAATGAACAATTCTCTGCGGCGAAACAAATTGTATGGTTGGGGGTTCCTGGGTTTCAAGTGTGGCGACGTGTTTTGTTCACTTTTGGGTGGATCTGGTCATGAGCAGCCAAAATATGTTCCAAAATGCTGTCTTCAAGTAAAGGATTTAAACAGAAGCCGCAACCTGTTGTTCTTCTTCCACTGACTGAGGGGCAATGGGTCCCTGGACATTTTGCCGATCTCATCCCATCTTCAAGCTGATGTGAATCATGGCCTTGGTCCCCAGGAATCGTTACGATGGTCAACATTTCCTAAAAAGGCCCTGACCATCCATAGCAAGCACAAAGAAGACTCTCGGATCGACCATTGCATTTGCTTGAGTGTGTGGGTGTGTCGTTTTTGATGGTGCCGTTTTGGGTTGGTTGTAAACGGGAACAAACAGATAACAACATTTTTTTAAGTAAAGGCATTGTTATCGGGTGGTGGATGGTTCCCCACGTTGCTTGCGGGTCTCGCCAGTCTCAATGATCATGCTCCCTTCTGCGCCTTCCCTTCTCGCATCCACTTTTCTTGCGCCTTTTTTGTCGAGGGTACCCTTTTTGAGTAGGTTTCAATTGGAAACCACAGGGAACACCGTTGCGCAATTTTGCGCAGGTCAACCCCAAACAACAACCGCACACCCGTTTTGGCGCGCGAGTTTCGGGCGAATTGCTGAGGCGGGTACTGGCCCCTCTACCGCTTCAACCCCGCACTGGCCAAGCAGGCGGGCTTCGTAGGGCATAACCATGCCCTGGGATGCATTTACCACCATGCCAAGGTTGGGTTCATATAACCACCATTGTTTTCCTCTAGGATTGTCGTCATTTGAATTGAGTCGACCATTCTTTTTATTGGGGGTTGAACCCTGGGGCATGGTGAAATGGGTTGAAACTCCAGTTATCCCAGCTATCAGAATGGTTATGCCCCACTTAGTGGCTTGAACATCCAAGTTCGTTAGTTTCAAAGCTGTTGTTTGTTGGGTTCCTCCCCTCAAATGGTTAATTAAGAAGAGACCGCTTTGGAAGACCTGAGGGCTGCTTTCCTTTTTTCCCAGGGACCCTGCAAAGACCCCCTTCCAAATGCAGCCATAGGCCCAGCAGGTTGGGACGCGGGCCTGACTGCGGGCTCACTTCCTGAGTTCAGACGGTTTGTTGGAGGTCTGTTTTTTTCCAATCCGCTGGCGGTGAGAGAGGTGTCTCTTTAGAACTGAACTGCCGAACAAGGGCACCATTGGTTTCCACAGTCATTGGAGTTCCGCGTAAGTTGCCTGGTTTTTGCCAACCCTGAGAGTGCCCTCAAGCAGCTGGGTATCTCTGTTTAACGCGTTGGTCTCACTCGATGGGCACGCGCCCTATATTTTCATATATCTATATATATGGGGAAATGCATTGTTTTGCCCACCAAAATGCGTGGGATTTTCCTGAGAATTTGAGAGGGGCCCCTGGAGAGAGAAAGGACATCCACACCACTTTTTCTTGGTGGTTCCCAGCCATTTGTTTAGGTTTTTGGGCTTTTAGGGTTTAGTGGTTGGGTTTCCATTCAACCCACTAAAAGTTCAATCAAATCGCAGGGGATCTGAGGACATGTGCCATTTGGAACAAACAACACTGCGCCAGCCCACACCGAGGACCCTTGCCTTGTGGACGCGGCTTTCGTCCGTCGAGTTTTTCTTCAATTTCACGGAATGGGTTTGTCTCAGAGTAGCGGAAGCCTAAAATGTGCGGTTTCTCCTTGGGTTCCCTTTAAACCTGCCCAACAAAGGGTTCCAAGTCCAAAGATACGTTTTCTGGGAGCCTTTTGAGCGGGACGTTCTTGCATGCCCCAGACCCCAGTCCGATTGAAACACGCGACAAAAACACGGATGTGGTTTGATATCCGTTTTGAACAGATCAGTTTTCAACGCACCGATGGGTTGCTGACGTGAGTCCGCAGACCCAATCGGCAGGCTGTGAATGCTGCACCCGACACAATTGGGTGTGTTGTCTCTTCAAAAAAAGCCTTTTGATTGATATGGAAAGGAAAGCCCACGGAAACCAAACAAATCACCTTTAACTCAAGGGTCCCCCGGATTTTGAGGACACCCACGCGCCCACGGGACGGGGTCCGTTTGTTACCCGTGGCTTTATTTGCAGCGAACCCCGGATAAATCAACCCCTGGTTGCTTTGGACTGGGCGGTGCCTCCTTGATTGCGGGTTTATGCAAAAAGGGGGCAACATCAACTCACTTGTCCAAAGCCGACCTTTCGACCTTTTGGTTTTCCCTTTTTGGGTTCCCATTTCCAATCATGGCAACCCCAAAGGTGATCACCTGTTGTTTCCAGGTTCTTTGGGCAACTGAGTCAACAGGGACGCCCACGAATCAATCCCAGGTGCGAATCGGCTGAGGAGCAAGGATTCCTCCCCTCATGCGACTGAAGTTCCTGACACTGAGCACTTTAATGGTGCGATTAAAAACGCGCGGCGCATGGACACCGTCAGCTTGATTCATTTGGGGTCAACATTATCAAGGGTTTTGGTTTTGAAGATCACATGTTTTGAACAAACCTCTGAGCAATCAAGACTATACTTCCCCTTTTTTGGTTGCTAAGACTAGACGTACTTAGCTTTTTCGGTGGTTTTGATCACATCCCATGCTTCGGGTCAGGGCGCCAACCCCTTCCTCCTGGACTCCAAGAAGGTCACGGGCGACGCGCCTCGGAAGCTTCGGACGCCTCGGGCGAAGCCGAAGGGGTTCGCGAGATCCGAAAGGTATGGAGCCTTGTGGTGTTTGGGGGGGTGGGGGGGTGGTTTTGGGGGGGGTGTTTTTCGGTGGTTTTTGGGCGGGTCAAAGGGACGAAGATGGGGAAACGACAAACCTTCTTGGGCGATGTTTGGTTTGTTTGTGTTTTTTTGGCTTGTTTTTGGTCGTTGTTTGTGTTTTTACATGGAGTTGTCAGTTGGAAGCCAAGAGCCCGAGCTTGAGGCGCGAGGTGTTCTTGCCCCCAAGGCTTTCGCAAGTGATACTGTGGATGGACCAAATCCATTTCGCGCCAGCTTCGTCCACCTATACCGCCCTGTACACCGTGAGATTTCAGTGGTTATTTTTGGGTTTTGCGCCAGTACGAGGCCCACACAATTCTCCCATGTGCTTGGCAGTCAAATGATGCTGGCGGCTCGGCGGCTTCAATGGCTTGAACGGATCTTCAACCCCCGATTAACCTTCCAAGTAAGCTCTGAAAAGAAAACGATTCTCCATGGCTCATTCCGCTCATTCCCCCTCCACCCCGGCACACACCTTGTGGTTGAACCTCTTCCACGCCCATTTGGGCGGTTTAAGATGGTTAAAGCATCACTTCTGCGCCGTCAAAACGTGAGTTTCATTTTGGGTGATATTGAACGGGACAGGAACACGCGTGAAATCTTAGAGCAAACGGGTGGCGTTTGCGCTTGGGGATTGGACCGGACCGTCAAAACAATGAACCTCCAAACCCTGCATAGTAGTCCATATTTTGTCCCAAATCAACACATCCCCCCCTCCCCCACGCGGGGAAGCTTAAAGCGCCCGCGCCCTCCCTCCTTGCTCCCTGCCACTCGCCTTGTGAAGTTCTCCACAACAACTGGGTACCGTCAAAAAGGACACCCCCCATCAGCTTTTGGGGGTATCCAAATGGGGGTCGATCAAAAGGTCTTTTACATGGGATGACCATCAGGGTAACCACGAAAAAAGATGATACTCCCACGGGACGAAAATATGCCTGGTCAAAACTGGGTGCCTTCCACCCAACATACTTTTCAAGCCCCAAATTCGCACCTCCGAACAGATTTGCCGCCTGCCTCGTGCGGTCCATGCGTCGAAGCGCGCCACGTGCGGTGCGCGGTGTGAATACACGGCCGAGGTCATGAAGTTCCTGAACCGCCAGAACCGCTACGCCCAGCTGGTGCGCAGCTCCCCGGCGGTGGCCGAGAAGCTCCAGGGCGAGCTGCAGGCCACTGAGGGGGGGGGGCGGGGTGAAGGAGGGCTGGAAGTCTTCACTGGTGTTGGTTCAAGTCTTTCTTTTTTTTCTCCTTCCTTGCTTGTTTCTGTTGGTTCTGTTCATTTTTAGTAGGGGGCCGCCAAAAACACCAGGTTTTTGCCAGCCCATACCAAGGGGTTGAGAGGTCTGCGGGTTGGGGTCTTGAAGTTCCTGAGTTCCTGGGCTTCAAAGCTTGGGTTTGGACACGTGGAGTCCGCCAACAGAAATCAATTGAGGGGCCCCTTGCGTTACATCTCTGATTACACAACCCCCACAACCGTTGGTATTTAGAGGCATCTCCTCTTTTCCCTGCAAACAAACGTGAAACCTGAGCATTTGAGGTGGAAAGGCGATTCCTCAACACGGTTGACACGTGCCTAACGGCAACAGGCAACCCGCTTTGAACAAAAGGCAAACGGCTCTTCAAACACACGGGTTGAATGGCAGAAGCACGAGGCGCGATTCGCGAGGAATCTTCTTTCGAGGCCCCGCCTCCCGTTTGATGTGTGGGATAGACGAAGGGACCTTTTGGTTTCCTCTGAGCAAAGAGAGCAATCGAAAGGAAACACCCCATTTTGGTGGGTCATCCCGATGTTTGACATATTCCCCATTTGGGTGATCAAAATTCAGATGTTTCTTTGAGACCCCATTTGTTTTTAGAAACTCTAGTTGTGAGAACCTCCTTGTTGTTGAACAACTCACATTTTGAGCCCCCCTCCCCCCCTTTTGCTGACAAGAACCCAGAAAACAAATACCCCAAAGGAATGAGGTTGCAACATAGACCCTAAGTGTCATCCCCCCCCCCAATGTTTTGAGAACACTCCTCATTCAGGTGTCCCTCAATTTCCCTTTTCGCACCTCAAATAGTGTCAGTTTCCATGGACCCACCGAATCATAGCTTTTAAAAGGGACATCTAGTGAGGCCCCCCCGCCCCTCCCCCCCACCCGCCCCTCGCCACTGTGCGGATTGAGGTCTACCTCAAGGACCGCCACGCCTCCCTGCGTGAGAAGGCGTCGCAGCTGTCGAAGGACGCCGCGTCCCTCAAGGACGGGGTCGCCATGGGCTCGCGTCCCTAAGCCACCAATCAGACACTTACTTGCCCAAAGCCGACCTTTTGACCTTTCAGTTTTCCGGGTTTGGTCTATTTTTAGTCATGACCCCAAAAGGTGATCACCTTTTATTTCCAGGTCCTTTGCGCAAGTGAGGACAGGTTCCTAAAGAAACCGAGGCCCAGGGGTGGCCGTTACCACAAGAGACTCCGCCGGGGGGGGGGGTCCCGCGGGGGGTCGGTCAGGAGGGCCTGGAGAAGGCGGGCTCGGCGGAGCAGGTGCTCATCGCCTTCGGCTCCGAGCCTCCGCTCGAGTTGGGAGGTGGGAGGTCGGGCGGGAAGGGGACGTCTCGGAGTCGTGGCTTTTTTTTTGTGTGTGTGTGTGTGTGTGTGTTTCAGTTTGTTTTTTTTGGGGGGGGAGATGAGGAGATTGAAGGGAAAGCAAAAGGAAGGCCGAAGCCAGTTTGGAGGGGTCCAACCTCACAAAAGACGGACCCGGACGGAGCATTGACATGCGAATGGCCCTGACGAAATGAACGGCGTTCCAATGAAACTGAACTTTTGGAAGGTCCAAGGGGGAAAATTGAGGGACCCGTCTCCCCGCGTTCCTGGCTTTAGAAAAGGCACCCCTTGTTGCTATAAGTCGGAAGTCGGTGGGCAACTTGGTGCAAGGGAACAAGAAATCGAGTCAGCCATGGCTTTTCGGCTTACTTGTAGCTAGGGATCGCTGGATCGCGCTGTGAGAATGTGGATGTTGTCGGTGTTGCAATTTCCAAGGAAGACTACACGATGTGAGCTTGAGTTGTTGCCCTGGGGTTGTTTATGACATCACCAATCAAGGTTCCTTTCGTTGCCCGTGTGTGGGTCGATGTCATTGTTCTCTGAGACTATTGCTCATACAACCCTTTGTGGTTTTCCTTCAAGGCCATGGTGGTGGATTCGCTATAGCTTTTTTGTTGGGAGGGGGGGAATTAGCACCTTGTGTTCGGTTTTGAAGCACCTCACAGCACCTTTCTATTGATATAGGCCCTAGTAATTCACGCAGATTGATTTGTGAGCCCTCAAAACTCTGCGGATTCACGTCTTGTCCGCGGGAAGATACCTTTTTTCCAGCAAAAACGACCGTTGCCGGAGTTTTGTCAGAAGATCTTGTATATTCAAGGTTGACAAGATGAACAAATATGAAACAGCATCTGAACCTCACGTGTTTCACCTGTTGCTTTGATTCAAAGGGTTGGGTTACAGGAATTTCTACAGGAAAAAGCAGCTTATTGCGGGTTCCTATGGCCATTTTCTGTAGATTTTGCCGGTAACCCAACCCTTAAGACTGATTATTAACACATTTTGCTTCGTTTGATTGGGATCCATCAGGGGTCAAGGCTCCCTACTTGGGAGATCTGAGGACACCGGCGTCACCGAGCAGGTGGCCAAGAAGTTTGCAGGCCGGGCTCTTGCTGGATGCCTCGATGCCGGGCTCGGGACCGGTGGATCGTTGCGAGGGAGAGGTCAGGCGCATAGGCGTGCTTTTTGTTTGTTTTGGTAGAAAAATGGATGGCGATTCCTGGTTTACCTGGTGGTTTAATCATCTTCCAGGGCCATCTATTTCCCCTAAGAGGACACCTATGGTCGGGTGACATTTTTAACGTGACCCAGCGACATACGGTGGGTGGACCTGTTTCCATTTCGTGTCGGCTGGTAGATGGTTTGTTCCCAGTGGTGCAGGATGTTTGGTATGGATCGATGTTTTGGGGGGGGTATACCGGTATACCGGTATACCCTTTTTGGCGGGTTTGAAAGGGCAACATGGGAGCCCAAAGTTGACCCTCCACATGGAGGGGTGCCAGTTTTGAGCAACATCATCAGCAACGAAGAACCCGGTTCCATTTGGCCCGGTTCTTGGCGCCCTCGGCGGAAGAAGCTGCCCCTAGAATTCCCAACCCAACCATTGTTTTACTTTTTGATGGTGGGTTGAATCTCGGGGCATGGAGCAACAGTCCCGGTGTCACTTTGAAGGAACCCCAAGTGCCCGCAAAAGAGGGTCAGTTTGCACTTGGTGCGATAAGTAGGAAATGAACCCAGGGGTCCCTGAAAGGAAACCGCCAGTTGGATGATTTAAATCAAGTCATTCCCCCATTCCCTGCTGAGTGCATGATTGAAGCAGGACTCATGTCAGGGTGTGGCTCAAAATTAACCAGGAGGTGTAACGCCGGCTTTGGTCCATGTTTCCACTTGCCAGGGTTCCATTTTGGAATTCCGGTTGTTTGAGCCACAGCCATGTGAACCGCACCCCCCCCCCCCCTCCCCCCGGCTGCGTCCTTCCTGCCTTCGCCCGAGGCCTCTGCGAGGACCGGGGGGTGGTGGTGCGCCGCGTCTGCGACCTCGACGAGCTCAGCGACATGGAAGAGCTCAAGGCAGAGGGCCCACGCGATCCGTTCGCCTCATTTCCGGGCTGTGGATGTGTGTGATGCTCAAGGGAGACCAAAAGGGAAGCCACGTGTTTTTGCAGATCCCCTTATCTTCAACAGTCAGTTATGTTTTGGCAGGTTCAACTCTGGCCATTTTTCTACGAAGCGGTTTGGATGCTGTTTTGTGGATTCCTGTTCTTCTCCCTGGTCGTTTCTGTACAGTGGATCCACAAAGACCGCATCCAAACCGTTTCCTAAGTAAGGGTTTGGCATGATTACATGTTTCCCTTGAACATGACGAACCACGAGGAGGATAAAATCCTAGGTATGGGGAAAAGGGTAAGGCCCCCGCCCCTTCCCCCCCAGGCACCCTCCTTCTCACTCGGGGGTTTTCTCGCCTTCGGAAGCGTTTCGCCGCAGGCGGCGACCGCTGGCGCGGTGTGCGTCGTGATGTGCGCCACCTGCGGGCACGGGGACTTCCCTCAGAACAGCCCGGGTCCCGATGTGATCGATCGACTGTCGAGCGGGTATCTGGGTATGTCTCAACATAGGGCTACCCCCGAATGGTGGTTTCCTGTTGGCTTTCCTTTCAACCAACCTCACAAGGGTACTGTGAATAGAGACAGACCCATCTATCGATCGATCTAAGTTGTTTTGTTTTCAAGCAAATGACGTACGCAGTGCATGCATGTATTGCATGCATGTATTGCATGCATGTATTGCATGCATGTATTGCATGCATGTATTGCATGCATGCACGCCTGCATATATGTCACTAGGGTGTGTGTATGTGTATATATATATATATGCACATTATTTCAATATCGATATGTATTTTTATAATGCCTGTATGTATCTTCCTATACAGATGTGTAAAACATGTATTACGGGTGAGGGGCATGAGCGACCCGCTAAATTCGCAGGGACCGCCGAATTTGATCGTGGCTCAGAGCTCGCCGCTTTGCGACCTTATGTTTGTATTGGGGTGTCTTTTTAGGCCCCCCCAACAAAAGAAGAAGCATATAGTGGCTTTCCTCTTGGTAGTCCTTTAAAACCACAAACGCCTTGGTACATGTCTCTGGTACATGTGTCCGTTTAAGAAGCCAACCATTTAACAAATCATTTTGTAGCTGGTATGTTTCCCTGCGAGTATAGTTGGTTTAACATGAGGTTTTGAGGTTGGTACGCTGGCCAATAAACCAGGGCGCACGCCAAACATGTCAGTGGAACATAGAGGTTGCTCACCAACATCTCATGTCACTTGGGGATACAGTCATCATCAACTGTGGCTCTCACACGTGTACATATACAGATATATAGAGAGATATAGATGTGTGGTATTTTGTTTGAGACACCTAATTGCCTGAGGAGCACACGCTTGAGCCCTTTGACTATGGTGCATGTGTTTTGCGGATTCGATTCCGGCAAGTGAGGCGGGCTCTTTTGGAGCAGTCTGTCCTCGCCCAGCTTGGCCAACAAGGAGCGCCGTTCGCGTTGGCAAATCGAACGAATCTAACGAATTGAAGGATCTGGGTGGTTTTTGGGTTGGTTTAGGGTTGGATTGGGGCTGTTCAGCGTTGGTTCAGGGTTGATTCAGCTTGACATAGGTGTTCCTTCTGCTCGAGTTAGGATTGATTCGGGGTTGGTTTGGTTTGTTGAGGGTTGCTCAGGTTGCGTGAGGCCGGGGTGCGGGTTGTGTAGCGGTTTAGGGATGGTTTGGGGCGGGGAGGCCAAACGGCTGTGGGAGATTCGTGAGGAGCTCAGTGAAATGCGGTTCTGCACCTTCGGCATGGGCGACCGCAGCTACCACGACTCCTTCTGCGAGGAATTCGAAGGGTGAGGGCGATGCTCGCCGAGGGAGATGGGAGTGGGACGCCAACACAGGTGGACTTAACCCCAATGGTGTCACTATATTGGGAAAATCAACCACACCTGGGGTTAAGTTTAATTGCTTGCGGGGAGGATCAACAAAAATGGAACCCTGTTCTTCCATGATATCCGTGTCCCGTCCTTCAGTGATATGCTAAGCCAGTACATTAGATAATCGATCAATGAGGAGGAGTTTGAATCAACCCCCTCAGATGGACTCACAAAAGGAGTTTGTTTAACCCAGCCAAAGGAGGTTGAAGACCCTGTACATAATGGTTGCTTATAGGTGGACTTTAGGTGCTTCATAGGCATCAAGGTAACAGGGCGTGAATGCTTAATTTACCCAAAGGGATGTTTTTGTCAGACCCCCCATTTAGTACGAAGTTGGGTCATGTTGAGACTTCAAACACCCCCAGAAAGAAACAGTCGGGCCACTTTTTCTTGCACCTGCCCTTGGCAAAACAGCTGCCCCTTTTGTTTGGCTTCTTAAGGGAAGCAAAGGCCAACTCAGCATTTCCGTAGCGCGGACTTTTACAAAGAATCAGTTGGGCTACTTTAGAAGGGGGTGTTCAACCCACTAAGTGGGGTATGACCAAGGTCATGACTGGGCTACCTGGGAGTAGAACCCGTATAGTATAAGCCATGGTTGCTGTGGGTGGACGCAATTGAAATCCATTTCGCACCACTTGGGATAGAAGAAAGGTTGATATACCACCAACGGGCACGAAGTGGGTCTTGTCCATCCACAGCATGGCCTACGGAGTGCATGGACCATCCAAGTCGAGGCGTTTTGTTTTGGGCAGAAAAAGAAATCATTTTCTCGGGGACCCCCCAAAAGGCTGTGTTGCCCTTTGCCCTTTTCAACCACTAGGGGTGCCCTCAAAGAATGGCACTCTCTTTTGAGCTCCGGTTTTCCTTTTGGTTTCAACCCAGGATGAAAAGGGCATAGCCTCACTAAAGCACACCCCCAATCCAGCACCCCCTTCCTCACTGCCGCTTTTTCCCATGTCCAAAATCCCAAGTGTCCACAAGGCAGCGGCTGGTGTGCTGGATACTGTTCATCTTGCCTGAAAACAAATGCAAGTACGACTAGGTCGCCCAGTAGTGCCCTTTTACCGTTTCTCTTTTTTGGGGAGGATTCCCCTTCTAGACTACAGAAAGCAAGTTGGTACCCTTGTTCCAAGTCCTCTCTACTGGAGGACTTAGACGAGGCTTACCAGCCGCTTCAAACAAAAACGCCACGCGGGGCCGGGCCAAAAAACCGTCGAGTCCTCGGCTCCCTTCGATCGCAGGCCGCGAAGAAGATCGAGGCGCGCATGCTGGAGCTCGGCCACTGGGACAAGAAATCCCGAGCGCTGAGCCAAAAGGCACCTTTTCTTAGCTGCTATCGTTTCACTTCTTGGGAAATCGAGGGTTTTCCAATCAACCCCCAAATTCTTAAACTTTTTGCAGGGGGGTCCTTTGGGAGTAGGGGATAAACTAAACTAGGGTTCGGATGTTCGCTACCTTTGGGTTTAAGCCTTTGGGTTTCGCTAACAAAAACTTAGGTGTATCCGCTACCTTTGGGTTGCTTGAAATAGGGGACGTCCAAGCTGACATGCAACCGTGAAGTCGTCCTTTTTGCTTTCCCACTTAAAACCGAGCACAAATACAAGGCCGTCAGAAAAGACACCCACATGAAAACCGCCAGTTTTTGGGGTTCCCGATTTTTAAGAGACGTGCAGAATAAGCAGAATCACTGTTTGAGGGCTTATCTTGGGTGTAGTCTAGGGAGTCTAACTGTGATCAATTGACTAATCATGTTGCTCCCCTGCAGGTTAACATGGAAGCATTTTTGGGTTCCACGTGGTTTTCAGGGAAGTAGCCTGTTAGGTTGTCCTTCATGTTCCGTTTCAACCACCAGCAAGTCGTTCTTTTTTGGCAGGGGGAGAGATCAGTGTGACTCAGCATGATGCAGCCGTAGGTACTTTTTTTAAGGTCAGATTCTTGAAAGCTAACATGTTGAACGTGCCGGAATTCGGACGTTCAAGAGACAGCTATTTGGGTTGAAGTAGCAGTGGCCCTGGCGGGGAAACCTTGTAATGGTTGGGGTTGTGTTCAGGCAAGCAGATGACCATTATGTACCTAACTTTGGCTGTCATTCGAAAAGGACGACCCCCAGCGAGGGCATTTTCAGGCATGGATTCTGCAAGTGTGGAGGTTATACTGCCTTACAAGCTTGCATTGGTGGAATATTTGCCTTACCTCCAAAATCCACGCCTGGAAAATACTCTAGCGTGTAAACTCAATCTGACCTGCCATCTTCTAGTGGCTGTCTTGAGGAAACGAAACAAATGCGTCGCCTTTCTGGGGGAACATCATTCCTGACCAAGCAAACATAGACAGCCAGACAAGCTCTGCATAGGCAGCGGAGTGTAAGAAGCCAGCTCAACCAATTTTTAAAGCACCCAACACCCACAGGACACAAACTCCCAGTTCAGTCATTCGGAGTTTGTCGCTTTTGGCGGGTCCTTCAATACGACTGGGTCCTGCCCACATGTGGGGCTCCCGACTTCTCTATTCAGGTCACGTAGGTGGGAAACTCAGACAAACAAACAAGCTGGGATGTGGGGGAAGCAGGGATGCCGGCATAGTTGCCAGGAACAAACCCTAAACCCAAAACCCTAAACCCGTCGACCCTCTTGACATGGTGCCCTTTAACCACGGCAGGGAGATCCCCGCGTCGCATCGCCGCGAAGTTCGTTTCCCCCGAGGAGCCCAGAAGCTGCTGGAGATGGGCATCGGGGATGACCGGGACGAGGAGCCCGGCGCGAAGCCGCCGAATCGCTCGGCCAGGTTTTTTTTGGGCGTCCTCCATTTTGTTTTTCAATGTTGGGGTACACATAAGCCACAGAATCTGTGACAAGTTGTTTTCTATGTACGCCGGATGTGGGTTAAGCTTGGGAGATTCTACTGTTTGGCTTCGTGGATAACAAGGCCCGTCTAGATCTTTCATGATGTCGGTGGAACCAACTGTCAACGGGGTTTAGGGCACTGCTCAATTGGCTTGAACAGCCAGACCTTGGCGAAGTGATCCTTCTGGTCCGCCTGGTTGGACAAACCTGGAACCTACTTGCAGTACCCCTTGAGAAAGGGCAACCGAAAGCATGCAGTGGATTATTGACACATGCTGAAACGTGTCTTTTCTTGATTTGTACCTGGAGACCTCAACGGACCTAATGGGGGTACCAGGTTCATCAAGGATCGAGGCCCATGTGCCAAGCATTTGCATTTATCGGCCGCTCTGTCGGCAGATACCCAACTCGGCAGCTTCTTGGTGGTTTTCAAACCTCACTTGGGCCAAGTTGAAGTGAGTCTCCGACCCGATTGGTCGGGTGATGCTTGCAGTGGAAACATAGGGGAGCCCTGCCTGGTTGTTGAACGAAAGTGGTTTCAACATCAGGGGGTCCGTGTCGATCATTGGTTTCACAGTTTCTGAGGTTTTGGGTTGGGTTGGGTTTGGGTGTTTGATCAAAGTCAGGGTTCCATTGTAATTTGCTGGAGGGGAGGAGGGGTTGGCTCTGATGGGGAAGCGGCGCATGCTTGCAGAACATTGGATTTTGGTGTGGCTTTCCGTGATACCAAGTTGGAATTCCGCTGGGGAAAATGCGAGACGGATGGGTGAAGAGAATGGGGAATCGACCCTTTGTTTACAAATATGGGAGCCTCACAATTGCACATGTTCCCCTTTAAGATCACCCCAAAAATGGTACCGAGTTTCCAACCAGCAAGATGCTTCTTCCATTTGCTTAAGACTCTGCTTTATGTTCCCCTGTTGTTTTTGTGAGGGAATCCATCATTACTGGAAATATGAGGTTTTGTTCTAAGGGACTCAAGCAAGGACTCAGTAAGCGAACGGGAGGACAAGTGGGAGACCGGCTTTAGCGCATGGCTCCCGAATTTCTGGACGACCATCCGCGCGGCTGCTCCCTTGGACGACGGCAGGCCCATGCTTTTTTCGAATCGGATCTGCAGACGAATCGATTTGTGGGAGACCGCGAAAGGGTTTCCTGTGGTCATGGTGTTATGGTGTTTTTAGTTTTCCTGACTTAAGTACCTGCCCTCCCACCAACATGGCCCTCTGTCACAGAGGGCCTTCTTAACTTCTTGTGCTTTGGGTGTTCCTTCATTTTCCCTCTGAGCAAGCAACACATGAACTTTTTTCAGGGGTTTAGTTTAAGTCTGGCCCCCAGTATTCTGACGGCTTTTTTGGGTTATCAAAACTGGGGTGATTCTGATGGAACATTCATTGGCCACTGCCTTCCGGAAGACCGTCACGTGGGTGGTCTGGTTTTTGAGGCGAACAGCAGCCTTTCAAGATTAGCTTCAAGTGAAATCGGAGAAAGCCACGATTTTTCAGGTTGCGCTGAACCCGTCTACCCCGGCAGGCCACAGCTGCCAAGACTTCCTCAAGCAAATACTGGGGGTGTTCCCTCCAAAAGTGGTCTGATCCCCCACTAAACGGGGCTGCTCTCCCCGATCAACAATCAACCAGGATTTTAAGCTTCCATTTGCTCAAGAATCTTTGCTATCTTCCTCTTTTGGTGTTTCAAGGGAATCTATCACTACTGGACATATTCTCTTATTTTTGCCCGGGGCTCAAGCAACTTGGGGGCTTAGATCCAGGTTTGGCACTTCCCAACCGGGCGAGAGATTCGCAGGCCGAAGGCGCCCCTCTTCGAGGTGAAGTACCACGAGCAGGCGACCAGAGTAGCGCTCATGCCTGCCAGTCCGGGGTCATACTGTGGATGGGCAAAATCCTGCACCACTTTGAAGCCATGCGGAAACCATTGTCGTTAATTGGGGGGAGGGTACTCAACTATTTCCCCCCATTTAACCCACCCAAGAAAGGACACCCGAAAGCAGGGTCTTTGCACCAAAACCACAGTTTAAGCTGGTCTTTGGAAGGTGCGGGTTTTATTGTGAAGTGGTGTTTGTTGAACCACCATTTTGTTCAGGTAATTTTGAGGATTACTATGTATATGGGGACTCCGATTCCCTCCATAGGAAAATATGATTCCCATTCGAGCCACGACTCGTGTCTTCGGATCTTGTGTGAAATGAGCGCGCCAAGACTGATTCGTAGAAGGGCTTCATCGAAGTTGTAGTAAGGCATGTATGACAACAATGAACTTTTGTTGGGGAACCACGTTGCCAGCGAGTGGACATCAATCCCCACCTAAATGTTCAGCAAAAGGGCCCCAAGGAAGATTCACAGCCATACGAACCTTTTTGTAACCATGTTGGCGGAGCCAAAAGTCAGCTCGGGTTTTGGGCGCTGCTCCATTGAGTGACACGTAAGGCAATCAGTTTGCAACTGGGGCCAGTGTTTCAGGAGCAGCAAGTTTGGGTTCTCCCTACCCCCTGAACGGGTAACCTCAGAACCATTTCATCAGACTCCCTTCGAAGGTTCCAGGAATCTTTCACCGGACGGTAGCTCCCTCCCTGTGGGACAAGCTTCCCAGGTTGCATTGTTCACCCGACAGGTACCCATTTGGCTCTACTCACAAGGCGGAAGAAGTCTCGGCTTACCCTTGCCCCAGGTGTACGCAAAATATGCTTAAAGAGGTACCTCAGATAGGGTTACCCAAGGGTCCATGAAATCGGGCATGGCTTGGTCTCAATTCCTCAAATTTTGGGAGCAACGGTACTCCTTTGGGCCCTTGCACATTAAACCAGACTTAGATTGTGAATGTAGTCTAACCACAAAAGATGGATTCATGTATGCGTTGTTTCTACATGTTCTGTATGTCTCGCTTTTTGCGTGACTTTAATGTGATGTGAAACCAAGGAAGGGTTTTCCGAGTCATCCCACACCGTTGCGCCGTTGCGCCAAACCCGAAGGCGGCCGCGGAGACCCCGGCCATCGTGCCGCCGGGCTCGCAGCTGCTGACCATCACCGAGAACAAGCGTGCCTCGATGCGGAGCTCGATTTGAGCCACAATCCAAACCCGGGTAGATGAAGGTCAAGGGACAATCCCAGCCATAAATAGCTGCGGCCGGCTTCTTGTTTCTTTACATGGTTCTGGGTAGACCATTTTATCAACCGGGTTTTGATCATGATTCATTTCGGGTCGGGTGTGAGCGAATGGCCGAGAGAGCTGGTCTGGAAACTCGAGAGAACGGTTTTTGGAGGTGGCGAATCTCTGATCCCTTGTAGGATATTCGAAGAGTACTAAATGAGTATGAAAAGACAAGCAACAGGGGAAAGAACGGGTGAAATCCACAAAAAGCCCAAACCGCTTTACAGCGAAACAGATTCGGTGGTGGTTTTTTGACAAATCCCCTCCCAAAAAAAGTGGCCTACTTTTGAACCCCACTTAAAGAATAAGGTATTTTCGAAAAAGAAGACAACCCAGATGGTTTTTCCATTAAACCTCTGAAAGGTACTCGATCTTTTGCTCGGGGGCGCTTGGAGCAATTGGCTTCGGGCTTCGAGAGCCGGAAAGAGGGAGAGCACAACGAAGCTCCATTGGGCTGATGTGTTTCCTTCAACTTGTTTTTGAAGGCAACCCCGAACTGCCCAACCAGCTCCCCAACGCCCCAACCTCCCCGGGCCCCGCCAAAACAAGCAAGGTGTATACCATGATTGCAACCACCCAATTCATTAAACCGACAAGAGGCTTGGTCAACATCGCCCGTAGTTTATGGTCCATCTGGATTTACGGGGGGGGACGAGCTCTAAATTCTCAGGCTTGCGACATGTCTCATGTGGGTGTGTCTTTTTTGAGGCTGCCGCTCTTTTTAGTACAAGAAAAACCAACAGGACAACCGTTGCCCGTCATTTTTTGAAAATGGGCGCCGTAGATGTTTCAACCACACACAACGGGACTCGCCCTTTTCAAGCGAGCGTGTTGGAAGCGCATGGCAAGTGAGCCCCCAAAGAGCCAGGCGTAAAAAGACTTGGCCGGAATAAAGCTCGGCAGACTGGTTTAATGGTAAGGGGGGCTTGTGCCACCCAACATTTTTCGGGGACTTGCTTGGGAGTTCAACCAAGTTAGTAAATTGTTGGTAACCTAGGCTACAACGACTTGTAGCTGCCTTCAAGTGGGGTTAACCCTAGTGGGTTATAACCTAACTGGCCAACCACTTACCAACGGTACCCGAACATCCAACCAAGCGTCCGTATACGTCCTCTTTAGACATCACCCCAAACTGGAACCTGACCAACTGACCCCTTTCAGGCGATCAAGTGGGGTGGCCGTTGTTAGTGGGTCAGAGCCCAAGTGGCTAACCACTTGCGCGAATCCAGGAACCTAACCGACTGACCCCTTTCAGGCGATGAATCCTTTGGTGCATGTTGCCAAGGGATGTTAGGACTGAATAATTTGTTTGCCAACTAGTGGGTTTTTCGTATTAAACCACAGGTTAAACAACTGTTCGCAGGGCTTCGCAGATTTCGCAGCGGAGAATCCCTTCGACCGCCTTCGACCGAAAAACTGAGAAACTCGAGGCATGACCCCCGGGGGCTACGAGCGCGACATCCGGCACCTGGCGCTGGGCCTGGACGGCCTCGACTTCCCCTTCGACCTGGGCGCGCCCCGCTGGGGATTTGCTTTTGTTTTTGGCCGGCTGGGGCAAGAAGGTGATGAGTTGTCCATTTCTACTTTTGTCTGCAGGATGTTTTTCTTTTTTTTCTTCTGTCAAAGCAATCCCGAAAAGGACATGGGCGTTTTTTTGTTGTTGGTTTTGTTTGACAAAGCCATCCCAAAAAGGGAATCCGCAAAAAAAGGCAGTCGTTGAGTTTAAGGCCAGTTGTGGACTGGGATTGACTTTGGGGGACCCTAAGATGGACGGTTTCCCGACTTGGTTTCCCCTTACCAACCAAGCAGGGGTACCATCAAAACAGACACCCTTTTAGGGGGCAGTCCACGTGAACAAAGGCACCATGTTTGCATTGCCAGACTTGTTTGGCCCTTTTAAGCTTTTGCCTTGTTGGGTGTCCAAATGTTTCCTTGCAAGCAGCAAGAAGTTACACTTTTTTGTAGGGGGTCTAAGTCTGGTCAAGTTTTGGTGGTCATTGATTTTAAGGCATGGTTGTGGTTAGAACATGGATTGTTGACTTTGATATTTTACAAACATCGGGCATGATTGTGCACAGAGTCTCAGTGCGACTGTTTGTGATACCAAGCCTTAGAATGACAACGTTGTCACAATGGGAACCCCACTTTGGCATCACAGATTTCGGAGTATGTCCCACTCCCTTTCTTAAGGAGGAAACATGACCCTCGGGTAAGCCTTCACTTTTTGGGAAAACAACCAGCCCGTTTGCCCAACAGCAAGACCCCCAAGCCGTTCTGTGAGTTCTCAACATAGCTTGTGGACACTCGGTGGAAAACCCTTGAAGATTATTTGTAGCAGGACACTTCAACAACACAAGTGCTTTCCCTTTAAACCAGCCCAAAAAAACATCCTACGACTTTACAGGCCACGCCGTGATTTCCTTGCTGGTGACTTGCATCATTTGGGTGGCAAATGGTTTTTTCTCCAGCCGGCGATGGGTTTTGTTTGGCGTCCTTTCTATGCCGAAAACAAAAGAGGTAGCCTTCAGAAAGTTCCCGGAGACACGCTGATCCCATGGTTAAGACATGATGAACCCAACCAATCCCGGGCTGCATCCCCAGCTGAAGCCCAGCTGATACCTTTCACAAAAAAGACAAGCCCGAATCAAAAGGGAGCCGATAAGAGAACTAACAATAATTGCATACCGCGGCCCCATCGGCAACACACCATCAAGAAAAGGAACGGATGAGCCCAGTCAAGCCGAGCCTCACGTTTCAGCTTTCTGCTGAGGATGCCGTCGCTATCTACCCGGAGAACCTGCCTCAGGAGGGCCAATATCAAGGGGTAGCGCCGACCAGGGCCCCGGTTGTACTCTGTGTCCTTCGACTCGCTTCCCCAGTCACAAGCCCTGAAATTTCTCTGTTTCAAGTGGCAATTGTTTCAATGGAGCCCACCAGTAAATTGATCAACTTTCGAAGAATTAGCTGCAAGTCTTGGGACACGTTCTGCTTTTGGTAGACTATTTTCGGTCAGTAGTTTAGGCTGTTCTTGGTTTAGTTTGGGGGACTAGTTTGGTAGACTTTCTTTTTGGTGGTTCTACCAGTATTTGCAGGGTTCCATCCGTCCCAAGTGGTGCCAGTGGATTTTGGGAGATTGTTTTGGTGGTAAGCATAACCTCGGTCGCCTTTTTCGGGTCCCCGAGACCTACAAGCCAGAAGTAAGCCTGGTTAAGGCCGGCCCTAGGCAGCCACCAGCCGGATGTGGACACCTTGGTGTGGCTGTCAATTGTTTGAGGTTTTCTCCCAAATGCTTGGCTTCAATATCTTGGAAGCACCCCAACGTGGTTGGTTTAGTGTTAAAGCCACCCCCCAAATGCTTGGTTTTTCCATGTTGGTTTCTTTTTCCCTCTTTCCCCGTTCGCGCAGAAGGTGCGCCCAGTCAGAAGCCCTGGACCACCCCCCCCCTAGGGACTCTATAATTACTGTGAGAGGTGTGTCCAACCACAGCGAATCCAGCGGATTTAACCCAAAAGGTTTCCCTGATTTGGTCCATATTTCGTCAAGAGCCAAGGCTCCAAAGTTAATATTTTGTTTTAAGGTCCTCTGGGCACGTGAGACATTGGGTTCCTTTTGACCCCGTTTGGATCGGGGTCAAAAGGATGCTTTTTAAGCGAACCGAGCAAACATGCGATTCCCCTCTTTTACGACCACACCACATGAAGCTGGATATAGGCGTGTCTCAAAATAGCGGGGCCTCCAAAATGGATGGTATTCCAGTGGTTTCCAAATGAAATCACCCCAAAAGGGTCCCCAACAAAGAGACGCACCCAGATTGTGTTGGCCGGTTGCTGGTTTTGTTGTCAGCAACTCTTGGGCGGTCAATGATAGAAGCTGACGATCGGAGAGGCTTGGAAGACGAAATCTGTCCTTTTGTGGAAGCCCCCTGTCCACTTCCATGTTTGTTGGAAACAAGGGCCAGGGTAAGTGCTACTCCCTCATTCTTTCTGAGAAACCACGGGCGTTTCCAGAAAGGTTTTGCTTCAGGTTGCTAGGAAGATGTCCATTCGCCACAGCCATGGCATTTTATGTTGTTTTTGGTTCTGTTCAGTTTTAGTAGGGGGCTGCACAAAACGAAGGTTTTTGCACCCATACCAAGGTTATTGTGAAGATGGTCTGTAGGGTGGCGCAACAGTGAAATGTTGCTACCTGCTTGAGTCATGGAAGCGGCGGAAGCAGGGCTTGGAGCATTACCATGTTGGGGAAGACGAGGACCCCTGTCCACTTCCATGCTCGGAAAGAGGCTAGGAGATCATATATAGGTGGAGCAAGAAGAGATGAACATTTCGGTCAAATACATGGGGGCTCTTTTCTTGGGAGAACCTCCCAAAATGCTGGTTTTCCCGTTGCTTCCATGTAAAACCCAAAAAAAACAGGTACCCTCAACGAGACAGACCCATATTATCGAATGTCTTCGCCCCCCCATCCCCCCCCCCCCACCCTTTTTTGGTCTTTCCTTCTTTGTTTTTTCGTGAAATGCCTGCAGGGGTGGGATATTTTCGGACCCACGCGTGTGGAAAAAGCAGCATGTGCATTCTTGGTTGCCCTTTGGCGTGACCTTTGCCTTTCAACCTTTTGGAAAATGTTTGCTTCCCTACTGACCAGCAAAAAGTGTTAGCTTTTTGCAGGGGGTCGATGACCAACCCAGTATTTATGTTTGCTTGATCCTGCCGTGGGTGCCGATTTCATTCGGGGAAGGACGTGGACGCTGCTTGGAATGCACATGCACAGAGCCGTAATGGGCGTGTCTCAAATTGGGCGTCTTTTGTTTGGTGAGGCTCCACGTTTCCAAAAGTTGGTTCCCCGGACTCACAAAGCAACACACAGCACTTTGGAACAATGGGTCCGCCTTTACTTCGAAACGAGTCAGCACTTAGCATAACCACCTATATTGCTTACTAAGCCCTTGCTTGACCGGAAGCATGCGTTGCATACGCAACACAGCCAAGTCGAAATGAAACGACAACAAGCAACTCACTTGCTTGCCACTTACTTGCCCGGGAATCTGAATGTTCGCTTGTATGTTCCATGTAGCCACACTCTTAGATTGATGGCCACTGGCGGGGAAAAGAGCAGGCACTTTTCTTTCTGGCGTTCATGCTTACCGTGCCAATCACCGACTTGAAAGCTGGTTCGCAATGCTGGCAGTGAGTGGTTGTTGCGAATGGTTTATGACTATGTGATAAGCGTTTCTCGGGTGGAGGAGATTGAGGAGATAGTGCTTCACAATATTGCTGCAAACGCCTTCGTTACCCACCAACCGTCCGCACAAGCTAGCCGCATGGATTGCTAAACAGCAACAAAGAGTTAGCAGACAAGCTTCTCTGGCCTGCCTTCAAAAGTACCAGGGTCTTCTGAACGATCTTAAAGGCATTCTCTTCTTAATGCGCGCCAGCCGAAAGGACGTTGAGGAACCCGAAACGCGCTCGAAGGAACCGACATTTTGTTCAGGTCAAGGGTCTTTCATCCCGCTACCCTGTGCGATGATACATGATGATACCGTGGATGGGCGAAAGCCATTTCGCACCACTTAAGAACCCAGAAATGATGATTTTCTGGTTTTTAAATACCGACCAACTATGGGAAGCCCCATGGTTTCAAAGCTATACAGGATTTCATCCACAGTAGCGAAGCCTGATTGATTCCCTAAGTTTGTAAGGGGGGAACAAGAGAATCCCAGTTTGGGGTTGATATTGGAATATTGGCGGTCTTCGCCTCAAACCTTCATGTTTATGCAGAATCGAAAGGAACACCTGTGTCTCAAATTTGGGAACCCCAAAAACTGGTTTCCTTGTCCTTATGATTTTCTTTTACAAGCCCAACAAGGGCACTGAGCCTCAAACAAGACGCACCCAAGTGCATTTTCACCCTCGCCTCAACGTGTCGGTCGCAAGCCCCGGCTCCCAAGGCGGCCCTGAAATTCTTGGACTTGGACGGAGACCGCGTGATCACCGCGCCTCGGCTCTGAATTTCCTTCGTGCGCCGGATGGCCCGGGTGCGGAACATGGGCTTGTCCTTAAGTTTAGGAATCCACCAAAAATACGCTGCCTTCGATGTCCCTTTAGAAAAAGGGTTTCCCTACAAGGACAAGAACAGTGGAGTTTCCCTTCAGTTTCCAATTGCTGTAACAAAAGGAGGTTCCAAATAGAGGCCACACCCAAACATCGGTTTCAGGTTGCCACTTCCTGTACCAACGAATTTCAACGGATGCAGAAGGACACATACGTACACATCATTTAAAAGCGGCAAATGGGTGTGGGTCAAAATACCCTGGCAAATGGACAAATGGACTAAATTCTGCGATCCAATTCCTGGTGGTTGAATTTTGACCCAGCCCAAATACGCACTCCCTGAGTTCACGGACTTTAAACTTTTTTGGGAAGACCATTTTAGTTTTAAACAAACAGTTTCGAGCGCTGGCTCGAGTGCCTTCCAGAGGTGGCGCCGTTCACCACGGAACGCCGAGGGACCGTTCTCTTTTCTGGTCCGCCATGGACCCGGCTTTGCCGACAGTGGTCGGTGGCTCTGGCACCTTGGTGGCGGCCGTGCAGGAGCATTGGGAGGAGGGCCTCACGCGGTTGCATGGGTTGTCGCCGCATCAGGATTTCCTTGTGGATTGCTCCTTCGGCATGATCAGAGAGGTTTGGACGCTTTATGGCATCACGAATGTGGGTTCCTTCGGTGGCCTTCCGTTGTTCACACTGGGCAAGGACGCTTCGGCCTACCCGCACATCTCGGAGGGCGTTCGCGACTTTGAGAAGGCGTGGGACTTCTGCTCCGGCATCGGGGCCCTCGGATGGGGTGCGGCACATGCTGGCATGCAGATCCTTGGGCACACAGACCGGAACTGGCTGGCATGTGCAGCGGCTAGGCTCAACAGCTCGGCGCCAATCATCAAGGGCGACATCAAGGAGCTTGAGACGGTCAGGAAAATTCACGCCATCACAGGTGGCAAGAAGTTCGTGGGACTAGCAGGCTTTCCATGCCAGCCATTTTCTCGCCAAGGGCGTCAACGCGAAGATGGTGACCCCCGCTTCGATACACTACCGGCATTGCTTCTTGCCGCATGGAGGTTGGGCTCAACTGGTCTGCTTCTCGAATGCGTGCCAGAAGCCCGCAACTCCAGGCCCGTTGCCACACAGCTCAAGAAGTTCATGGAGGCCACACAGTTTACGCTACATGACGTAGTACTGGATCTTGCAGATCGATGGGTCAGCTTGTCGCAAGAGGTGGTGGGCACTCATTATGCCCAAGGCTCTCCTTCAACAAGGACTCAAAGCTTGGAACAAGACCAGCCCTGATCCACTTCCCGGTCATTTCATGAAGAACTGGCCGATCTGGACACCAGATGAAGAATCTCAGTTGGAATGGGATGCCATCGAGCTGCAGCACTATCAGGACCGCAGGTATGGCAACGACAGCAGAGACTTTGATTACTGGAGCAAGGTTCCAACGGCGGTTCACTCCTGGGGAGTCGCGCTCAAGCACTGCCCATGTGGATGCAGAGCAAAGGCTTTTTCAGATGAATGGTTGCAGCATGGCGGACTTCGAGGATTCGGCATCATTTCGAAGCATACAGGTCAGAAGCGTTTCCCGCATCCCGGAGAGGTGTGTTTTTGGAACGCAATCCCAGCCAGCTTCAAGATGATCCAACCACCCCGAGCAGCTCTCTGCATGTTGGGACAGATGGCAACGCCGCTACAGAGTGCCTGGGTGGCAGCACATGTGATCCAGGGGGCACGCCAGGGCACAGATCGACAAGCGCAAACCCCGGAAGAATGCATCCAGTCTTGGCTCAATCGAGTTATCCAGGAGGCGCACAACCTATGGGTCACGGAGAGCATGTTCTTCACTCGGAAGCTCACTTTCGCTCATGAAGATGTGCTTTCTTTTTCCATGGTTTGCCAGCCCACAACGATCAAGGAAATCATTGCCGCTGAGAAGGATCTGCAGGGACACGGGGCCAACGTCCAGATCTTCTCCAACGGAGTGGCCCTACCTCCCTTCTTCCAGGCGCATCAAGACGTCATCTACGAAGTCGGGATCACATTCAAGCGACAACGCCGCCAGATCCAGGATCACGTGGAGCTTACAATTCATTCGCAGCAGGGACGAACAGTTAGCAGGCCGCTTCCAGCAGGTACGTTCTTGCGGCATGTGCAGACATGGCTTGGAATCCCTGGACACCTCTGTTTTTCCATGGATTCACAGCAGACGCGGGATGGTCAACGCTTGTGGCAATCATTGCAAGTGCGGATCCGTGGAGCTGGATATGCTGGGGTTCAGATAAGCGATCGAGCTATCAACACCGCACTCCACTCCCTCCTCAAGCTGCACCAGGACATTGAGAATGACCCTTGGATTGTTTTCACACCTCGCGAGGCACTACTCTGGTTGCAGGCACCGGCAGATTTCATTCAGGAGATCTCGGGCATTTGGAACCATGCCTTCAGACGCGATGGAAAGATTCTCACCATCTTTGAGGATCAAGGACATTGGGCTCTACTGATTGTCAAGGAGGAGGAGCAACACCTCAACGCCACGGTCTTCAACGGATACAGGAACATCCCTGCACCTGCAGTTTCTCTGCTTCAGCGATTTGCGGACGTTTGGAACATGCCCTGCGGGCCCATTGAGCTCTCTTCGCTCTATGCCCAACAGGAACCTGGACAGTGTGGGGTGATCGCGCTGCAACACGCCTGCAATGTGCTCGGACTATGGGATCGCTTCACACAGACAGATACAGACATCTGGCATCAACGGCTCCTTGACCTGGACACAAGCGAATCCGCGTGGCGAGCAGCCGGTCCAACGCCGGATGGCCTTGGTTGTGACCTTGCTGCAGTCCTCATCAAGCAGGGACTTCCGGGCAATTTGGTTGAGGCCAGAGCTTCAGATGCAATTGCGCGAATCGGGGCCAACCAGATCCAACAAGCCTTGCAGCGCAACAACCCGTGGGCAGCACTGAAAGCCCTTGGCAACAACGCACAACACCGCTTTCGGTGGATCCAACCCCACGAGCTTCAGGCCCAAATTGAGAAAAAGGCGTCCCATATGTTTGGTGCAGATCGCTTGAGAGATGCACCAAAGCGGGAAAAGGGCAAAGCGGCAAGAAGTGCTCCCATTCGCGATGTCGACCCCTCCTCTCTTGTCCTGCAGGAAGACACCTTCATTGATGACTCACATGAAGCCGTTGCTCAGATCCCCATCCAAGAGGTCACTGCCAATGCCAGAGGACTTGCCCTTGCTACAATTTCAGATGCGATTCCCTTCCTGAAGGCAGGCGGCTCCATCAGCCCAGATGCTCTTGGACTACTCACGGTTCCGCAACTTCCCAGCGAGCTCAGAGGCAATCATCAGGTAGTGGACCTACAATTCCCGGCCCTGTACAAGGAGACCCAGGAAGCTTTGCTGCTCAGCGGAACGTTGATCAACATTGGCGATATTCACATCGCCAAGCAGATCATCTCGCTGCAAACCGCCATCGAGGCAGTGGACACCGCTATCATCAAGCTGATTGGCTACAAAGACGAGTTACGAGAGGCATGGCCAGGTTTCGTCTCCTCACCTGCCAAAGCCTTTGCATCACAGCTCGAGGCGCTGAACATCTGCCGCGAGGCTTGCACAAACAACTGCAGGGCCTACCACCCGTCGGTTGAGGAAGACATTCACAAAGTCATTCAAGACTTCTGGGGACGTTCTTACCAGAAAATCACAGGTGGAAAGGTTGACCCAGCGCAAGCTGAAATGGTCCAAGCCTTTGCAAGAGTTCCACAACTCGCCCTTCAACAGCTCAATCGAGAGTCAGGTCGCAGGGGCGTCTACGTTGAACCACGGGCGGAGTCCTCTTTGGGCCCATGCCCCAACTTTGCGGTGATCTGGCTCCCTGGCAAGGGGGTACGAGTCAAGGCTTCAGATGAAGGGACGGTTTTTCGTGCTCTACGACCTGGCCAGACTTTTGTTGCCATTCGTGTCAATGCGGTGTACAAGATTTACCCACTACCTTTCGGAGTACAGCGGGCCGGAATCGTTTCCCTGTTGAACCAATGGCAGTGGAGCGCTAAGCCTCTTCAACAGTGCGGCTGGCAGCGCTTGGGAAGTCGGGGCAGAATTCGACCCTCCATCTTTTGCAATGCCTGGGCCCGGCGGTGACATCCTCATCACCAAGGTGAAGTCGACACAACGGAAGATGGAGCCGACAAACAACCAACTCATTCCGCAGAGAACTCGGAAGCACCTGCAGGCAGACACGTCAAGATCGCGACCCGCACACTCAGCAGAGTCCACGCCTGCTGATCCTTGGCAGGGAGACAAAGACCCCTGGTCAGCTTGGTTTCAAGGAAATGACAAGCCTACTGCGCCTTCCTCCTCAACTGGAACCACCACCACAAACAAGCTCCAGCAGATTGAAGCTCAGCTCAAGGAGAACGTTCATACCGCCATCCAACACGAGCTCAAGGAGAAAGCAGATGCAATGGACCTCACCGAGGACCGGATGGGCTCGCTTGAAACCACAGTCAAGGAGCTCTGCCGCCAGAATGACAAGTTCGAGAACTGGTTCCAACAGGCAGGTCGCACCACGCAGCATCTCAACGACAAGGTCAGCTCGCTTCAGACCACCATCAAGACCCAGCAACAGGACCTCTCACAGATCCGTCAGGAGATACAGACGCAACCACAGCAGTTTCAGGAATCCATGCAGAATGCGCTCCTCTCAATGGGAACGCAATTCAACACGCAGTTCCAGCAGATCCAGGAGGCTCTCATCAACCTCAAAGACACTGGCCATGCGGACAAGAAACCAAGAAGCTCGGAGTGACTATCTCCCACAGGGCCGCCTAGGGGCGCAAAGGCGGTGCCTGGAACTTCATTTCGCCCCACCCGGTTTTGGATTTGGCTTGCGCTCTGGATCCCTTTTCTATTCGCGATCGAGGCAGAGGGGACCACTTCGCCCTGTGCCCGGCACTCCTTCGTGAGCGCGGCATCGCTTGATGACCGTGTTATTGGGTCCGGGGTGGACTGGCCCCGGCCTTGGCTCAGATGGGGGGAGGCGCTGAATCCTGGTCCCACAGAGACGGTGCACTTGGGGACAAGCAACCCATCCGGGTTGCGATCAAAAGAACTTATCGCGCTTGGCCTTGGACCAGGTCTCTGGTTCTTCACGGAAACACAACTTTCTACGGGTACACAACGGTCAGTACAACGAGCTCTACAACACGGTGCTCGTCAAGCCCATCGGCACGTTCGGATTATAAAAGGAGCACCTGCTCCACTTCGACGAAACTCTGAGTGGGCAGGAGCATGGACGGGCGTGCTCTCCATGTCAGACTTTCCAGCTCGCGAAATTCGCCTCACGTGGCCCGACATGGAATACAGTACGGGACGCATCTTGGTCACGGAACACCACATGGGCACCCTGCCCATTACGGCAGCGACGATATACGGCTACGCACAAGGCCCGACCTATCCCTCGGCACTCACCTTGACAGACGGCATCCTTCGAACACCAAGGAGGTAGTCTTGGGCAGAGGAGGACCTAGGATCATTGTTGGGGACTTCAATGCCTCGCCAGATGAATTGGAGCAATGCCAACTCTGGAGGGCGCGAGGCTGGATCGAATGTCAGGATTGGGCGCTCCAATGTTGGCAGATCCCTATCCGAACTACTTGCAAAAATGCCACAAGACGAGATTTCATTTGGATGTCTCCGGAAGCTGCTGCGCTTTGCAGCGACGTTCAGGTGACTCCCCACTTCATGGAACATGACACGGTTCAGATCAGGCTGAAGATCAGTAGTACGGTCCCCATGCAGTTGCAATGGATTCACCCAGCACAAATCCCATGGAGCCAGGTGAACCAGGACATTCTCACTACCTCACAACCACACATGCCTGACCTTTCCGGCACAGACGTTTCTTCCTGGTACAGTTCGCTCGGCAAGGCCTTTGAAGCAGCAGTACATTCTTCCAGCTCGGAACCCCTTCCTGGTCGGTGCCGTGGCCGTTGCCAAGCTACCTCTCCCAAGCGAAGACCTGCGGCCAAACCTTTGACCAAACCAAGCAGAAACGGCGAAGTCATCTTGTACAACGACCTTACTGGCTGGGCGGTTGCCAAGTGGTTCAAACAACTTCGGCGGCTACAATCCCTGCGATTTGCACTACTCTCCCCATCAGCCGGGACGAACGCAAATGAACACCGATGGCAACTGTGGCACCGTATTCGCACTGCCCGAGGTTTTTCTGGAAACTTCGTCACCTGGTGGCCTACTCGACCTGTGCAACATCAAGGCAGCCCTGCTACCCTTCACAACTTTATTCCGAACCAGCACAACGTCACCATGCTCTATGATGACTTCCACGCCAACTTTCGAAAGTTCGAGGCATGGCACGCTCGTCAAAGAAACAAGGTCATCACTGCAAGATTCGAGGCGCAGCGAGACCTCCTTTTCAAGAGCATGAGGAAGCCGCAGGCGCCGGAAGTTGATTTGCTCATTCAGGAGAACGACTTCATTGTGCTTGCTCAGGAGACCGAGACCGGCCTTACACACCTAGATCAACCGGCCTCTACCGATACCTCGACGGCATGTTGGGACGCCGACGGGGAGACCTTCAGGGTGAAGCAGATTGACGGCGACATTATACAGGTGGCAGATGGGTTTTGCCTTACTCCTGGCCAATCCGTTTCATCAACCAGCACGATCGCAGTGGAGGAGAAACTTCATGAGGCCTTTCTTACAGAATGGACCCATCGCTGGAACTCGCACTCAGAACTACCAGAGGAGGTGTGGGACCGTGCACTGGCCTTTGGCATGCATTTTCTTCCTTCTGGAACACTGGAATACAAGCCCATTGCATCAGATGAATGGGAACACTCCCTGTCGAGGCTGCGGCCAAACGCCGCCAAAGGGCCAGACAGTTTTAGCAAAGAAGATTTGCGACGCATGCCCCAGCACTTGAAGGACCAGATCCTTTCTCTCTACACAGAGATTGAACAAGGCAGATGTGAATGGCCAGCCCAACTACTCCAGGGGACAGTGAGAGCGCTCGCCCAGCAGCAGAACTCCACGCAAGTTCTTCACTTTCGCCCTATCGTGATCTACGGCATGGTATACCGACTCTGGTCCAGCACAAGAGCCCGCCAAGCACTGCGCTTCCTGGAGCAGTTTTGCGGAGGCGAGATGTACTGTTTCTTGCCGGGAAAAGAAGCCATGCAGTACTGGTACGTCCAACAAGCCAATATCGAGCTCTGCCTTCAATCAGGGCAACCTTTGGTTGGATGGAGCAGCGACCTGCAAAAGTGCTTCAACTCCATCGCAAGAGTCCCAAGCATGCTCCTGGCGAGGCATTTAGGCATTCCCTCACCGGTGATACATGCCTGGATTACGTTTTTGAACCACAACACCAGAAGGTTTCAAATTCGACAAGGACTCGGACCTCCCATCAAATCCTCAACGGGCATGCCGGAAGGATGTGGCATGAGCACGGTTGCAATGACCATCATCGACCTGTGCTTCCATGTCTACTTCCGTGCGTTCATGCCTGGCATCAGCACTTACAGCTACGTGGATAACTTTGCGACGCAGACTACCACGGCAGCTTCGCTTACGAGGGCGTGGCTTACTTTCCTGGCATTTTGTGACATGTGGCACCTGCAGCATGACCCACAGAAGACACTTGCTTGGGCCTTGGACAAGGAAGACGGAAAAATGCTGCAGCGCTCTGACTTTCAGGTAGTTACCGAGATGCGGGACCTTGGTGGCTACTTTACCTTCAAACTGAGAGGCAGACACAATATGGCGGCCGACAAGTCTCGTTTGCTGAATCAGGAATGGGATACACTTCGCCAAGCAGTAGCCCCATTCCCATACAAACTCCAGGCAATCTACGTCAAATTTTGGCCTTCAATCCTTTACGGTACTACAATCTGCGTCATCACGGATGCGGAAATCAAGAGCCTACGTTCCGCAGCGGTGCATGCTTTGAGGACCAAAAAGGCCGGTTCAAACCCTTTGCTCCGATTAAGCTTGAGCACCTGCATCCTCGCGGATCCGGCCTTCTATCGCATCTGGACAATGCTACAGGACCTCCGCAGACTTTGCAGCAAGTCACCCCACTTGCTGACTAACTGGAAGCATTTCATGACGTTTTTCGAGCTGGACGGACGTTTGTTTGCCGGGCCTTTCTCGCAACTCGTACAGTCGCTTTCACAGATGCATTGGTGCATTGAGGCTCCTCCCACGGCTCGAGATCATGATGGCATCATTTTCAACATCCTGGAGACCGGGAAAGCAGACCTTTTCCGACGTCTATGCGACGGATGGCTACAGCACGTGGCCACGCAGGTGTCGCACCGACACACCATGAAGGACCTCAGAGGTATGGACGGTTACTTGACCAGATTGGACTCTGCAAAGTTTTCTTCTACTACTGCTTCACGGGTCGCCGCGCTTCAGGATGGAACTTTCCGCCTGTCACAGCAACAGGCTAAGTACGATGCTACACAGACCGGACAATGCAGGGTATGTCAGACAGCAGATACAGTACAGCACATGTGCTTGGAGTGCCCCCGGCTACAGACCTACCAGGAAGAACGAGATTTGCTAGGCAAGATGTGGCAGGACCTTCCAGACTGTTTGACGCACCACCTGCTGGTCCCCAGACTTCTGCACATGGGTGAATACCTCGGAATGCTCAGTGCGCAGCCGGACAAGACTTCAGCCTTTGAAGATGTCGTACCACCCCACGGCAAGCTCAACGTTTTTGCAGACGGGGCTGCCAAGACAAGTAACCATCCTTGGTTGACGCTTGCAGGTTGGGCAATTTTCTGTGTCGAAACCAAATCGGTTCTGGCAGCAGCGCCCTTGTCAGGCATCAGCCAGGACATCGCACGGGCAGAGTTAACAGCCATACTCAGCGCGGTCAGATGGTCAATTCATATCAGCCGCAATATTTGTATTTGGACAGACAGTCAATCGTGCATTGATGGTTGGAAGAAGATCGAAGATGGCTTCAGGAAGTTCACCATGCTCCCTCATGGAGATCTCTGGCAAGCCCTCGCTTTCGCACGAGAACAAGGCCACACTGAAATTGACATTGTCAAAGTCAGCAGCCATGTTGCAGACAGCGAACGGGTAGATGCACTTCAAGATTGGGAGTTCAAATACAACGAGGCCGTTGACACGGCCGCAAAAGCCACAGTTTTCAACCGACCGCCCAAGCTCCTCGAGCTCCACAAGCAGCTGCGCAGTCAGGTAGAGCATTTGACCCCGGCCATCCGAGCCATTCGAACCCTGACACTTGCAGAAGCCAATTTGCATGAGAGGCAAAGCCTGTCCGACCCGAATGAGGATCCACCGGACTTTTGGGCTGCGCCTGTCGTTTTTCAGCCAAGACCATTTACGGTCAGAATTCGAACAGATCCGACCCAAATATGGGAATTTTGCGAGGCTCAGCAGACACCATTCCCGTCCACCTTTGTGAAAGCTTTCGTGGACTGGCTCCTGCTTTTTGATGAAGGCAGTGAGGGCGAATACCCTTTTAGCTGGTTTGAGTTGGCTGTCGCCTTTATAGGCATGGGGGGCCACTTTCCGGTTCGCCATCATTCGGGATGGGTGGAGCCTAGTACAGCAGGTTGCCACGGTGCCCCGTTGATCGGTGACATGATTTATTGCACAAGGGCCGTTACCAAGGCCTTTTTGAAGAAGTGTCTGTGCACGGATCTCTTGCATTCTAGCATCGATTGTTCCGGTTTTGGTGTTCAGTGTTTCGCCGCTGGTGCTAGGTTTGGGGCCATTTCAGATCCGTTGCAGAAGGCACGCGAGGCTATCGCCCTTCGGGCCGGGAGCAGGGCTTTCCGCTCCGCGGCCGATTTCGCTCGTCCCTGGTGAGACACTTGGACATCCGGCTTCGCTGCTTTGGCTGCGGACCGGTTCGCGCGAGCGGGTGGGGATAAACAAACAGTTTCGACTTTTTTTGGCCAATCCACTCGAGAAGTGAGAATAGGACACCCCGTTGACGTTTGGGCCTTGGCTCCTTCCGTCAGGTGAAGTGCGTCTCGGACAACGTCTCCGAGCGCCACCGCCGCGCCTTTGATCGCCGCGTGACGGTGCGCCAAGTGCTCACGACGCCCGGCTGGGAGAAATCTGGGAACCCGAAGCGGCCCCAAACACAGCGGATTGATCCCACCCCCAACACCTAAATGCGCCTAATGCGGCCTAGTACGGCCTAACAGGGTCGATCGGGTCTTTGTGGTTTTCGACAATTCTTGGTTGCCCCCAGTCATCCCCTCAAACCCACTAAAAGCTAAGCTTTTAGCAGATAGGAGGACAGCCCAGAATTGGGGGGGGGCCTTGACAATCAGGGGACAGCAATTACAACACCCGGTCAGCAAGCGGGCCAAATGTCCCCAACAGGTGGAAAGCTTGTACTGGTTTAGCAAAGTTCAGATGTAGCCGCTGCCCGCGAAGGTGTAAGTAAGGTTGGTTCCGCAGAAGCCTCCCATGGTGGAAATGCTTTTGAGCTTGCTGGGTGTGACTGAAATGACCAGCTGTTGTTTTCTTTTAGAGAATGACTATCCCCTCTCCTTTGCTTAGATAGGCGTCTCAGACTCACGTCCGGCATAGATCCAGTTTGCGGGACTGGCTGTTTCTACTACCTGCATGTCCCGGCTTGGTTGACCTTCAGTCCGACCTTCAACCTGAAAGTCTTTTTGAAAAGCAGTTACCAAGAAACAAACTACCTGACTACCAACGACCTATCAACAAATTGACCACCAACTGCAAACAGTAACAACAAGTTGAGTACTCCCCCACGGACCAATAGCTCAACCTGCTTGGGGGCAATTCCTTCTATCAGGGGGTCTGCCTTTCTTTGGGGGTCGCGAAAGAGGCCAATTGTCGCCTCTAGTTTTTTCCTACACCATAAAGTTAGACCACGGATCCAAAAGTGGCATACCCTAGGTTCCTTGTCCCCATTAGAAGAATGGTCCCAAGGGTTTCTGGTCACTCTGTTCGGGTTTGGCTGTTCCTTTTCCCAAAAACATAGGCAATCGCAAGCCTGAAGCAGAAACCGCCCAGGAGTGGGTCCCCTAAATTTCAGCATGTTGAGACCCGTATTTCGGATTCTTTGTGATTGTTTGTTGGGCTTGGCTTTTCAACTGCCCTGCTCAAAGGATTTGCACTGAGCTTGCACATCCCAGCAGGCTGTCAGGCACTGCTTCCTTCAAACGAGCCTTTACAGGGTGCTACCCTCCCCTCCACTATCATGGCCCGCCCCAAGAGGAAATTGATCTTGCAAGTACCCTTGGACAAGTGCCATGTTAGTGGGAGGGAGGTAAGTAACCCAGACTTGCCAATGCCCTTTCAATGAAGTGCCACGACACTCGCCCCCTGCACCGCGCTGCTGTTTCCTTCCCTGGCTGCCCGGTTTGTCACATGGGTGTGGCTCATGTTTGTTTTTTGTTTCCCCCAGCTGGGGGCTGGGGCAAACCGAAGGTTTTTGTCTTTGTTCCCATATACCAAGGTGCCATGTGGTGTATTGCATTTTGGGAGCCACAGCCACACGGAGTTCATTGAATTTGTCGCGCGCCCGTCTCAGGAACATGCTGGACCTTTTCGGCCCGGTCTCCCAGGGGCGGGCACGCGACTCACGACTTCTTGCAGCGCAGCTGAGAGATCTGAACGCGGGAATGGGTCCAGTTGATAGTGCGAACCCCACATTCGACCAATGGTTGGCCAATCATGAAAGACAATCTGAAAAAGGGAGCAGTATAGAGGTGGGGCCAAGGAAAAGAGTATTCGCCCCGGATCGATCAACCCTGATTGATAATGGTTGGCAAATTGGGGTGCCCTCTTAGCGAGGCACACAGGTCCACCGGGCGCCCAAGAAACTGGATCCCCGTTTTTTGCGAGTCTCCGGTGGCATGAAATCGTATGTCTCCCAAAGTGAGGGACGAAAAACCGTATGAGCCACAATGACTCATCGTGTTCCCAGCTGACATGGAATAAATTCCCATAACCCACCCTAGGGGTTTGTTTCCCATTTTGAGCCCCCCATTGCGGGATCCGAAGGCGCTCCAAACTCCACTAATTTAGGGGCTCGGCGCCTTTCTTTTGGACCCCCCTCGTTTGACATGATCTCCAGGTATTGATGTTCCAGCATGGTTGCCAAAATCGCAACATACCGCACAGCAGGGTCACAACAGGTAGAGATGGGGACTAGGCCCGAAAAGAGCCCCCTTAAAGTCCCGCGGTTGCTTTTCGTTTGGTTCGGGGCTTTTTGCTTCTCGGTGCCCCCTGTTGACACAGGTCTCCCGCGCCGGAGCGGAACCCCGACCGCGCGAGCGCCAGGCCGGCCCGCGCGGTCCTTCTGCATGGAGCTGGCGCGCTTCGCCAGCAACGCGGAGGGCCAGGCGCGCGCGCGGAAGTCCGCGCGCGCACGGAGGGCGAGAGGGATAAGAGTCTAGGTCCCCAGTAGTGCCCTTTCACCTTTTCTTGGGGGAGGGTTTTCCTACTAAAGCAGACTACAGCAAAAAGGATTCCCTTATTCTAACCTCTCTACTGGAGGACCAAGGAGTGGCTGTGAAGTGATGGGCCAAATTTCTCAAAAGCGCGCGGGTGGGGATGGATGAAAAGCCCTATTGGCTTAAATCGGCCACTGGCGACATGGTGCAAATGTAAAGTGAGTTTCCTTTGATGTAAGGGGACCTTTTCGGAAGCACATTGGTCATGGAGCTCTTCCATGACACAATGTGGGCCAAGGGTGTCCTTTTGGTTGAAAATGGATGGATTTCCTTGGTAGATTCTGAAACAAACTGGTCAACCAGCCATCCATGTTCATCCAAAACAAGCAAAAAGGACACCGATGTTCTGGGATATGATAGTGTAAACCCAAAGGTAAAGGAACTAGCCCGAGGCCACACATGACTAAGGGAGAAGCGAAACCCGAAGTATCAACAAGAACCTACGCAAAACAGTGGTAAGGAAACACAAGAAAGCCCGCCTCCATAGCGTGCGGTGTGAATTTGGCCCCCCCGAAATCCTGGATTGTGATCGTTTTGGGTTTGGGCCGGTTTGGTGGCTGGCAAAGTGTTTGGACCAATTCGGGCTAATTGATTGTGCGAAATTGGGGGGGGGGGGAAGGTTTCCATTTTGGGGTGGGGCTGAGCCTTTGGAGGTCCCCAACCTTTTGGCTGAGGGGAACACCGCGGTTTCACCAATTGCAAAACATGCAGAACAACTGGGGCGTAATGGTTGAACCCGCTGAGAAAAGGGTGGACATTTTGCTCCCACAAGTTCTGATGTCCACCGAAGGGTCCAACCACTCAAATTTCACAGCCTCTTTGCACCCTCAAGCCGTGGCTTAAACCTTGGTCTCACATTCTTTTCTTTGGGTTCCCCTTCATCGGGGCTTTCAGGTTCAGATCTGACGGGTCTGAACAACATGTATACATATACATATATATATATACAAACCACTCCAATTGAGGGGAGATGTTTTTTTTGGTCAAAATCGCATCCATCGGTTGGGTCAACGCCCCACTGGCCGCGGCTTCGCCTCCTTGGCGAAGCGCCAGGCCCTTCGGGAGCTCAGCCACGCCGTGGACCCGGACGCCTTCCCGGCCAAGAAGGACGAGTGGGCGGCCCCTAGGACCCGATGAGACCGGCCCGAATAGCTCACCAACGTACTGCGAATGAACGGCTTTACGGTTGTTGCCATATTTGAGGTGTCTTATTGTTTTTTTTGTTTTGTTTTTTTTTTTTATAGGCAGGGGGGGCAAGAAAAGAGGTAGTCTTTTGCTGCTATACCAATGGCTGGAAAGATGGATCAAACTCCTGCACCAGTCAGGATGAATGGAACCCTGGAAATCATGGTTGATAGATCACCTATCAACTGTAGTTGTAGGTGTCCTTTTGATAGCTTGGTTTGGCTAGAAATTTGGTTTTATTGGTGTAGATCTGTTTTATGCCATTCATTTACCAGGACCATCTATTGTACCAAAAGGTCGTCCCTGCTCACCAAGAGCCCTGGGGCAACTCACGAAGGTAGAGCATTTGGGGCGCACGGCAGCAAATGTTCGCTGATTAGGTTGGAGAAGTTACTTACTTGAGCGTGTCTGTTTTTTGAGGACACCTTTTTCTGGTTTTACAGGAAAGCCAAAAGCGAAGCCAAAACCATTTGGGGGTCCAAGTCCTAAGTAAAGAAAAGCCGCCTATTGCTCAGTTCGGCGAAATACTTTTTAGACGAGCGTTTTGAGTTTAATCTATATGGCATATCCGGCAAATCCGGTAAGCTTGTGGCAACTCATCAACACACTGAGACGAGCGAGCCAAATTGCGGGATGAGCACGGCGTTGTTGTTGGCATTTTGCTAGTTTTGTTGGTTCTGTTCATTTTTTGGCAGGGGGCTGCATTTTGTTGTTGTTTTGTTCTGTTCACTTTTAATAGGGGGCCGCAAAAGCAACGGTTTTTTGCAAGCCCATACCAATTAGAAAGACCACTGAGAGATTAAAACCAAGTGATTAATGCCACCAGTGAGTTGAGCAAGGGATGCACACCAAATTGGGTCATGATAAGAGAAACGAATGCGCTGTGTGTGACCATTTAGGGTTTCTTTATAAGAGAACACGTATACCAGGATAATCCCCCTAAACGATTGATTCCCCAATAAAGGGAGAGGCGGCCTGAAAACAAGCGGTCCTCCGGAATCATCCAAAGTTGACATTACGGCTAAACATCACACTTTGGAGATAGATTGAACTTGCCTTGGGTTTCCCCGTACACGAATTTGCTGTGGGGTGCACTGGGTCCAACCACCCCTGCAGATGCTGTTCGGGGTGACGGTGCGGGCGCATTGTTGTGAGATTGACGGAAGGGTGCAAGGGGGGGTGCTGTTTGGGGGCGCTCTTCGCGGCGTGCTGTTGGAGGTGCGGTGTACGAACGTTGGCGTGTTTTTCGCTATCCGGGGTCTATGCTGTTTTGTTTTTGTTTTTTTGAGGGGGGGGGGACCACTTGTTGGTTGGTTGTAAAGGGAAACCACAAGGAAAACCGAAGCCATTTTGGGGTTTCGATGCCACAAAAAGAGACACCCATTGCAGTGGGAGCATTCAAAGTTTGGTTGGACACCAAAAAGGGCTCCAGACCCAAAAGGATATTCCTCTAAACGTGTGGGTCTGTGAGGTTCCTTGGAAATGTGCAGGGGAGCTCTCTTGTGTGCGGGCCGGATAGGCAGAGAATGAGTTGGAATGTCCCCGAACTGAACCATCTAGCCGCTCTAAGCAGGGAAAGGGACCTCCATTGGAAGGGTGGAATTACCTTTTTGAGGGCCCAAGATGCAAAAAGGCTGGTGGTGTCTTTTCTGTTGTTGGCATGTTGTTTGTTTTGTTGTTCATTTTAGTGGGGGGCTGCAAAACATGTTTTTCGCCATACCAAGGGTGGTGGCAGCGGTTCATTCCCAAAACCCCGCTACCTTTCGCGAGTCGGCTCGCTGGCGGATTGAGGCGCTCACGGAGCAATGCCCCAGCTACTTCGACCTCATGAAGCGGGGCACTCAGCACAAAAGAAGCCTTCGTGGAAGGTCCTGGGCGGTTGAATTGGGGCATGGGCTTAGGTTGGTTAAATTTGCGGGTGGGATTAGGTTGAATTGAATTTCGGGATGGGTTTGTGAAAACATAGACGCCCTTAGATTAGTTTGGTTAGGAATAGATGGACACCCCACTGGTTGCTAGATTGGTTTTATGCCATTTTTCCAGGCAAACCCATCGATTTCTAGTCAGAAGGTCATCATTCTGTTGAGGAAGATGTTGTGAAAACCCTTTGGTCCCGTTTTTAAGTTGCCGATATGATAAGTATATTTTTTAGTTTGAGGCAGTCCTTTGTGGTTTCCCTTTGAACCCGCCCCCCAAACAACTGGCCTGCACCTTCCTTGCATTTCACCCCAGACCTTCCTTCAACCTTTTTCCTGGCTTGCACCAGACCACCCGGAACCTCCGAAACCACACCAGACCAGCCCCGCAACCTCCTCAACCTTCCGTGAACCTTAAACGGAACCTCCGGAACCTTGCTCGAACCTGACGCCAAAGCTTCTCCGAGGCACCCCCAAACCTTGGGCTGAGACCCCTTAGCTTTCAGCTGGGGCAAAAAGAACCTTTACAGTCACAGGTACCTGGAGCTAAGGGACCTTGTGAAAGAGTCCATGTTCCAGTGACCCAAAATCTTTCGAGTTCCATCTTTGTTTTTGGGTGGGTAAATGATCAGGTAGCCCTTCATTGCATGGTTTGGGGATTTGAGCCCCTTGTCGCTTTCCTGAGTCTATTGGGGGCCACCCTCCTCCAGACCGCCAGTCCAAGCCATACCAAGCACATATAATGTCTTTGCAGAACACAGAGGTATATTTTATACATCCCACAAACCACCACAAATACGAAGCAACGCATCTCCGCATCCTCTCCAACTCCCAGCCCCTCCCGACTCCCCGCGAGCGAAGCGGCGCGAGCGGCGCCATCCGAGCGCGCCAGGAAGTTCCCCAGCGCCAAGATGCCCTTGGAGCAGCTGCTGTCCACGCTGCCGTTGCTCAAGCCCCGCACCCCGATTTTTGGATCGGATCCGATTTTCATCCGATTCCGAGCCGAGCGGCAGCGGAGCAGATGGGTGGGTGCGATCAAAGTCGCTGGGGTGTCTGAAAGTGTCTTAAAACTTGCTTCTGGGACCTAGTGGAGTCGAGGATGTCACAAATCTAGCTGGACCCGGATGTTTTGGGGAAAGAAACCCAGGCCTGCAGGGGCATGTCTTTATGTTTTAACTTGGATTTAAGGGGGAAACGCTGTTGTACTCGTCTCCCAAAAAGGGCGACCTGTTTTTCCCCCCATTTAGAGACACGAAACCAGGCCAAGCTTGCAACAGCAGATAAACAAACACTCTGTATATCAGCTTCACGGGTGCGCAAGCTGGGCCATATCAGCACAGGTTGGGCTACCAGATGCTACCAGAAGGTGGTTTCGTCCATGGTTGGCCAACTGTTTTGGGATGAGCTGCGATGGAAAAACATGTTGCCGAAACCCCAATGTTTGTCAAATGGGTTCGCCTTTGACAGGGCTCGAAAGATGCGGCAACAACGCCATTCAACACATCCCATGCACCAGGCCAAAAGGAAGCTGCCACGCGTAATTAAATTAATGTTCAGGTGGCTAATGCAATGTACTAATGCAAGATCCCCATGTTTAGTCATCCCGTTTACTTAAACACATAAAGGGAATTGCGCCATCTACAATCACCTTGTGTTTTTGCTTGCAAAGGTCTCGGTGCCTCCGCGTCCGTTTTCATCACGGCTCTCTTGGATCAAGCGGCTATAGTAGGGTTGGGCAAGATTTGTTCAACCAGATCCTGGCCCTTCAAGGATCTTCAAAAGCGAACCACAACTTGTAGAGGGATGAATGACATATTCCGCGCATTTTTTTTTGCAAGGGATCAATGCAGCACGAAGAAAAGGAGGTGGTTTAAACAATAGGTCCTTGACATGTTCCGACCGGGTTTGGCCGTACCTGCCACCGAGGTATCTATTCCATCGCCTCAGATGCACGATACAGCGACTGGGCAGAAGGGTTCTCTCGAAGGGACAGAACAACTGTTGTGCAAAATAACAAGTTTCTGTGATGCTCCCTCAAAAAACCCTTTAAAGTGACAAACTGGCAAAGCGACACGGTAGTCATGTGGATGGAGCACTTGCGGAGTGGGTCCCAGTTGCCAGTATACTAGTCCGCCATTTTCCATTTGGTTTTTGAAGGCCAAGTAAATAGATCCACTTGGAAGCACAAGAAATTGCAAGATTAACCCCTAAATCAACCACATGTAATCTGTGTCTTGGTCCGGTTCGGAAATCCCTCAGCTTCTATCCAGAAAAAGTCGCACGTAGCCTTCTAAAAAAGCCCAGTCTATAGCTTCACTGTTGTTGGATGATGTGTTTAGTTTTATTTGTTTGTGATTCTCTTCAGTTTTAGAAGGGGGGCTGCAAAGAAAGAAAGTCGTTTTTTGGTTTCTGTTTTTTGGTTCTGCTCATTTTTAGTAGGTTGCAAAACATATTCATGGTTTCTTCAAGCCCATACCTATCAAGGGTTGGACAGACAGTCAATTTTGGAGGGACATGGGGGGTGTATAAGCCAGGGTGACTCTCCAATTGCCCCCTGACCAGGGCCAAGTCAGCTGTCCTTTTTGAGGAGCCATGAACATTGACTGAGACTCCAAGATTGCGCCACTTACAGCCACCAAGGCGTGGAGCAGGCACATCCCTGGACAAAAACCTTCTCGCAGGCAGTACGTGTTTTTTTTGTTTGATGTGCATTGCTTGTAGGGTGTCATTTTTATCCCAAATACTGGGACACAAAAACACACACACTTTTCTCTATGAACACCTGGTGTATGCCACAGATTTATCCCAAAGAATTGCCGTGGATCTTCTTTCCACACAAAAGAATCATTGTGAGGGTAAAGAGTTGAAGCACCACCGCAGGAACCAAAAATAGCGCAAACGAGAAGGATAGAAAAACCATACGGAACACGGTACTGAGCCAACGCGAAGCAATATGGGTGTATTTTTTTTGGATTCGGACCCCACAAATGGTGGCTTTCCTCTTAGTTTCCCTTCAAAACCACACAAAAGGGGCATATACCTTCAACAAAACGACAGACCCATATTCAGCCATACGCAAGTTATTTTTCAGCGAAGGCAGCATCACTACTGAGCAATGACGGGCCGATGCTTAGAACATATTCATCGAATACAAAGCGCATTCTTAGCAGAATCCGGACCGTACATGTTCAACGCAAAGCAATAACCAAACCAATACCAGTAAGAATCCAACTAGCACCGAACAGAAAGCAGGCCTGCAGCCATACTGAACCAATTCGAAGCCAACGGCAAACGGTACTGACTGCAGACGACTTGGGGCCCGATTCTGACTCCAACTCATGGCTTTGTTTTGCTCTATTGACCACTATTGTGTGTGTGTGTGTGTTGCTTGTTTATTTCTGCCAATTCGTTCGGTGGGGACCTTGCCAACCTCGCACGTTGCTAACCGGCTCTTGGTCCAAATGGACTGCAGCAGCCTCGCTTCCAAATAGGCGGATACCTTGTCCTTGTCGTAGTGTCGTTAGGTGTTTGAGGTCAGTTCTGAAAGACGTGTGCTGTTTTTTTGGTTTCAAGGGACGCCAAAATCAAACGGATCCGTTTTAGGGGTCCGAACCCAGAGCACACCTGGTGGTCTTTGAGACTCAGTCCGCTCGCGGACACCAACAGATCAATAGTCGAACCAAACTGAACTCGTGCAATCTATTTGTCCGCATGGGCGCGCATGGGGACACGTTCGTCGGAGAATGGGTTCGAAGCAACCATAAAACACGGTGGTTAACACTCACCGCATTTGTTTCCCAAAAGGACACCCGGGCTCCTCGATGTGTTTGTTCCTTCCGCAAGCACTGGGCTTGTCCAGAGAGACACATGGTGTGGCTCAAAATTACGGAGCTACGCAGGTTGCAGTCTTCCATTTACCAAGCTCTCATTTTGTTTTGGTACATCTTTTCGAGCCACAGCCAGAGTCGGCGCTTGCTGGCTTCCATTTGCTTAATAATCTGTGTGATTTTCCCTTGTTGGTTTCAAAATGAAGTTATCACTGGACATATGTTCTCATTTTTTTTTCCGGGGGTCTGAGCCACCTGGCGCTTGCTGGGGAGAAGCCGGAAGCTGCCGAGGCCCAAAGGCTGTGGAGTTCACCATCGTCATCAACCAGTGGAAGGCCAAGGCAGGCGGCGAGGTGAAGACAGGCGCGCCGGCCACTCGGTGTCGCTGGCGAGCGGGGCGGCTCCGTCTGAAAGGACGCGCCCAAGAAAAGGGTGCCAAAAACGGGTGAACTGTTGCTACCGTGGTAAAGGTTTATGTGGGTCTGTCTCTTTTGAATTGGAACCCCCTCCTATCTTCTTGGTTCCGAGCCGTCTTTAGAAAGGTGTTGAAGAGTGATGTGGATGAGGAAGTGTGTGGCCATTGTAGCAGTGAAGGGTTGAAAGGTTGAATAATTAAGGGGTAGGTTTTTAGTTGCTTTTAGTTGGTTTAATGGGGGGCGAGCTGAGTTTTGGTGGTTTTTAACGGAAACCAAAACGAATACCGTTGCGCCATTTTGGGCCGAGTGATCCGATTCGCTCCTGGGACTGTGTATGGCGGAAGAGCCACCTTTGCTTTGGGGATGAGGTCTAACCCTTGCACTCATCTGCTTCCGCTCCTTGCCCCAATTCCCACGTGATAATGTGAATCCAGGCATTGGGGATAAAGGGAACGGGCACTATCATCACCTCTTCCTGGTCGTTGTACGGCGGGAGATGGTAGAGAGAAGATGGGAGCGAGATGATAAAATGGATGGGGTGATGAATCTCTCAGAAAGTGATGGCAATTGAAGGTAGAGCACAACTCATCCATCCATTTTCCCCATTCATCTCCTCCATGCCTTTCTCTCGCCGGAGAGGGACGTGTGATTTCATGCAACCCTGCAGTCCCCAGTCCTCTCACCCCCCTAGGGCCTTGGCAAGCCGGTATAAGTCTTACGGCTTAGGTTTTATGGCTATTCGGTTTCATCTTTGGACTTTCAGTTTTTGGGACACAGTGGATTTTCCATTGGACCCACAAAAGGTGACACTTTTTGCAGAGGGGTCAACAGCAACCAAGTAGGGGCGTAACTGAAGCATGGCCTATTGAGAACTGGGGGCATGGTCTAGGGTCGAATGCGTGGCTGCTAAAACCCGAAGTGACATTTGCCGGGTTGTGAGATGACGAGGAGCGTTTTGGTTGTGTTCTCCATGGTTTGACAGTCACTGCAGAGACTCACTATTGAAGGATACGTCTATGCTCGGTCTGGACTTCACTTGCTGGAGAAGACAGATCATGAGGATGAAGGAGCGCTCACACAATTAGATATAAGGATAGTAAGATACACTTACTGTAAAAACGGTACGGATACAGAAAGAGTTGCGATTCAGATCTGACTGCCAGCTGCTGAAACAGAGGATAGTAATCAAGATTGGCAACAAGAGAACCAGAACAATATCCACATAGCCACACAAGAACCATCACTGACAATATATATCATGACATGCAAGTGTTCCACATGTCCTACCTATGAATTCCAAGTGACAACAACATAACATTTTATTGTTGATGCATGCAGTGAACAAGATCACCACATATGAACATACGTCTAGATGCTCACAGATCGAAGTCTATTGACTGAAGACGATGATGCGATGATGATTATGAACAAATCACCTGCAGTAGACGAACAATTCAACAGCTAGCACCCTAACAGCTGAGCTGATGAGGACAAGTTACCCGATATGCAAGCTATGACTAAAGAAATAACTTGACGTTGCCAGACTCAATTCACTTCTTTGCTCTTTTGGCGTTCCTTTATTTTCTCTTTGAGCCAGCAAAAGCTACTGTAACTTGTTGCAGGAGGTCTACGTCTGGCACAGTTGATAGGAAAGGAATCGGCAACTGAATTCGGCCTTCTTGGTCAATTGGTCCTAAAAGGCCTATATCAGGTCCTTCAAGCAATCCCCAGCAAAATGATGTCTACATAAGGAACGCTTCACAGTTGTTGGCATGTGTTGCTTTCTTTGGTTTTCTGGTTCTCGTCATTTTTGGTAGGGGGCTACATTTTTTTGCTACCACACCAACGGTTGGAACGAAATCATTCATTAGAAATTCAATCCCCTCCGCCCCGCCGTTTCTTTTCGTGCTTTTCGCGACGGAGGCCGTTCCAATCCAGACTTCCATTTGCTTGTGCCATTTTCCCTTGCTGGCTTTAAATGGAATCTATCACTACTGGACATGTTGTCATGTTTTCCGGGGGGGGGGGGGAAACGCAAATGGATTCCTGAGAGGCACCTGCACCAAGTTCATCCAGCACGCGGCAGTGGGAAAGCAGGCCCAAGGGTCGAAGGAAGAGTTTTTCCCGAATCGGATCGGCGCAACCCCCAGGGTTCTGGACGAAAGCTCATCACTTTGTGGGGTTGGGTTTTGAGTTTGGGTTTTGGGTGTATCATCACTTTGTGGGTTTGTGTCATCTACTTTATGGGTATCATCGCGGCCACTGCTTTGGGGGTAATGCTCAGGTGAGCGGCAATCAACACTTGGGTAGATGAAGGTTTGTGAGGGATACTCAAACCAGAAATGGGTGCAGCCGCCTTAGTAACTCTTTGCAGAATTTGGGTTCACCATTTTGGTACCAGGTTTTGACAATGACTCAGGTGGATATGTGAAACCCTGGAGAATGGAAGAGGAAACTTCGCATTTGGAAAGGGAGCAGCTGTGAACTACGTAGTGCATGTGCGTTTGCTTGCTGCTCAGCAGGGAATGAGAATTGGAATGACCTTTACAAAACATCCCTTGTGGGTTCCTTTAAGGGAATCGCTGGGTTCATTCCCACATTCCCTGCCTATCGCACCAGCAAGTTTGTACTTTTCTGTGGCCGCCTTTTGCCTTCTTGTGCAGACAGTGGAATCAAACATCTCGGCCTAGTGCTCAGACTCATGGCCGAGAATTACCGAAACGACTTCCGTCTAGAGCCGTAGGGCCAAACAGGCGTCCAAATTAGGTCCGCGATCAGTACCCGGGCTCCCCAAGTGTTGCCACAGCCAAATGAGCTGCTAATTGAGTTGCCGAACAGTCAAGTAATTTGAGAAACGAGTCGCCGCACAAGTATCAGTTTCCACGGGTGTAGAACTCGTCCCCTCCGAAACAGCGGATCAAGAAACCAAGTGGATTCATGGGAGGTGGGAGGTGCCTTTCCACCCAAAGTTGAGGATTCCCTCCAGAAGGCAATGGCCCTTGTCAACGGAAAGAAATGCTGGGATCGCATTGAACAGCACTTGGCGCCAGCGGAGTCAACCAAAGACCTATGGCAAAGAATCAAAAGGTTCTTGCCCCACATATGTATGACATGGGGACTGTCCTGTCCTCCACTGACCCTCTACCCAGATTTGATATGGGTCACCTGAAACCGGCAGCCGCAGGTTTGGTCTGAGAAAAGCTTATTGGGGCCTAGTATAGAGTATATGGGTCCTGTTTTTCAGGGGACCCCCAAAATGGTTGCTTTCCTTTTGGCTTCCTTTTAAACCACCAAAAGAGGGGCCAATGTACAGGCCCGCTGTTCGGGCCTGTCGCGCCACGAAGCCCGTTGGGCCCGTCAAGACCGACAAGAGATAAGGCTCTTTGGTGTCATGACATGGCATCTAAAGGTCACCCCGCCCCCTCCCCCACCCCAACACAATACAACAATGAAACCAATTTTGTCAGTGGCTTTCGAAGCATGTCGAAGCAGTCGATTTTGCCACCAGGCTGCTGTTGGCTGGCAACCCACACCGAGCAAGGTCCATTCAAGCCTAGTAGAAATTGTCTCGAGCTGCGCAAACTCCCACCAGCTGCCAAAACTCGGAGTCCAAATCCCGCCGCCACAGCCGTTTGCCAAAACCCGGAGTCCAAATCCCACAGCACGGCCCAATGAACGCTCCCATCGCGGAAGCATGCTAAGCCTGCTAAGCAGACAAAACGAGAACCCATCGCGTCAGAGATGCTTTTGGGAAAAAGGCGCTTTAAGAGACGCTTTCTTAACGGGAGCTCTGGTTATGCTAGCGACAAGCAGGTTCAATCCTGACAGAAGCCACGGACCCGCGTGCAGATTACTTGCCCAAAGCTATCCTTGCGCGAGTGTGTCCCTGATAAGGTCCCTGATCCATTTACCTGCCCTGGTGGCCCTATTCATTTTTCTATCTGTCCATCCGCCTGCCTATTCATCAATGTCTCTCTTTGCATATACCAACCTTGTTGTCTTTGTTTAATCCAAACTGATCTGACCTAGATCTGACTATCTTTGTCATGTAGTCCGATCGGTCTTCCTATGTATCTCTCTATGTGTGTATCCGTGTATCTACCTATCCGTCGACCATCGATCGATCGATCCATCCATCTACCTATCTATGTATCTACCTCTCCTATCTGTCTGGATCCATCTAATTATCCATCATTGATATATTTGTCTATCGTTCTATCTATCTATCGATCTATCGATCTATCTATCTATCTATCAATCTATCTATCTATGTGTCTATCAATCTATCTATCTATGTGTCTATCTATCTATCTATCTATCTATCTATCTATCTATCTATCTATCTATCTATCTATCTGTCTATCTAATCGAATCTATCTATCTATCTATCTAATCTATCTATCTATCTATCTATCTATCTATCTATCTCTATCTATCTATCCATCTATCTATCTATCTATCTATCTATCTATATATCTATCTATCTATCTCTATCTATCTCTATCTATCTATCTATCTATCTATCTATATCTATCTATCTATCTATCTAATCTATCTAATCTATCTATCTATCTATCTATCTATCTATCTATCTATCTATCTATCTATCTATCTATCTATCTATCTATCTATCTATCTATCTATCTATCTATCTATCTATCTATCTATCTATCTATCTATCTCTATCTATCTAATCTATCTATCTATCTATCTGTCTATCTATGTATCTATGGATCTATCGATCTATCTATCTATCTATCTACCTGTTTGTCTATCTGTCTGTGCCTCTACGTATCGATTTATATATCTATCTATATATCTATCTATCTATCTATCTATCTGTCTATCTATCTGTTTGTTATCTATCTATCTATCTATCTAGCTATCTAGCTATCTATGTATCTATCTATCCATCTATCTATCTATCCATCCACCTATCTATCTAGCTATCCATCCATCTATCTATCTACCTATCTATCTATCTATCCATCTTTTTCGATCTATCTTTCCGCTAAAGCCCGTCCAGCACGTGGACCCCGTTAACACGCTGGGTTGAGCTTGTCACACTCGCAAGGCCCGTCGGGCCCGTCAAACGTAAACGTGAGGCCCGAAGCCCGTCAAGCGCGAGAAGCCATTGGGCCTGTCAGGCCCGTCGCCCCCAATGAACGGTGAGCGGTTGCTTCTCCAAAAAGGGGGCGCCCTGGAAAAGGATACGCCCATATAGACATCCTGGAGTACAAACTGATGCATCTTGCCACACGTCAATCCGTTGCTCCCTCCCTCTCCTAGCGTCCCAACGGGCTCCCAGCCGAGCGTGCGGGAGTGCCCATATTTGCCGTCTCCAGCCCTTTGGGCTTTGGCAAAACGTTGCCTTCTAAATACATCAGCAAGAGGGCTCTTCTCGCTAGGCAGAGTGTCAGTCAGGTGTCAGATTGATTTGCGTGATGGGCGACCCCTTCTTTTCCGCCGCAGTCGCCTCCCGGCCGCCTTCCGACCGCACCCGAGCCGCAGTCGACCGATCAATAGGTGGCCTGCGCCGTGGTGTGCGGCACCTTCCAATTCCCCGAGAAGGACACAACGCCCATGGTCATGGTGGGCCTGGGCACTGGCATTGCGCCGTGGACGCGAGAGATGGGTGAGCGGATCCTATGATGTGGTGAGGGAGTTGTGCTTTTTGCGTTTGTGTTTCGTGTTGGTGTGCTTTGTTCTTTGCGGCTGTGTGTTTGTGATGTGCTTGTGTGTTCGCGTGTGTGTCTGTGTGTGTCTTTGTGTTTGTGTGTTTGCGTTTCCGTGTCTCTGTGTCTTTTTCTCTCTGTGTCTCAGTGCTTGTTTTTGTGTTTGCGTTGGTGTCTCTGTTTGTGTGTGTGTGTGCGCGTGTGTTTGTGAGTCTGGTTTTTTGAGGGTACCCTGTTTGCGTTTGGCTTTTAAAGGGAACAGATCCAGAATGAAAACCGGGGTCAAGGTAGTTTGACATAATATACAAATGTGAGTCACTGACAGAATGCCGCGTGGCCAGCATCACCCACGGGATTTCAAGTCATTGGAACCAATGCAACAGCCCTGGCAAGACCTCCATCTGCTCAAGACCATTGTTTATGTTTTCTCCTTATCACTACGGTTTGTCCCTGCGAGTGAAGAATGCAAATGGAATATATGTTGGAATATGCTAGAGTCAATCGTTTCTTCCGGGAGGACATAAACTGAGGCCCAGGCCAGTTTTCCATGTCCTCTTAGGGGAGTCGCAAGTCATTTGTCCTCAGCTATGCTGATTTTACCGGATTTGTCTCCAAGTGCAGTTGTGGTCTCTCTCTCTGTGTCTCTCTCTCTCTCTCTCTCTTGTTGTTTTTGTGTGGTGTTTTTGGTTGAAGGAAACGTCTCAGAACTCAGAACTATGGGATCTTCTTTGTCTTCACTGAAAGGGGTCACAAAACGGGGGAACAAAAAGCATATTTTTTGGACAATTCTGACATTGCTTAAATGCTCACAGTGCCAACCCTTTTGCAGTGGTCATTATACTTCCCTTTGTGGGTGGCTTTGAGCATCATCGGTTTGGCCGTTTGTGAGTGGACGCCGTTTGGGCAGGGGTAAGGTTTAAAGTTGACAAATGTGAGCAGTCCTGTTTTGGGTTGAACGAAGAACCGTGCAGGCGCGTCATTATTGTTCCCCCGCTGACTTGACGGCACCGATGGCCTGTCTGCTGCTCACGATATCCGGTAGTCCACTGTTGTTTGGGGAGGACATGGGGCATCCAATTCCTATGTGCTCTTGGGGAGGCAAGTCTTGCTGCCTGGTTTTGGTTCATCCCGACCCCCTAGAACTTTTGGAGATCTCCATTTGAATGTTCCATTTCCCCGGCGGGACTAGACAAATGGAGTTGGGGAGGGGCTCGAACAGACCTCATGCCTGAGGCACCCATCCGCTCCTTTATGCAGGACCGGGTGCTTGCATCGTCCCCTTGCCAAACTTAAATGGAGCGTTTCTCAAGCTCCAGGCTAGTTTTGCTTTGGCGGGTGTTCCGCCTATCCCGAACTGATGGACAAGATCTCGCACCTGCTGGTAGGTCTCACTTGCCCAAAGCCGACCTTTGAACCTTTTGATTTCCCTGATTTGGTCCATATCTAGTCAAAGCTGAAAAGGTTAGCTTGTGTTTCCGGGTCCGTTGGGCAAGCGTGAGCTAGCTTATCCCATTATTATAGGGCTTCATCCATCCCAAGTGGTGCAGGATTTCATCCATCCGATCCCTCCAAATGCATCCTTCAAATTGGTACACAACTTTGGAAAGACCTGGAAGACTACTGCAAAGAGGGCGAAGCTGCTGAAACCTTTGTGCTCCTATCCTGGCGGAGACCAGACAGTACTCTGAGTGGGTTCTGGCGAGTGCAAATGTCTTTGGCTTCCAAAAGGAAAGAATGGTCCAAACACAAGCAAAAGCTGGAACCCTTCAAAGGAAAAGGGGTGGAAAAGTGGTTTAGTCCGGGGTCCTTATCTAGGTCCCTCAGTAGTGCCCTTGTACCATTTTTGGGGGGAGGGTTCCCCTACTACCGAAGACAGGGCACCCTTATTCTAACCTCTTATTCTAATGTCTCTACTGGAGGACCTAGTTATATTCCAGTGTTTGGTTGAAGCGCCACTTTGTGGTTGCCAAGTGAGGAGCTTGCTTTTGGGGTGGTGTTACGGGGGCAAATCTATGGAACCTTCCCATGTTAGAATGAGTAAACTCACTTGCCCATAGCCGACCTTTGGTGTTCTTAGCCTAGTATGGTTTCCACTACCCCCAACATATTGCCCCAAGGGACAAATGCAGGATATTTGTGAGGGTGCGTCATTTTTGGAGGGGACCCTTTTTTCGGGGTGGTTTAAGTGGAAACCAAAAGGCAACCCCACGTTCTTGGAGTTCCTTCTTGAGAGACAAATTCACATACCCTTTACGTAGCGGCTATAGTGGTTGTATCATCAAACCCTTGAGGGTAGTGGTTTGGGGGTAGGGGGGTGGTGGGGGGTGGGGGGGCTAAGGGTTTCTCCCCAAGGAAGGTTTGCTGGGAATGGTTGGAAGTTCCGTCCTCTCCCAGTCCTCGGTTATTCGGCGCGTTGCCTTCAGCGCCCGAAGGGATTGTCTTTTTGCCACATCCAGTAGCCGCTGTTGTATGCATGTCCCCTGGTTTCGTGTAGGTTTTAAGAGGAACATGACGCCTTTTCCTCAGCAAGAGTCGGGTTTCTCGCGATTTCTTTATCAGTGCCCAGCTTGAGGAGTCTTCCCCTGGGACGTGGGTTTGTCCCCCAAATGGGGCAACTTCAAATGGTTGGTTTCTCTTCACTTCCCTTTACAACCAAAAGGGGTTCCCCCAACCGAAAAAGACATCTTTAAATGTGGGCACCCCCAAAATAGTTGGTTTCCCTTCGGCGTCCCTTCATGCCATCACCTTTTCAATATCCTGAAATGCACAAGGATCTCCGCTGGATCATAGGTTAGGTAGACTAATGATGGGTCTGTTTTTTGAGGGGACCCCGTTTTGGCCTGTTTTAAAGGGAAACCAAGAGGACAATTGTTAAGCCATTTTGGAGGCGTCCGAGTCCTGCAAAAAACACACCCAGAATGACAAGGGGTACCGCCAGTAGAAAAGCGCGCACAGCTTTCGATTAAACAATCGCAGGACAAGCTGTACAAGAAGCAGCAGGGCATCGCCACTGGTCCTATGGTAGTCTTCTACGGCTGCCGACATGAGGAGGACAACGGGCTCGACGGGACGATGGGGGTACCCCCCTCAAAACAGGCAAGCCTCCTATATATGGGTTTGTCTCAAGATGAAGGGACCCTCAAATGCGTTGGTGTGCCTTTAAGGTCAGCCAGCAGGGGGTTCCCAACAGGAGACACCCAGCAATTGTTGGGTGGGTGGGTGTTTTTGGGGTTGGTTTACAGGGAACCCCCACGAAAGCCCTTACTTTTTTCGAAGCTTCGGTTCTTTCGGGGCAGCTCGGTGGCCTCAAAGAACCTCGTGAATACCCTCAACCAACCCTCTTCCATGTTGTTTGGACGTGGTTGGGGGGTCGCTACATTTTTCCCCTTTTGCATTTGCAGGCATCGCCTTTTAAGCGAATTGACTGTTGAAAGAACTAAAGAACCCTGCGAGGGGGTTCAGGCTTCCGGATGAAAACTGCGTGGGGATTTAGGTGTCCACGAAAACCGAACCTTGTGTGTCCTTCATTTATGGAGCCAGGAAAAGTGCTTTGGCTGCTGGCTGCTTTTCAGGCGAGGGTTTAGTTCCGCTGTTTTCGGGCTAGTTTCCTTCCGAATGCAGCGCAACTCCCCCCCAAGTTTGCCACTCAGCGACTCAGGAGGAGCTTTTGTACAAGGACGAGTGGAAGACACTCGGCAGAGACTGGCGGCTGATTTGTTTGCCTGTGCCAAGCGGGCATGTTTCAGGATGAAAAGGAGTTTAGCAAACTCTGAATTGAATGGGGAAATTGGCAACCATGATGACACCAGAGACAGGGCAGGTTCAAAGATTGGCAAGCTTTGCGAGCTAGAGTGCTGGAAAAGATAGGCGACTGAGGAACCATGGCCCTTGCCGCAGAAGGGATCTTAATATGTCCCCTCTGAGATTCGGTCAAGATATCAGTAGCAAAAAGTTAATTTGGGAGTGACAGGGGGGGGGGGCTGCTTTTTGTCTCCGCGAAATCCAGGAGACAAACCCTTGATTTGTCAATCTCCGCGATGGGAATTGCATGTTCTGATGGATTCAATTAGGTTGAACCCTTGGTTTGCAGCAACCGAGATCTGTATGGCTGAGAACTGTTTGACTGGGAACCGCCTGAACAGTGGTTGGTGAACATGTTCATCCCCAAAGAAAATGATGTCCACCAAAAAGCCCCCGATTACCGTATATGTCCTATTTCATGGAATCATCGTGGTATGGAATCACAGGAGACCTCACATGGTGCCATGATTGAAACAGACGGCCGCCAACTTCAAGCCAACCATGTCTTCAAATCAAAATAGCAATCAAGCAGGCAGGCAGTGAGCACGCCAGCAAGCAACCCAGCAAGCATGTAAGCAAACACGCAAGCACAAAGGCCCACACACTTACACAGACGCAAATGCGCAGGCAGTGAGGCAGGCACGCAGGCAGGCAGGCACGCAGGCACGCACGCACGAACGCAGCCAGGCGCAACCAACCAACTAACCAGCCGACCGACAGACTGACCGACCCGCTCACTGACCCAGCCGACTAACTGACTAACCGACCGACCGACCAACCAACCCAAACAATCAACCATCCAGCCAAGCAAAGCAAACAGCCAACCAAACGACCAAACAGTCGCCCAAACAACCAATACAAGCTAAGCACATTGCAATGAAACAAGCAAGCAAGTACACCAACAAGCAATGAACCACACAAACACACCACACACACACACAAATGACACACACGACACACACACACACACAGACACGAGTCACACAGACGACACACAGCCGACACACAGACAACACACACGCAAGCACCCAAAGCACACACACACACACACACGACGACACAACATAACACAACACGACACAACACAGCACACCACAACCGACATTCGTCAACATCACAAGGCAACGCAGCACACCTACACTTTGGGCGTCAGTTGCTTCTCGTTTCTGAGGATGTACGAGAAAGAGGGCGTGCTTACCAAACTGGTCGGAGCCTTCCAGCGCTGGCCTCGGTTTCGGGGTTCCGGGGCTCGCGTGAGGCAGGGGGGCATCTTCAATTTGTGTGTGGGTTTGTGGATACTCGTTTATTTGGTTGTTCCCAGCTATTTGCATTGTATATGAAGTTAATGATTTGTGTTTAACACATTTATATATCATTGGAATACGAAGATATTATGTTTAGGAGGACGTTTATTAGGGATCTGGGAACAGCCCAGTTTAGCTCCTTGTTTGACTACCGAGGGCTTCACAGGCTTGAGTCCCGCCCTTTGACGGCCAAAGCATTCAGTTCGCTTGGGGTATTCTTGGTCCGGAGAATTACAATAGGCTCGATCACAACAAGACGACTTTGGACAAGCATCGCTGCTGGCTCACGCCTTGCAGCAGGCTCCTTCCACGTGAGGCGCGAGCCCAGGATGAAGGTCCTTTACTGGGGGGGGGGGGGGTCGTATTTCCTGTTTGGGGAAGCACAGAGTTATGTTAGCCCAGCATATGTTTGTGCACGGGGTTTTGCGACATTCGAGTTGGGCATTTCGGGATTTCGCCATTGCTGTGCTGAACCTGCGAAAGGCCAGACGTCATGATGATGGATCTCGTTCCAGGAAAAGCACCAATGGCTTGGCCAATTGCCGGTCAACTGGTTTCTGATGATTCGCATGTAAATACCCACACCATGCCTTTAACCATGTTTTCAAAGTGGTGCGAAATTGACTTTGGCTGTCAACAGTATGGGACAATGTCCAGAGGTTCCAAAACGAGAGCCAGTCAAAACAAGCATGACGTCATGTTTGAATGCTTGGCCAGTTTGGCCTCAGCTATGACTTTGGTAAGTTACTCCCCACCCCCCAAACAAACAAAATCAAAGAGGAAACACGTCCCTGAAGTCTGAAGCAAGTCGGGGTGTGGAAAGGGGAAACTTGGTTCCTCTGAACGATCCAGGACCATCAAGCAACCACTAATGATTTAGGGTTGATCAATATTCCGTTTGGCCCCCAAATGACCACAAGTAGATACGAGTAGCTTTTCCCATTTAGGGAATGTCATCTTCTTGGTGGTTTTCCAACGAATGGTCATCCCATTTACAGGACCTTTTGATCCCTTTGACAGGAAACATATCTTCCTGTAGTAAAGGGGATGACCTGGGAAACCATTGAGAAATGGGGCGCTTACTCACCGATTTCCCGTGTAAGTTGGGGTCACAATGAGCATTGACTGCCCTCGTGCTCCAAATAGCTTCTTTTTTGTTTGGCATGTGTTGAAGAACCAGGGTTGTCCATGGCAAACACCTCCTTTCTTAGTCAAAGGTTGACATCATACCCCATCATACCCTGAAAAAGTGGGTGTAGTGGCCTGGTGTGGCTCACATGTTTGCCCTTGCCCGAGGTTTGACAAGCCGCACTACCCACCGAAGCAGATTTTTGTGTCGGACAAGATGGCCGAGCAACCCGAGCTCATCAGCGACAATTTGCTGGAGAAGGCGGTTTTAGGGCAGGTCTCTCGGACTGTTTTTATGCCCACCCCCTAAAAATGGAATTGGGGGAAGGGGGATTTCACCTTATGATAGTAGGGGGATTAACCGCCAAAGTGCACCACCCCAAAAGGACGCGCCCGAGACGCTTCGTTCAGGTAAAAAAGACAGGAGAAATCAATGAAACATGAATAGACATCGAGAACGTCAAGGAAACATCAAGGAAGATCGGGAAAACAGGCGTTGCACCACCCCAAGAAAATGCATAGGCAAGGCTGTTGGGCGCTGCTCAAACATCCAAGTCACTGGCTCCTTTTTTGTTTTTGTTTGCTTTCCCTTTGAACCCAAAAAGTGCTCCACCCCAAAAGACTTAGCCAAGTCACTTCAACTAGCTGGATCGGCTGCTGGAAGAAGGGAAAACAAGTCATTTCACTTGGCCCGATCCGCAAGCCAGCCCCGAAACATCAGGTACCCCCCGATTGGGAAGGTACAGGTCCAAAACCACCGGTCACCAAACCACCAATTCCGGGTAAGGTGGTTTGGATTCGTGGTGATGGTGAAATGAAGGAGTTTCCCGTTTAACCACAAGAACCAGGGGTTCAAATCCCAAACCACAACTCCATTAAGCAGGTCCAAACCACCAAACCACCAAAGCACGAATTTTGGAAGGGTGAAAACGGAGAGAAACTCGGAGACTTCCATTTGGTTAAGAATATTTTCTATTTTCCCCTGTTGGTTTTAAAGGGAATCTATCACTACCGGATTCTTTTTTCCAGGGGACTTAAGCAAATGGAGGGAGAAGCTTCGCAAAACCGAGAAGCCAGGGCGGGTACTTCTTCATGTGCGGGCCCGCAGTGGCCACGCCCAGCGTTCAGAAGGCGCTCAAGGCAGCCCTGGTGCAGAGAGGTGGACAGGGCGCACCTGGGCTGAGAGCTTTCGGTGTCGGCCGAGGTGCACGGATTTTGGAGGGTGTTTTTAAAGGGAAGCCAAAAGGAACCTACACATTTTGGGGCGTTTCTCCTACTTGAACACATACCCATAGTTCCTCTAGGTGTCTCTACATGCCCTGCATGTCATATACATATACGGTATACATATAATGTATATATATATATATATCGGAGACAAAGCCTGCCTGTTCCTGGCAAGTTGTTGTTTGTTTTGTTTGACAGCGTTCATTTTTAGTACGGGGCTGCAAGAGACATGTTTTTTGGCAACCATACCAAGGGTTGTGAAGAAGATACGTATACGCAGGAAGACTTCGGCTGCTTCGTTGAATCCCCTGGCTTACGGAAAGGTGGGGCCGGGGTGCGTTGGCTAAAGCCATGTGTGTGTACCGCCATGACTTCAGCTGCGCATTTGTGCAGCTCAAGAGTTGCAGTACCGCGTTCTCACGGGAAGTTTGACCTCTGAGTTCGAGAGTCTGCCGATCCTTTGGCCCGACAGAGAGGTTTTTGCATTTCAGGGGCGAATGCTTGAAATACTCAACCTTGCAGCATTGTGAAGGAGAAATCATGGCCCGTATACCGAATGCGGCATGAGGTTGCTAAGTTCTAGGCAGAGAGTCTTTCTCGGAAGAATTACCCTTTGGGCTTCATTCCCCCTGAATCCAGTGCCACTACTGATGCCGCCTTGGTTGGGATGCATCAAGTGACTATCAACAGCATCTATGGGGTTCTTCCAAATCGTGCTCCCTTCGGCTTTGTTGTTTGCATTTCCTTGTTGTTGTTGTTGTTGTTGTTGTTGTTGTTGTTGTTGTTGTTGTTGTTGTTGTTGTTGTTGTTGTTGTTGTTGTTGTTGTTGTTG
>CAUJNA010001756.1:0-57611 GCA_963377175.1 Effrenium voratum | reverse complement strand
CGGCACGGAGATGGTCTCGCTTGACTACTCGCACCTGACCAGCGTGCTCTGGGGGGTGTGCAAGGGCTTCCAGGCCCGGCTGGACGCACTTGAAGCCTGGCAGGCCCAGCGGGGGCCGAAGAACAAGTAAAAAATGGAGGCGCTGAGGGACCTGGCCGACGACTTCAACGTGCGGGACCCGCGGAAGCTGCGCGACCTCGACGTGACGCAGGCCATGGCCTTCGAGGCGCTGAAGGCCGACGTGGGCCGGCAGGTGCAGGCGCCCCGGCCGCGCGCGCTGGGCAAGTCTGCTGCCGAGGGGCCGAACGACCGGCTGCAGGCCGACCTCATTGACTTCAGCCAGAACACCCGGGGGAAGACCAGGTTCGGCCTGGTGGTGATGGACGTCTTCACCCGGGAGGCTGCAGTAGAACCTCTGCAGAACAAGAACGCCGAGACGGTGGGCCGGGCCACCAAGCGCGCCGCAAAGGAGCTGACGGGGGACGACAAGAACTTTGTGGTCACGACAGACCTGGGCAACGAGTTTGCCACGCTGGACCGGGAGCTGCCCGAAGCGAAGCCGTGCACCGGACGAAGCGGCCCGAGGACCGCAACGCCATTGCCGTGGTGGACCGGGGCATCCAGACCCTGAAGAAGGACCTGGCCACTCGAGTCGCCAGGAAGGGCGGTGGGTGGAGCCAGCACCTCGAGCAGGTGGCGGACGCGTACAACGCTCGGCCCCACGAGACGGCGCACGCTGCGCCGGAGGACGTCGAGAAGCAGCCGGCCACGGAGTTCCGTGTGCTCCAAGACAACGCCGACCGGTTCCAGCACAACAAGGACCTCACGGAACGCCGCATCAAGGCTATAGAGGACGCGGGCGCCTTCCGAGCGCCGACAAACGCGGCGAGGAGCTTCAACCCGCAGTACGGCAACGTGCAGCTGCTCGCGGCCGTGGACTCCATGACCGTCAGGGGCACCGAGGGCCGTGAGACTCTCCTGAAGCTGGCCCTGCCGGCTCCCCAGGGCAGCGGCAACGCTGCGGGCAGGCTGACTAGGCGTGGCAGACCGGCGGCCGTGAGGCAGCTGGACGACTTCCTGGGCCGCCCCGGCCGAGGACAATCGACTGATAACCGGCAACTTTGCAGTACCCAAGATTTGAGCCAAAGACCGCAGCTCCAGCTGGCAACTTTGCAGTACCCAAGTACGGCTGATAACGCTACTGGCAACTTTGCAGTACATTTGAGCCAAAGACCGCAGCTCCAGCTGGCAACTTTGCAGTACATTTGAGCCAAAGACAGCAACTTTGCAGTACATTTGAGCCAAAGACCGCAGCTCCAGCTGGCAACTTTTGCAATTTCTTACTAGGAAATTCAAGTGCTCTGTTAGGCGCCATGCTGGGGCAGCATCATCAGCCCCCAAATGGAACATACCACGATTTTGGGGGCTTCGTTCTATTTGGAGAGGGAATAATTAAAGCAGGCCCTGCATGACAATCTTTAACGGATTCACCATGCTGAAAATGGCTGGGGCGGCCGCACTAGGCAGCCCTTTATGCTGGATAGCGGATAGCCCTGAATCCACCGCCACCACACCGCCAGCTTGACTGCTGCCCGCCACAATAATTGGGGGCTTCTGGCCCAGCTCCAGCTCTGGCAACTTTGTGTTACATCTTGAGTCACACAGAACGCGTTTAGGTGGGCACCCAAACACACAACGCGGTTGGGGAGCAACATCACCCAAAAAAACACGCCCCCCCACCCCCGGAAGGACGCTCAAGATGCTCGACACACAAAAACTAGGTCAGGGCTCCTTCTGGATCGGAATGCCTTGGATCGTCACAGGTGCCCTAGGTGCCCTGTGTGCCCTGAGAACAACCGGGAGCAGTCGAGTCTCCGACCGAAGCTTCGTGTGGACCTGGCAGCGCTCCGGGTTTTCCGAAAAAATGCACTGACTGTCCAAGGTGCTCCAAGTGCTCTTATCTCCCTCGATGGCTGTTTTTTTCACGGCGCGCACAACAGGAAATGCCTGTAGAGCGGTGGTGGTGTCCCCCACCCTGAACACTCCGCACTCTGTGACCCGTATTGAGCATGCGTGAACCCCTTGACCAACATGAAAAAGAACTTCCATCGGACCAATGACAAACTCGTGGGCTCACATAGCTGCCTGGAGTGATTTGCACTGTCCTCTCCGGGCTACAAAATCAAAAGGCATGCAAAAATATCTACGGCTCCGACTCCACGGGGCCGACAAAGGTCCGCATTCTGTGACTTGTACTGAGCATGCGTGAACCCCTCGACCAACATGAAACAGAACTTCCATCGGACCAAGGACAAACTCGTGGGCTCACGCAGCTGCCTGGAGTGATTGCACTGTCCTCTCCGGGCTACAAAATTAAAAGGCATGCGAAAAGGAAAAGATCTACGGCTCCGACTCCGCGGGGCCGACAAAGGAACCGCTGGGACGGAGCGTCACGATGTACCTGCCGCAGTACTTGTGGGCAACGAAGGTGTTGCGCCAGACCGTTCTGGCCTCCGTCTTGCCCAGCACGGGCTCTGTATGAGTCAATGCCCAGTTTGTCGAGCCCGTCGAAAACGGTCGGCAGGATCGGGAACATGCCTATCCTCTTCAAAAGCTTGTCGTTGGCATCGCTGTTGTCCTGGTCCTGCATCTCCAACTTCTTGAGCTCCTGCACCAAACCCTTGTACAGATTGTTGTGGTGCCCGGTATACAGCCGCCCGGGACGGTCAAACAGAGCTTGGGCAGCAGCGCTCTCCTTGTAGGTTGAAGCCACCAACCCCAGTGCGTCTTTGTCCCGGATTGCCAAGTCTGTGCGAGCCCCAGCTCCTGGTCTCCGCCAGCTCTTCGATGGCCTCGCGGTTGATGGGCTCGTACAGCACCTTGGAGATGCAAAGGCTCTTCTCATCCTGCACCTCGCGGACACCCACAGACGAGCCAGTGAGCGCTCGGGTTGCTTCCTCGAGATAGTTCCTCCTGGGGCGCTTGGGAGCGGGCCGGGGGGTCCTGCATGACCACATCTGCCGGCGCTTCCTCAACTGCCAATAGAAGATGAAATTCCGACGGGGTGCAGGTCTAGAAACCGCCAGGAACCTTCTGCCGCGCCAAGCCTCCAGCACTTGAATCCGATTGAGGTCGGTGGGGGCCTGCTGCAGCAAAAACTCGCTCAGCCGGTTGGCAGCCTCGTCCCCGCCGATGGTTGCCTGTTGCAACTCCAGGGTGAAGAAAAAGGGAGGGAGACCGAAAAAGGGAACAATGACAAAAAGGGGGAGAGAAGGGTGTGGAACACGACGCCTGAAATTGCTCCGCCGCGGACTTCGGTCGCAGCAGATCTGGGCTATGGGCTGCATCTCCATTGTCCTCAGGGCAGGCAAGCGCAGAGGAAGTTTGGTCCGCAGGGTCCACAGGGCAAGCAAATGTCCAAAAAAAGGAAAAACTGGTAGCAACGCGGTGTCGCCGACAGCCTGCGGCCTCCTCGTCTCGCCCCACCGGCTGGTCGCCAAGGACCACGGGGATGGCCTTGTTGCCGCCTCCATTGCCAGCCTCACCAGCCACGTTGCCGCCTCCATTGCCAGCCTCGTCACCCTCGGCCTCGTCACCCTCGGCCTCGTCGCCGCCTCCATTGCCAGCCTCGTCACCCTCGGCCTCGTCACCCTCGGCCTCGCCTCCATTTCGTCACCCTCGGCCTCGTCGCCGCCTCCATTGCCAGCCTCACCAGCCTCGTCGCCGCCTCCATTGCCAGCCGCACCAGCCTCGTCGCCGCCTCCATTGCCAGCCCTGCCAACCTCACCAGCATCAGTGCCGCCTCCACTGCCAGCCTCAAAGGTGAAGCTGGAGGCACCACTGTCGAGCACCTCCTCCACCGCTGCCGCAGGATGCGGAGGGTCCACCCGACCGATGATGTAGGGATGACAAGAAGCTAAAACCAAATCTTGGAAGCAAAAATGCTGCGATCCCAATCGTCAATGCACAGGCTCGTGAGGCATCATTTGGTGGTAGAAACGAAACCCAACGGGGATCATCGACCGTTTGGATTCGCATTTGGGCACGGACATCAAATCGAAGCCCATACCGTTTTGGATGAGCTGCAACATTTGGTCGTGGCACAACGAAGGCTCACGATAACAAAGGCTCACGCTCACAGGCTCACGCAACGATCAAGTGTCACAACACGACAGACATGGGCTGGCCTGGTCCGCCAGAGCAGGATGTTGCGATGTAGCCGCCTCAACATGCACGGCAATCCAACAAGCCGACAAGCCTCCCACCAACCCCGCGTTAGGGCCCTGCAAAAAGGCTTCTCCAGGAGCAGGATGTAGCCGCCTGAGCCAACAAAGCCGCCGATACAATGCGTCCAACAAGCCAACAATGCGTCCAACAAGCCGACAAGCCCCGCACCAATCCCACATCACAGACCCTGCATCTCCGAGACCAGGAGCCTGAGTCGCCCTAGGCCCTGCCGGATCCTCTCAACCAGGACCTGAATTGCCAGGCTCCTCTTGGCCAGGATGTGACCGACCTGAGCCGGGGCTGGGTCCCGCCAGAAGTGCCCCCCTGGCAGGGTCCCCGGCGCCGGGGCAGAACCCACCCGAAGCGCCCTAGGTGCGACCCGTTGGGCGAACCATTGAAAAACGAATCCCCCCGGGCCCGTTGGGCAGACCATTGAAAAAGAATATTTCCCGAAACCCCCTCTGACCCGTTGGGGCAGTACCATTAAAAAAATCAAAACCCAAAACACCTCCAGACCAGTTTATTGGCCGTGTGTTGGTGCGCGAATAACCATTTGAAAAGAATCCGCCCGGGGCCAGTTTTGTTGCGTTGGCGCAGACCATTGCAGGGACCATTGAAAAACGAAAACCCCTCCAGGAAATTCCCGGTTGGGCACAGACAGAACATATACGACCCCATTGAAAAAAAACGAACCCCTCCAGACCCGTTGGGCGAACCATTGAAAAACGAATCCGCCCGGGCCCGTTGGGCAGACCATTGAAAAACGAAACCCCTCCAGACCCGTTGGGCAGACCATTGAAAAAAACCGAAACCCCTCCAGACCCGTTGGTCGAACCATTGAAAAACGAATCCTCCCGGGCCCGTTGGGCAGACCATTGAAAAAGGAGAGGGGGCAGGGCACCAGTGTAGGGCACTTGGGGGGGCCGGGGCCGGGGAGAGGGGGCAGGGCACCCAGGGCACCTAGGGCACCTTGGGCACCTAGGGCACCTAGGGCGGGACCGGGGCCGGGGAGAGGGGGCAGAGCACCCAGGGCACCTAGGGCACTTGGAAGGACCGGGGCCGGGGAGAGGGGGTACCGAGGGAGAGCGCCTCCGGGGCACATGTTTTTCTTTTTTTTTTTTTTTAACGGGCTCCGTTTTTTGGTGGCATCTTTGATGGGTTCCGTATTTGGTACGTTTTTTTTGCTTGTATTGTTCAGTTGATTCTTCTTCTTCAAAAACAAAAGAAAGAAGGCACCCCAACCGCACGGACAAGGACCCAAGTGCCCTAAGTGCCCTGGCTCCCCTTCACCTCTCCGAGGTTGCGGCCGGCTCAAGGTCACGGTCTCTCAAAGTCACGGGGTTCAACCTCAGACATCAAGGTCTCGATGAAAACAAGGATGAGCGGGTTAAGGGGACAAAAACGGCTTGCCATTTAGGGCGGAGGGTCACAGCGCAGCCAGGCTCCCGGCGAACAGCCTCGCTGCCCCCCAGACCCCCCCCAGAAGCGCCCTCCAAAAAAAAAGGGGCTGCAGCACGTCCCTTTCCCTCAAGTCCACAACCAACGTCACGTGCAAAAAGAGACGTGTCACGGCAAGAAAATCCATGCGTGAAAACCGTGCAAAAACGAAATTTTCAGACAACGCAAAAACGCAAAAACGCCTTTTTTTCCGCAAGAACGCCTGTTCAGAACGGGCAGGAGCGCCCAGCTTCACCTGCAGGTCGCGGACGTCAAGGACCAAGCCGCACTGCTTGCCCATGATCCAGACCTGCCGGGCTTCGACGTTGGCCTTGCACTCGCAGCCGGCCAAAGTCTCCGGTCTCTGGATCTTGTTGCCGTCAGCGTCCCAAAAGCGGACGTTCCGCGAGTCCAGCTTGCACTTCAGGAACGTGGCGCCCTGTCGGGACTCTTTGAGACAGCTCTGCCATCTGTCCTGCACGTCGGACCCCCATCATTTCGTCAGCTCGTCAACGCATCGCTTCTCAAAGTCCTCCCAAGCAGCCCACGCCTCTGAATCTCTTTCCGTCGCAAAGCAGACGTTCTGCCGAGGCCCTTGGTCCTTATCGAAGTTGCTGGGCTCCCAGACAATGCTGGTCCACTGGGACTGCCTGACGATGTGCTTCCCCTCGCTCCTCAAGGGTGCCGACTTGGCTCCCTTGGGGCTGGTCTGAACCTCACCAATGGCGAATGTGGTCGCGATTGTCATGACGCCGGTCTCTTTCCTCTAGGGATAAAAAAATATTGGTCCGATGAACGCGTTGGCCTCCGCTCACGCAGCCTGCGGCCATTTCTCGAAAGGGAACAGCCCGGAACCACAAGGGCAAGTCCTGGGGCCCAAGAAAAGCCAGCCGGGCACTTAGGGCGGCAGCCATGCGGGCCCGGGAGGTCCGCACGGCCTTTGCACCCACGCTACAACGCCACGCTCAAAAAACATGCCAAGTTCAGTGCGCAAATCTTCAAAACCCAGGCCGTGTTCCTACAAGGTTTGATGTCTCTTCAAGACCCTTGCACCCGTGGAGATGCCTCCAAAAATTGTATCCCGTCAAGTTCAGTCCACACGCCTTCTAAACCCAGGCCGTGTTCCTACAAGGTTTGATGTCTCTTCAAGACCCTTGCACCCGTGGAGATGCCTCAAAAAATTGTATCCCGTCAAGTTCAGTCCACACGCCTTCTAAACCTAGGCCGTCTTCCTGCAAGGTTTGACGCCCCTCCAAGAATCGTCTCCCATCAAGTTCAATGCACATGCCGGCCAAAAAAAACGAGCACATCCTCTCGACGTCAGCCAACCTTCCTGCCAAGCAGCTCACCCCCCCGAGCTTGTGACAGCTCCATCCCCCCGAGCTTGTGACAGCTCCATCCCCCCCAAACTTGTCCCCCGAGCTTGTGACAGCTCCATCCCCCACGAGCTTGTGACAGCTCCTGGTGCTCGGCACCCCCCGGCACTCCCCGGTGCCTGCTCGGCACCCTCCCGCTGCCTGTTCGGCAGCCTTGCGCTTGTTCAGCGCTTCCGCCACTTGCTCAGTGGCAATCAAACCCCCCCAACCCGGAAAACCATCAAGCCCCCCCACCCCGAAAAGCAATCATGCGTGCGTCAAGAGCTCACCCCCCACCCCGGAAAGCAATCATGCATGCGTCAAGACCCTGCAAGGCCCTGTTCGGTGCTCGTTCAGCATCCTGTTCGGCTTCTCTTTCCAGTCACGTTTCATGCCAAAAACGTGTGCCATGGTCAAACATGGTGACGCCGTCTTTTTTTTTTTTTTTTTTTTTATTTTTTTTTCTTTTTTTTTTTTTTTTTTTTTTTTTTTTTTTTTTTTTTTTTTTTTTTTTTTTTTTTTTTTCTTTTTTTTTTTTTTTTTTTTTTTTTTTTTTTTTTTTTTTTTTTTTTTTTTTTTTTTTTTTTTTTTTTTTTTTTTTTTTTTTTTTTTTTTTTTTTTTTTTTTTTTTTTTTTTTTTTTTTTTGTTTTTTTTTTTTTTTTTTTTTTTTTTTTTTTTTTTTATTTTTTTTTTTTTTTTTTGCAACGCCCTAGGGGACCCAGGCGGCCCTGGGGTACGGGGAGGAGTTCCGTGCGGTTTGCCCGGACCCACTTTTTTTTTTGGCGATTTACGAAAAAGCAATTCGACAACAATGGGGCCATCCTGTGGCAACACAACGATTGAGAAAAGCAAGGCGTGCGGTCGAGGCCGGAGCGAAGGGCCCGGGCACGGATGAACGGAAGCAGTTGTTCTTGGGCTTGAGGCGGGGCCGAGGCGCCTACGCGTTGCTCCAGCGCGCGGACGGGAGCGTTACTAGGGCCGGGGAGGCCTACTTCGGCATGCTCGGGCGGCAGCCAGAGTCGAGGACCTTCGACCCAAGGCAGCCGCTGGTCGGGGAGGGTGCGGCCGACTACGTGCTACTGCAGAACGGGCAGCGGGGCCTAGTGCGGCGGCTGCGGGAGGACGGCGCCTACCAGCTGACGAACCTAGGGAGGCGGTTCTTCAAGAACAAGTACTCGCAGCACGTAGCACACATCCCAGTGGTCATCAGGGGGATGCGGCGGGCCGGCAAAAACGCGGGCCGGGCTTACGAGCGCTGGGACTGGCTCCCCGCAAATGTCCTGGGTGGGGAGGCCAGCCGGCAGCCCGACAGGCTGTCGGAGCAGCAAATACTGCAAAACGTCAAGCAGGAGACGCTGCGGCTGAGAACCGCGGAGGACGAGGACCGCGCCGCCGGCAGGGCGCCCATCATGGAACTCAGCGACGAGACGTACTTCTACGACCCGGAGGGGGAGTGGGTGGTGTCCTCGGAGACGACGCAATACCGGAACAGCCGCGTACACGTAGAAACCATCCTGCGGCAGAGGCTGCGAGGCCTGCGCCGCGTGTCGTACCAACTGCCGTGCTTCAACATATCCTGGAATGCGCATTCGAGGATTCCGGGGACAATGCCTGCGTGCCGCGGCAGCTGGCTCAACTCTTGGGCGTGCCCTTCGAGGAGGTCTGCGGAGACTTCGACGCCCTTGCAGAGCACGACTGGCGCGCGCACGGCATCTCGCCGGTGGAGATACGAGCTTCTGCGCGTGGCGCAACGCGCCCATGGTCCTCATCTCCAACACAGGCGAGCCCCTGGACCGCTTCGAGCCCGCGCAGCGGGAGACCAAGACCGTGGTGTTCACCTACTACGACGGGCACGCCTTCTTCTACCGGAACGCCCGGCCGGCGCTGGAGCAGATGGGCTGTGCGCTGGTCATGTACCGGCGAGACCCGAAGCAGACTGTGCCGCCGCTGGAGGAGTGGAGCCCGTGGCAGGGCGAGATCAAGCCAGGCCACTTCCACACGACGTACCTACGGGAGACGAGGCGGCAGCTGCTGCTCGCGGAGCACAACCCGCAGGTCACGCTCCGCTCGCTCGCGCAGTTCTCGAGCCTGAAGCTGCGCGCCAAGGGCGGGCAGTGCGTGATCCGTGAGCTGCCCGAGGACTGGGAGCTGCTGCAGGCATGGGCCAAGGGGCTGGGGCTGCTCTACCGCGGGCAGAGGCTGGCCTCGCTGAGCTTCGAGGCTTTCTCCACGCTGGTCAAGGCGCCGAGGATCACCCCGAGCCAGCGGCAGAAGAAGCTGCTGCTGGCCGAGCAGGGAGGCAAGTGCGCCGCCTGCGGGCAGCAGATCGGCGCCGGGTGCGCGGAGTTCGACCACATCTTGCCGGTGCGGCAGGCCTTCGCCGGGCAGCAGCAGCGCTTCCAGGCGCTCTGCTTTGAGTGCCACCAGATGAAGACCCAGACCGAAAGCATGCAGCCCACGTCGCTGGAGTCGCGGTTCACGCGCTCGGACTACGACGCGTACGTACGCTCTCCCAAGCAGCCTCCGTTAGTGTTCCAGGCGCGGGCCCTGGGCAGCGGACCGCTCGAAGGCGTGGACGTGGTGCGCTGCCGCAGGAACGGGCTGGCCAACGCACCGTTCCCACTGCCCATCTTCTGCCCGGCCAACAACATCGAGCCGGCGCGGCCCGGGCACCTCGCAGACCTCTCGTTTGTGGACCTGCAAAATCGGGGGCGCGATGCCCCCGTGACGCTGCTGCCCTACGTGGGGCCGGGCTGTTACCCGAAGGTCTCGCTGGACTACATGCTGCGCTGCGGCGTGGCGCAGTGGTCCGACGTGCTCCACACGATGAACGCGGCCAGCCACGTCACCGCGGAGCGCCTGGCGCCGGCGCTGGACGTCATGGAGCAGGCCTGGCCCGAGGGCGAAGAACATATGGCAAAGCTTGCAGTGAACTCGATGATCGGGCTCATGGCGCACGCCAGCAACAAGGCGTACACGCTGCGCAGCAGCAGCAACGAGCTGGACGCGACAGGGGCCGACACCAGGCAGGTATTCTACGTCGGCGAAGGCCGGTACGTGTGGGACTTCATCACCACCCGCTCAATCCACAACAACGGGACGCTGCGCCCCATCCACGACTGCGTGCTCGGCTTCGAGGCGTCGATGGTGGCACGCATCCGACGAGAACTGGGCCTTCCGCCAAAGTACATCAAGCAGGTGAAAACGGACTGCGTGGTGCTGCAGGGCATGCCGCGGAAGTTCCGAGACAACTTGGAGCGGCTCGTCCACAACACGTACCAGACGGTAAGCCCAAATTCCGCCACGAGGAGACGACGAAGCCGCTGCGAGGCAAGCACGCGCCGCCCTGCATGCAGGCGGAGCCGCCAGCAAGGGCCGCCGGCTGGACGGACGTGGCCGACCCTGTGGCGCACTGCCTGGCCGGCCGATCGCTCCTGCTCACCGGGCTGCCCGGCACAGGCACGACGCACCTGGCGCGGACCATCGTGACCAAGCTGCGGGAGCGCGGTGAGGTAGTGCACCTCATCAGCAAGACTCACAGCGCCGTGCAGAACCTGGGCGCCGGCGCGAAGACGGCCGACCACTGGGTGCGCAAGTATGAGCGGGGGGCCAGCGTGCAGCGCCTGGACTGGCTGCTGGTGGAAGAGGTCACGCAGTTCGACATGAGCCTGTGGGCGGACATCGCGTGCGTGTCCCTGAACCACGACGTGCGCTTCCTGCTGGTGGGCGACTTCCGGCAGCTCCCGGCCGTGCAGGACACCTGGGCCGGCACGCCCGTCAACAAGCCGCTGCGACACAGCCAGCTGATGCTGGACCTTGCGGGCGGCTGGCGGCACGAGCTGACGGAGAACAAGCGCAGCGACGCGCGCATCTTCGACCTCGTGCGGAGCCTACGTGTGGGTGAGCCGGACGAAATGCCCCTAGAGGAAGCTTTGCAGACGGCGCGACGGCTCTTTCCGCGCAAGCCAGGCGTGCCGGACACCACACTCACGATCAGCCACGCCCAGCGGATGGCGGTCAACGCGGACGCGAACCGTCGCCTGGCCCCGGCGTACGCGCAGCTTGTGGAGCCAGAGGAAGACCCGGACACCGCCGAACAAAACAAGTCGCAACCCATGCGCGTGTGGCCGGGCCTGAAGCTCATCGGAGCGGGCGGAGCCATCAAGAAAGGCACGTTCGTGACAGTCGCGGCCTGCGGGGTCAACATCGCACTGGAGAGCGGCGCCGAGCTCACCCCGCGAGAGCTCTCAAGCCAGACGCGCCTTGCCCACGCGCTCACCTACGCGTCAAGCCAGGGCCTGACGCTCCAAGGCAGGGTACACCTGGACACGCGCACTGAGCACTTCACGCTGCGCCACCTCTACATCGGCTGCAGCCGAGCCACCTCCGGCAACCTTCTAGAGGTCGTCTAAAACTGAAAAGGGGTCGCAGCAGAACAGTAGTTGGCGGGTCCAGTCTCGTCCGACCAGACGTGCGGGCCAACCCCGTTTTGGAAGTGTTCGGTGGCTTGCTACGGGGACGGTGGGGGCGGTCCGGCTTTAATGAAACGGATGCCCGCGCTACTGGAGCTCTTCAAGGGCACCGGCTCAGTGGGACGAGCCTTCGAGGCGGAAGGCTGGGAAGTTGTGAGCCTTGACCTGTTGCCCAAGTTTGAGCCATCCATCTGCTGCAACATTCTGCAATGGGATTACCGCGCAGCCTTTCCGCCCGGACACTTCCAGTTTGTCTGGGCATCGCCCGTGTGCACCGAGTACTCCAGGGCGCTGACCACCCGTCCGCGGCGGTTGCTAGAAGCTGATGCCCTGGTCCTTCGAACCATCGAAATCATCGCACACTTGGACCCTCCCATGTGGGCCATTGAGAACCCGGCCACCGGGCTGCTGAAGACCCGCCCGTTCATGGAGCGCCCTGGGTGGACGTGACCTACTGCAAGTACGGAACTCCGTACAGGAAGCAGACGCGGCTGTGGACCAACATGCGCTGGAGGCCAAGGCGAGGCCTGTGCAGGCCCGGCAGCCGCTGCGGCGCGTGGCAGGACGGCAGGCACCTCCGGGCTGCGCAGCGGGGGCCCCGGCTGATGGAGGGGCAGTACGAGAGGGTCAGCCAGCAGCCACGCGAGCTGCTCTACAGCGTTCCTGCTGCGCTGTGCGACGAGATAGCGCCCGCGGCCACGGCAACGGCAGAGCTTGCGGAGCGGCTGAGCATTCCGGATTAGGCCGTTCTGGTCTAATCCGAGGGGCCTGGAAACAAGTCCATTTTTTCCGTGGTTTTGCTGGGGCAGCGGACTTTTTTTTAGTCCAGCACAGAGACGCCCGTGCCGGAGAGCGTCACCAGCTGGTAGGCCACCAGGTGGATGAACAGGTCCGTCATCGTGCCGTCCAGGCCCTTGAAATTGAACCGGGCAAGGTCGCCCGAGCGGGTGCTGACACCACTCAGTGGCATCTTGGGCACGCGCTACGTCGGAAAGCCGGCAATGAAGCTGTGGCGCAGGTAGCCCACACGGCCGATGTCAATGTTGCGCACCGTGTCGTCGTAAGTACCCGCAAGGACCGAGAGGAAATGGAAGTGCTCCGAGGCTCCCTTCATAGGATTGTGAGGGCACTGCAGGCTGCCCAGCTGCATCTGCGATTCCAGGAGGCTGTCCTCCTGCCTGGCCGCGCCGATGGGGGCCACGTCCTGACCCGGGTTGGCCAGCAAGTGGATTTTGGAGCCCGCGTCGTTGTCCCAAAAAGTCACAAACGCGCCCATGAGTTTCGTGAAGGCACGCGCCACGGTGACGTTGTGCTCCGCGACTCCGTTCGGGACGCTGGACTGCTGCGTGTGCACTGTGGGGTAGCTGAACACGAGCGACCTTCCTGAGAGGAGCACGCGGTTGAAGGACTCAACCAGCGCAGAGTCCAGGACGACCTGGGAGGCCAGAACTCGGACGTTCTGGATCTCAATGTCGGTGCTCAGCGTGGCTCCGGACGGGTGCGCCCCGGCGTTCTCGGACCACAGCGCAGTCGTGGCGTCCGCGAACTCGATTTCTATCACCAGGTTCAGCTGCGGCGGCAGCATCTTCCCGCAGCGCAGGGTGCCCACCATGGTGGGGCGCAGCAGCACGTCCGCGTAGCCGCCCTGGTGCACCGCGCGGGCGATGCGCGGGTCGTTCACTTCGTCGAAACCCTCCATGGCCTTGTTGCGGTTGTACTCTCTGCCCTTCAGCAGGTCATGCACGGCCACGGTGCGGCCGTAGTTGTTGATGTCGTCGCAGCGCTGGCCGTTGGCGAAGACCTGGACGCGCTGGACGAAGCAGGCGGGGTTGGGCGTGGCTGGGGCCAGCGGGTTGGTGCCGTCCGTGTTCCTGACGTGGAAGGCGATCTTGATCGACTCGGGGTCGATGAAGGACGTGCCGCTGGTCAGCGGGATGCGGCAGACCCGAGAGGGTGTGGGGGAGAACGAGCTCAGCGAGCTGGGGAAGTACTGCACGTCATGCCGCGCCGTGACGTAGCTGGTGTTGCTTGTTTTCAGCTTGTAGTCCAGGCTCTGCATCAGCTCATCCTGGGCTCCGGCAGTGACTACCTCCATGCTTCTTTATATTCACGCAATTTGAGTCGTACGGCGAAGGAAAATGCTATTCCTCCAGTGCGTACATAGATGTACGGACGAGAAGAATAGCGTTTTGTGGCGCAAAACCGTGCAAAACGAGCTATTCTTACAGCGTATATTGATATACGGCCTAGAAGAATAGCATTTGTTCAGCGCAAACCCGTGCAAAAATAAACTCTCCCCAAGGGTTTTTAAGCAGCCTCAATGTCTCGCGCCAGCTGGTCAATGCTGGGTGGAGGCAGGCTCCGGCGCGACTGCCCGGAACTGGAGCTCGCCCGCGAGCTCGGCTGAGACTGGGGCAGGGTTACAGGGTTCAGGCCCCAGGAGAAGGGGCGCGGCGTGTGGTTGGACTGCGCCTGGACTCGGAAGCCAGACTGGGAGGAGGAGGCGCGGCTGCTTGCGGGTCTGCCGGACGTGCTGCTGCCTGAGCGCAGCGTGAAGTGCTGAGGCTGAGTGGCGTCATTCATGTTGTTGGCGGACCGGACGTCCTGCACGGCCGCGTCCTCGCTGCCCTGCTGGGGCCGGAAGAGCGTGTTCTCCAGCACCCAGCCCGTGCCGCGCGCGCGGCCGTAGGCTGCGCCGCCTGCGATGCCCACGGCCAGCCCCGCCGTTGCCGCCGCGCCAACTCCCGCCGCGCCAGCCAGCGTTCCAGCAACCTCGCCCGCGGCGGGCGCCAGGGCTGCGGCTCCTTCTGCCAGGCCCCCCAGGTACCCAAAGGCTCCGCCCACGCCCTCGGCGGCAACGGCAACCTCACCCTCCTCCGCAGCCACGGCCGCCGTCTCCTCAACGGCCTGCGCTGCGCCACGCTCCACCTCCTGCGCGCGCTGCCCCGCCTCGTCCAGGAGGCGCTCCACGTCACTGGGCCGGCCTATGATCTGCGGAGGCGGCTGCGACGGGCCCGGACGGGGCAGCACGTTCAGGCGCACGTACTCAGCTGCGTCCTGGGGCAGCTGAGAGCGGAAGGCCTGCGCGGCTGCGAGCCCCGCCGCCCCTGCGCCTATGAGGTCCGCTGCCGCCTGCGCGCCGTCTGCAGTGCTGCGCAGACGGTCCGTGATGGAGGGCGGCCCCTGCCCGTGGCTGGCCAGCGCGCCGGCCTCGGGGTCTCCCGCCAGGTCATCCTCAACAAAGCGGGTTCCGCCGTACCCTTGGTACTTCCGCGCAAGGCGCACATCCTCGTCCGTGGCCTCAGTGGGAGTGCGGAAGCCGTCCTCGGGAATTGCCTGCAGAGGCGTGTGCTGCAGGGGCCGGGGGTTGGGGTCCTCGCTGGTCTGTACAAAATCGTCCAGGTAGAAGTGGCTTGTGATGAATGAGGTGGCTTTGCGGTCCGGCTGATCCAGGGGCAGCGGCTCATTCCGCTCAAGGTAGCCCACCACCTGCTCACAGCGCGGGCGCTGGTTGAAGCCGTGCGCCCGGAGTGTCTTCATTTACTGTTGCGCAACTTCGCCCACCGCCCGTTCCACGCCCCGGCGCTCGGCCCGCGCGTAGCGCTGTTGGGGTACCTGGCGGTGCACGGCCTCCGTCAGCCGGCTCACGTCGTCCAGGTGCCGCTGCCCCTCCTGCGCCTGCCTGCGGATACACAAGCCATTGTGAAGGCCTGCGCCTCCTCAAGCTCTCTGGGTAGCGCTTCAGCAGCCAGCGGTTTTGCAAGTTGTCTGTATCTGGGGTTCGGTACTGCCGGGCTGGTCCGGCTGAATTCCGCGGATCAGCCAACCTGAGCGCCCGAGTTTGCTTTGACATGAGTTCGCTTGCGTCCTGTTCTGTTGGGTCAGCCGGTCATAAGCGGACTGCCTCTCCAGCATGCGCAGGGCGCGCTGCTGCTCTTTTGTGAGCTGAGGCGCCTCAACCGGTGGAGCCTCTGGTGCCTCAGCCGGTGCCTCCGCCGGTGCCTCTGCTGGTGCCTCCGGCGTCTCAAGTGGGAGCGGCTTTGGCTTGCGCTTTGGGGCAGCCGGCTCAGTAGGCACGTCCTGCTTCGGTTTGTTCTTGCTCCCAGGGGGCCTGCCCCGCCGTCTCGGTTCCGCCGGCGCAGCGTCCTGCACAGCGTCCGGCGCAGCGTCCTGCGCCTCTTGCGCCTCCGGCGCCTCTTGTTCGGTCGGCTCCATTTATTATACGTGGTCCAGATATAACACGAACGACAAAGACGACCCGCGAAGCCGGACAACGTTGCCGTCCAGGTCGGTCAGCCGGAAGCGCATGTGCCTCAGGGTAACCGGGCCCCTGAGGGCCATGAAGTGCCCGTCGTCGGAGCCCGTCTCCACAATGGTGCCCACGCCTCTCTTCAACGTGATCTTGGAGAGGATGTCGTCGCCCAGGTTGCCCAGCACTCTGCTGGCGTTGGCCAGCTGGGCGCAGCGCAGGTAGACCTCGTTGTGCGCCATCATGCGGACGAACTCAAACACCTGCTGCCCGCCGGAGACGAAGCTCGGGCCCAGCATGGGGTCCACGCTGAAGGGCTTGGTGGGAGAAGCGGGCGGCGCGGCGGGGTAGTCCGCCGCGTCAGGAAATTGCTGGCGCAGCTCCAGGTCGTTCAGGATGAGCCGGTTGCCGTCGTAGGCTACGCTCAGGCTGTTCGTGGTCTCGCTATAGGTGGCGGTGGCAAAGTTGGAGCTGATCCAGGCGGCCAGCCGGGCGCCCGTGTTCGCGCCTTCGGGCAACAACGCCCAGTTCAGCGTGCCCAGCGCGGCGTCAACCCAGTAGAGGTAGCGGCCCCGGTCCGTGGACAAAAAGCTGTCGGCCAGGCGGATTTTGTAGTCGGCGAGCCGGGCGTCGCTCTGCAGGTGCAGCGACTCTCCCAGGTCGACCTCAAAGTCACTGTCCGAGCCGGCCACCCTCTTGCGGCTGTCCACGTAGATCGTTGTCATCCTTTTCTTTAGGAAACCACCCGTCCGGCGGACGCGGCTGGACGGCTGAGACGGAAGTGCAGCAGGAGATGTTCTCACACTTCGCGTTGATCAGCGTGGAGCTGGCGAACAGCTTCTGGCCCAGGAAGCTGAGCGCCGCTCCCATCGGCGTCTTTTTCAAGCGCGAAACGCTCTTCGAAGCGCTTGTAGAACATTTCGTTCTTCGGCCTCAGGTAGTACACGAAGAGGAAGCTGTAAGGTTCTCGGGTCGCCTGCTCATACAGCCGGTACAGCTGCTCCTTCGGCAGCAGGGCGCTCAGCTCCTCGATGACGGCGTCCAGCTCGTGCTGGTTGCGCAGCCTCCAGCTGCAGAGGAATTGCATGTTGACCCGCACGGCTGCGCTGATGAGCCTCAGCTTCTGCGAGCTCACCCAGGTGCTGATCTGCATGTGACGGCCTCGGATGAAGAGCGTGTCAAGGGCGCCATGCGGCTTGTGGAGTTGCGGCGTGTCAGCAAAGTCGTCGTTGACTACAAGCACCTGGTACAGTTTCTTCATTTCCAACTTCTTGGACGCTTCCGTGATCTTGCGCTGCTGCTGGATGATGCGCCGCAAGGCGGACTCATCCCACTCGTCCCAGTAAGCCTGCTCACGATCCGTGTTCACCCCCAGGTCCTGCTCGATGTACTTCTTGACGGGGATCCAGCCATCATCGATGTTGACGCTTGGGCTGAAAACGTAGATCCGCTCAAACACGCCCTTGTACTGCTCCAGGATGAGACTGATGAGCGCCACAGTTTTGCCCGACTTGCTGGGCCCAAGGAAGATGCCCGTGCATGGCACCAGGGGCACCACGGGGTCCGAGGCTTGCTTGCTGGTGTAGTCAGGCGTGGGGAAAAGCTTGATCTTCCCCATTCGTCCTTTTGCGTTACGCAAGTTCCGGAAGCCGGCAGCTGAAGTAGCGTGGAGGCCCCTGCTGCAGCGGCGACGTTTTTGCATTTAGCTACAGACCCAAAACTTGGCCCGGGCAAAGAGAGGTTGTCATTGAACGTTCTCCCTTCACTAGAAATTGCCACGCGCGTGTTGGAACACGCGCCACCGCCCCCCCCTCCAGACTATCATTGCATGGAACAAGGCAACTTTTACACTCGCCTTACACTCGCCTGACATTGAAATTGGGGCTCAAGACTAGACTTGTCAACCACCCTCGCCTGCCACAGCGCCTCAAGACTCGCCAACGCACGGGCGCCAACTGTGCTCGGCGCTTGGTTCTGACTTTAATCGTTATCTAGTCGTCATCTAGTCGTTATTCTAATTATTCTAGTCGTTATTCTAGTCGTAATTCCACGAAACCACGTAAAACACAATTATTCATGAACTGGCTCTGGCTTGAAAGGAAAATGCCTTTCTTATCTCTCAATATTTTTTTGGACTACCGACTAGGAAACGCTTGAGGCTTCCGAACTCACGACTAGAATAACGACTACAAAACGATTAGAATAACGACTAGAATAACGACTAGAATAACGACTAGAATAACGACTACAAAACGATTAGAATACCGACTAGAATAACGACTAGAATTGCGACGATGCCCGACTGCAGGCAAACTGCGGCCCAGCTCCACATTCTCGCGCTGCGGACGCCCCACAAGCGGCCCTGAATCTCGCGCAAAGGCTTGAAAATCGCAGCCACACAGGCGGATACGTGGCCTATCTGCGGCTGCCCTAACCCAGCACAGCAATCCTGTTGCCGGAGGTTTGACGGAGACGCAACCCAAGGCTCACATGCAGCAAATGAGGCCAAGAAAACCACCCTTCTGCTCTGAGTTGCGCTTAGAAAGCATTTATCATGCTTTTCGAGCCACAAAGCTCCGCAACAGAAACGCACTTACAAGCCAGAAACAGCACTTTAAGCCCGGGCAACTTAAACTTCCGAGACGCACAGAATGCGACTTGGACCCGTTTTGCCTGCATATTGAAGCAGGCGGAAAACCCTTGCAGAAGTGCAAGCAGAAGGGCTGTGGCCGCACCGCGCAAAACCAACAAATTTTTGCAGAATCCACATTTGCTGAATAATAACCTCTGAAGATGCGCTGTGAGCGGTTTTAGATTTCACAAATAACAGAGAGAGGCCTGCGCCCACAAGCCTCGCTTCACCCCGAGCTGCGCACGCCGACGGACTCTCCGCCCCAAAGACGGCCTCTCAAACAGCGGCGGACGCACTGCGACCTGGAGCAGGCGTGGGACTGCATCCTGCGCAAGCTGCCCATGCCCTTTGAGCACTTGTGCGGCGCCGAGGTCGCCGAGAAGGTGGTGAAGCACCCAGAACGCCATCTTCGGCCGCTGCTGCATGAACCCCGACAAGTTCAGGAACACGAACGCCTACGTGGACCCGGCCAAGTTCGAGCGGGCCGTGGGCAAGAGCTCCGTGACGAACTTCGAGCTCCAGATCAACGACTCGGAGGGGTTCCTGGCCTTCGTGGAGACGCTCAAGACGGACCGCAGCAAGGCCTGCATGAGCGTGCCCACCCAAGTCGGCTCCCGCACGCTGCAGCTCTCCAAGCTCATGATGGAGAAGGCCTACTACCTCCACATGAGGAGGCTCTTCCCGAAGATGAGGCTGCTCTTCACGGACACCAACTCCGTGATGGTGCAGATCTTCGAGCTGCAGGACCCGCTCCACGCCATGGCCGAGGCGAACCTGAACGACGCCGCCCTCTTCGACGTGGCCGGCAAGTCCAAGGACCCCGAGAGACCTGAGCGCGCTCTCTGCAGCGGCGCGCGCCAAGGCCATCGAGGTGGGCCAGCTGGGCAAGCTCGGCCTTCCCCGCCAGGATCCTGGAGCACGTGGGCCTGCGCTCCAAGATGTACAGCATCCTCACGGTCCAGCCCGACGGCGCGCGTCCTCGCGCAAGCGCACAGATGAGCAAATCCCGAGCTCTCGTTTTCTCGCCTTAATGATTCGATCCGCCGCAGCTGCTCAAGATGACTTCCTCGGCGGCCTTCCGGTGCGTGCAGGCATGGCTTCTGGAGAAGCCCGCCGTGTGGGCGGAGGAGGACGTTGCCAGCCTTGCGGCCGCTCTGATGGTCCAGCGGCCTCCCGCGGGGCTCGCGAGGATGCGCTGCTCCAGGCCGAGCGTCTGTACGTACTACCGGCTCCGCATCGACTACCTTGAAGAGGATCTCATCGGCGAAGCTGCGCGCTATGAGCAGCTCTGCGAACGCAGCGAGCGATATCTGGCGGAACTGCAGATGGCGCGGGAGCGGGCTGCTCAGCTTGAGGGGGAGGCCAACCGCGAGACTTGCCGCCGTGAGGCGCTGGAGCGCCGCGTCAGCCTCCGCTGGCGGGATTGCACCTCCAACCCCCGCGGTTCGGGAGCTGAGTTTTCGGAGACTTTTCGGAGATCCCTGTGCACCACCTTTCCGGCCACCCCTCCAAGCCAAACTTCGCCCCCATCTCCCCGCTCTCGGCGGAGACAACCCTATCCGAACCATATCCCCGACCTTGATTTCCGGGCGGGTCACCTTGTGCTTGGCCCTGCGCTCGATGTTGCGCAGAGCAATCTCTGCCATTTCGGGGTCAGAGTAGGCGGGTTCGGCGCCACCTGCGTGGTAGCGTGCTTCCTTCCGTTGATTTGGCTCAAGACGTCAGCCAGCATGAGGTGCCGCGCCCCCGCCGGCCCGCTCCGGCTGCTATGGCCGCAACATGGCCTCCTTGATGGTGCGGATGATGCGCTCCGTAGGCGTGGCCCCTGGTCACCTGCTTCTCGATGTCCCAGAAATCCATCAGCTCCTTGAACTCCCTCTTGAACTCGGAGCCGTCGTCGGAGTACACGTTGGCCGGCACCCCAGAGCTTAGAACACCTTCTTCATGCCCGCCGCGGTGGTGCTCGCAAGACGGTCCTTCGCGGCTCCGCGGCCACTTTCTTGGTGAGCGCGTCGATGGCCACCAGCATGAAGGGGTAGGACTTGCCCCCGAAGGCCTTCATGTCGGCTAGGTCCACCTGCAGCTGGTTCATGGGCTCCAAGGCACGAAGCTGTTGTAGCCTCTCTGCGGCCTGGTTCACCCGGAGGCCGTCCAGAAACGCCTTCACCTCCCCTCTGGAGATGCTGGGGTCGCGCACCTGGGCCTGCTGCAGCGTCTGCGCTATGCTGCCGAAACCGGTGCGGGGATCCTCGTAGACGGCCTTGATGGTTCGCCTGCTGTTTCTTATGGCCTTCTTCGGCCCCCGCTGGGCCTGCCAGGCTTCCACCTCGTCCAGCCGGCTTGCGCGCCCCCCAGAGCACGCTGGTGAGGTGAGAGTAGTCGAGGGTGACCATCTCCGTGCCGTCGCTCCACCTCGCGGTGCCCGTCAGGTTCTTCCACTTCGTTCCTGCGAAGTCGTTTGACGCGAAGCCCAGCCTCAGGTCCTCGTTCATGTCCGGGCGCTTGCACCACAGAGTCAGCCAGCGCTCATGTCACCGGTCTCTAACACGTCAGCCCGCCGAGGTACCGGGAGGAATCGAACCTCCGAAACGTCGCTCCGGAGACCAACGCCTAAGCCATCTCACCATCGGCTCTCGTTACCATCCCAAAACGTGGCCCAAGAACGGTCTCACCGCGAGGGTTTGGAAAACCTGGTTGATCCTGCCAGTAGTCATATGCTTGTCTCAAAGCCGTTCCTAAAAAGGTCTCGGGCTCGATTCCTCCCGGGTCCGCCCCTGATCACCCTAAGAGTCAATAATGGAACCGGGTGATTCATCAATGGCTCATGAATGGGCAAGGTTGGTTCATGAATGGGCAAGGTTGGCTCATGAGTGTCCTTCGCCGGTCTCGTCATGTGGCCGAGGAGCGTTTTTGACCGACGCCATCGGTCAATTCATCACGCTTCATTCCCATTGTCCGACGCCAGTGTCCGACGCCATAGGACACAGGTAGGGCGCGCTGCGAAAGTACAACACCCCTGCGTTACGAATCCGTGTAACACCTACTCCTAAGAAAACATGTTTGAAGGACCTGTCACGGGCAACATCCCGGAGGTCCTGGACAACGGAGAGGTGACTGACGGCACGCACGTCACAGCAGGACAGCTGGCCCTCGCTCTGACGCCCTACGCTCAAGTGACTGACCTGGCGGTGAACACGGCAGCCTCGGGCAACAACGCCGCTGCCATCCAGTCCCTGGGCGACCGAGTCACCGCCGAGCTGGCCTCAAAGCTGGACAGCAGCGCGCTGGCGCCGGCGATTGCGCCCCTAGCAACGGCTGCGGCCCTGGCCACCACGGACGGTCAGGTGGCCGCGCACGGAAGCAGCATCGCAGCGCTGCAGAGCTCGCTGACCACGGGTCTCTCCAACAAGGCAGACCAGTCGGCCTTCGACGTGCTGGAGGGCGTGGTGGCCACCAAGAGCACCCCGGACGGCGTGGACCTGAAGCTGTCCCACTACAGCACCACGGCGGCCATGAACGGTTCCATCGCCTCGGCCAACAACGCCACGCTGGCCACGGTGGCCGCCAACTACGGCCTCACGACGGTGGTGGACCAGCGCTCCCTGGACATAGCGGCGAGGATCACGCCGCTGGAGGTGGACACCAAGGTGGCCAACGCTCTCCTGGGGGCCGTCACCGCCGCGGCGCTGGCCTCCGAGCTCGCGAGCCGAGACGCCTCCATCTCGGGGCTGCAGGCCTCCAAGGCAGACGCCAGCGCCCTGACTGCTTACGCCCTGCAGTCGGCCGTGGACACTTCCTCCGAGGTGGGCTCTAAGATAGCGGCGGCCCTCCTGGGCGCCGTCACCACGGCAGCCCTGGACGCCGCCCTCGCCGGCAAGGCGGACGCCAGCGCGCTGGCCTCCCTGCTCTCCACGGTGGACGGACTGGACACGCCGCTGGAGGTAGACACTAAGATAGCAACTGCGCTGCTGGGCCTCGCCACCGAGGCTTTCGTCGCAGCGCAGCTTGCTAGCCGGGACGCCAGCATCACGGCGCTCCAGGCCTCCAAGGCCGACGCGGCGCTGCTGGCCTCATACGCCACGAACGCCGCGCTCTCCGCCAGCGAGACCACGCTACAGAGCGCCCTCGACGCAATCCTCGCGGAGCTCGCCGCCCTGCAGCTTCCCGGAGGCGGAGTTGTTAACGCGCCGGCCTGGGCGGGCTTCACAACTTGGGAGCTCCTTCGCGGAAGCAACGTCGTTCGCAACCTGCATTTCGTGGCTCCTCTCTCTGCTGAGCTGGCCAACGGCGACGACACGCTGAGCATCACGGCAGACTGCTACTCCACGGCGGGCACTGACGCCGCCATCACAGCAGCCCTGCTGGCCTACTACACCTCGGCGCAGGTAGACGCGCTGTTGGGAGACTACCGCACAGGGGCAGCGCAGGACGCGGAGACGACCAGCGCCATCGCAGCAGCGCTGCTGGCCTACTACACCTCGGCGCAGGTAGACGCGCTGTTGGGAGACTACCGCGCGCCAAGCGCGCAGGACACGCAGACGCAGGCCGCCGTCGCGGGCGCGCTGCTGGCCTACCGGACGGGCCCGGACCAGGACGTCTTGACAACCAACCAAATCACCTCGGCGCTGGTGGCGTACCGCTCAGCCGCAGACCAGGACACGGCAACGGCCTCGAGCATCGCGGCCGCGCTGCTCAGCTACTACACCATCGCGCAAGTAGACGGCCTCCTTGCCGGCAAGCTCGGAGTCACGGAGGCAGCCTCGGCGCTGCAGATAGCAGTGCGCTTTCCGGACGACGGAGGGGCCGACGAGGTGGCCGCCATAGGAGAGCAGATCCTGGGCCCCACGGACGTCTCGCTGTCAAACTGGACGGTTCGCCCCAGCAGCGGCTGCAGCGTGGTCCTGGCCACGCACGCCGCGGGCGCATGTGTGAGCTGTGGAGGCAGCTCGCTGAGCATCTGCGGCGCGGCCAGCGTGGGTCTGCTGAGCTCCGCCACCGGAATCACGGGCAGCACTCTCACCATTAACAACACCGCCAACGCCGGGAACTTCACCACGGTGGGCGACGTGTCCACGGGCACGCTGACGGCCTCGGGCGCAGCGACGGCGGCGAGCTTCGCAGCCACCGGTGCGCTCACGGGCGCCACGCTGACAATCACCGGGGCGGCCTCCGCGGGCCCGCTGGACTGCGAGAGCCTGGACTGCACCTTCACGGCCACGAGCGGCGGAGTGTCGACGGGCAGCGTGGTGTGCGGCGACGTGACGAGCTCGGGCACGGTCTCCGCGCCGCAGCTCTTCGCCTCCAACACGCTCATCGTGACCAACACCTCCGACTTCTCGGACGATCTCTTCCTGACGAAGAACTGGGCGGGCTGGAGCAAGCTGCAGATTTCCAACAACAGCGCGGCCCCCGACAGCGGCCCGGAGCTGCGGCTGCTGGGCAACCAGAGCGCCAGGGTCTTCCTGGAGCGGGACGGCGGGACGCACCAGTGCGAGCTCATCATGATCAACGATAAGGCGCTGGTGCTCGACGCAGCTGTCCCTGACCACGAACCAGAGGAACTCCGGCTGCCTCGTGATCGCGGGCAACACGGGCAACGTGGTCTGCAACACGAGCTTCACGAATTTGTCGGACAGCAGGGTGAAGACGGAGATGGCCGAGGCCGACGTGGCAGAGCTCCAGCAGCTCCAGGCTGACGTGTTAGAGACCGGTGACTTCGGCGGCGACAAGCTCAGCGGGCTGGAATTCGCAGGCTTTTCGGGCTAGAAAACGGATTTCGGAGCACTGCAAACACCTGGAGCCGGTTTTCGGAGGAAAACGAGGGAGTTTGGAGGCCCGGGCAGCACTTTTGACGCCGGACACGAAAAACGCACTTTTCGGAGTTCGCCGGTTTCAGCGCTTTTTGCTCCAAAAACGGAGCGGTGACGAAGCGGTGACATCGCTGGTGACAAGCGTTTTTTGGGCGAAATTTGGCTGTAGTATAAGCAGCCTTTCCTTACTACTGTGGCTGGGGCTTTCAGAGCGCGCGTCTTCCTGGTGTCCTTGACCACGAACCCCAGAGGGGCAACACGGTCTGCAACACGAGCTTCACAAATTTGTCGGACAGCAGGGTGAAGACGAAGATGGCCGAGGCCGACGTGGAGAGCTCCAGCCAGCAGTACAAGCGCCCGGACATGAACGGGGACCTGAGGCTGGCTTCGCCTAAAACGACTTTGCAGGAACGAACAGAGATGGTCACCCTTGACTACTCTCACCTACCAGCGTGTCTGGGGGGTGTGCAAGGGCTCCAGGCCCGGCTGGACGAGAACCATCAAGGCCGTCAAGGATCCCCGCACCAGTTTCGGCAGCATAGCGCAGACGCAACCCCAGCATTTCCAGAGAGGAGGCCTCGGGTGAACCAGGGGTGCCGGCCAACGTGTGCTCCGACGACGGCTCCGAGTTTAAGAGGGAGTTCAGAAGCAGGTGACCAGGGGCACGCCTACTTCGCGGAGCGCACCATCCGCACCATCAAGGCGGCCCCAGGCTCCCACCTCCCTTTTGATGTTCTCTGTGCTCTACGTCTCTGCTTGCCTACAGCTGCACCGCGTCGGGGGGGGGGCTTGGGCGGCCCCCGTGATCTAGGCGTCTCACGCGTCCCGCTTCCCTAAACCAGCAAGGGCAAGCTCTGCCCGCTGGGCGCGCGTGGCCGATCTGCGTGCGCACGGCTGCGCAGCTGCGCTCGCTGCCTTCCTCCAGCACCTCCCTGTACTCGAGATGCCGGACGTTGGTCACCGCTCCTTGCGCGCGCCATCGGGCTGGACCGTGAGGATGCTGTACATCTTGGAGCGCAGGCCCACGTACTCCAGGATCCTGGCGGGGAAGGTCTCGTCGCCGAGCTTGCCCAGCTGGCCCATGGCCTTGGCGCGCGCCGCTGCAGAGAGCGCGCTCAGGTTTCTCTCAGGGTCCTTGGACTTGCCGGCCAGTGGCGCCGTTCAGGTTCGCCTCGGCCATGGCGTGGAGCGGGTCCTGAAGATCTGCACCATCACGGAGTCGGTGTCCGTGAAGAGCAGCCTCATCTTGGAGGAGAGCCTCCTCATGTGGAGGTAGTAGGCCTTCTCCATCACGAGCTTGGAAAGCTGCAGCGTGCGGGCGCCGACTTGGGTGGGCACGCTCATGAAGGCCTTGCTGCGGTTTGTCTTGAGCGTCTCCACGAAGGCCAGGAACCCCTCCGAGTCACGGCCCGCTCGAACTTGGCCGGGTCCACGTAGGCGTTCGTGTTCCTGAACTTGTCGGGGTTCATGCAGCAGCGGCCGAAGATGGCGTTCTGGGTGAGCTTCACCACCTTCTCGGCGACCACGCTCCCGGCCGTCTTGAGCTGCCTCCGCTCGCTGTGCTTGAGCTGCATGAAGCCCGCCATGAAGGGGCTGCAGGCGAAGCGGTAGGCTCTGTGCAGCCTCCAGATCCTGGCGCCCAGCACAGCTTGCCGCCCACGCCCTCCTCTACGTGCATGCCGAGGAAGGGCGCGAGCTTCTCGGGCGACGGGGAGAGACCGAGGCGCTCCGCCATGTCCGCGGTGCGGGCCGTACAGGATCATGCGCGCGGGGGGAGCCCAGTCCAAGTGGTCGTGCACCTCCGGGGGAAAGTCGTAGTCTACGAGGAGCAGGTAGCTCACCTCCTCGGAGTCGGACTCCCAGTTCAGCCCCGAGTCTCGCCGGGCGAGTGCCGCAGCAGGCGGCTCCGGGCAGCGTGACGTAGTGGATGGGGTCGAGCCCCGACTGCGCCCGGAAGGAGTCCCGGTAGCTCTCCATCACGTCCGCCAGGGCCAGGACGTCGGTGTGGAGGTAGCAGTCGTGGAACTCGCGGAAGGTCTCCCGCCCCATGAGATTGGCGGTGTTGACGGCCAGCCGGTGGTCCTCTGCGCTCACCGCTTTCCCAGCCAGCACGCTGTCGTAGCAGTGCTGCTCCCACACAGGCATCTCCCACGCCTCGGCGCCGCAGAAGTGCTCGAAGGGCATGGGCAGCTTGCGCAGGATGCAGTCCCACGCCTGCTCCAGGTCGCAGTGCGTCCGCCGCTGATTGAGAGGCCGTCTTTGAGGCGGAGAGTTGGTCGGCGGGGTGAAGCGAGGCCATCTTCCCGCTCTGGCAGCTGCTTGTGGGTGCAGGCCCTGAGGTCGTCGATCATGCTGCCCAGGCTCGTGGGGAAGACGTTCATGCTGTCCACGAACCACCGGCTGACCAAGCTGGGCAAGGGCTTCTTCCGCGACAAGTTCTACGAGTGCCTGGTCCACGTGCCGGTGATCGTCCGGGGCAGGAGGCGCAGCGGGCGGAACGCCGGGGCGGGCCACGAGCAGACAGACTGGCTGCCGGTGAACGAGCCATGACGAGGCACCCGCGGAGGAGCAGGTGGCGCAGCGGGTCGCCGGCCCGATCCTGCAGCTCTTTTGGACGAGACGCTCCTGCGCCAGCGATGAGGGGCCTGAGGACTGCGTGCTCCGGCAGCTGGCCGAGCTGCTGCAGCTGAGCGTGGAGGAGGTGTGCGCCAACTTCGACGCCATGCTGCGCCACGACTGAAGGCGCCTCGGCATCTCCGCCAAGAAGGTGCGAGAGTTCTGCGTTGCGTGTGAAGACGGATTGCCTGCTGACGCAGCGGCTGCCGAAGCGCTTCGCGGAGCGGGGGCGCTGGAGGCGCTGCGGACGGCGCGCCGGTCTACCGCGTAGAAGAGACGAAGCCGTTGCTGGCAGCAGCAGGGCGCCGCCATGGAGGCGGAGCGGAGCGCCCCAAACAACGGAAGTGGAACGAGACGGACGACCCCGTCAACCACTGCCTGGCGCAACTCCCTGCTGCTCACGGGCCTGCCGGGCACCGGAAAGACGCACCTGGCCCGGACGATTGTGGCGAGGCTGCGGCGAGGCGGTGCACCTGGTATCCAAGACGCACTGCTCCGCGCAGAACCTGGGGCTGGCAGCGTAGACGGCCGACCACGCGCGCGGCAGCAGAAAGCTGGACTGGCTGGTTGTGGAGGGGATCACGCAGCTGGACATGGCGCTCTGGGCGGACCTGGCCTGCGTGGGGCTGAACGCCGACGTGAAGCTTCCGACAGCTGCCGGCCGTGCTTGACTCCTGGGCCGGACGGCCCATCAGCGCGCCGTTGGAGCACAGCCAGCTGCTCCGCGACCTGGCCTGCGGGCACACCGGCACGAGCTCACGCAGAACATGCGCTCCGACCCCGGCATCTTCAACTTTGTGAAGTGGCTGCACGCTGGAGCAGGCCAGGCGAGGCTGAAGGAGCTCTACCCCTCCAAGCCCGGGTGGCCGGACACCACGCTGGTCATCAGCCACAGCAAGCTAGATTTGGAATTACGAATCGGTAACGACCCAAAATGGGTGTAGCCAAACCATGAGGGTTTGGCCGGGGCTGCGCCTCATCGGCGCCGGTGGGAAGATACCCAAAAGAGTCTTTGTGGCCGTGGCGGAAGTGGAGCCGGCGGAGTAGGCTGGACAACGATGCTGAAGAACCAGGAGCTGCTGCGGGCGGCCCCACGCAGTGACCTACAACCGCGTCCGCCTGGACCTGGAGTCGTGCCACCTCACGCTGCGCCACACGTGGGCGTCTCAAGTCCAGATTTCGGAAGAAATTATGGAGGACTAGCTCCGCTTTGGTCCCAGAAGACCGAATCTGGTCATGGGGATATCACAATCGTCTGTACAGCCATCTGCCTTTTTTTGCCTTTCGCAATGGTGGGTCACATTTACTGCATTCCTTTTTGCTGACTTGGTATCCTTTGCTACCTCTTCTCTGGGGATGCATTGGTATACGTCATTTGTCTTCCATGAATGGGGTCGTGGATGCACACAGATCAATACCAGTGTGTTACGGAATTTGCATGGTGGTCCTTGGGGGCACAATGTGGAGAATTCGCAAATTGCCATGATCAATCATTCAATTCTTTGGCTGGATGCCAATGTGAGGCCAGCAATCCTGGCCCAGGGCATGAGGTTCCTGAAAACCAGCATTTCCATTTTAATCTCACCAATGTCACCAAACTTCGAAAGCATTCTGACGAAGTTTTGACCTTGCGCAAGCAGTATCCTGGTCTTACAATGCTTGCAGAGACCTCAGCTGATGAGAAAGCATCACATATTTTCAACGCGCTGCAGCCAGGAAACGTTTGTCTTTCTATGCGGGTGCTCCTTGTGGTACCAGGCTCAATTGTGGACAAGGTCGCCCAGTTTGGAGGTGTTGGCGCTTTGACGACATTACGATCACGCATGCCGGCTCAAGTGCATTGGGATGGTTTCTGCTCAACCAGATATCTTGAGACGGTTACGCAGGTTGGTAACATCCAAATCCTTTGCATCGTTCTTTACCTGCGCCCTGAATCGGAAAACTTTTCACTTTTCAAGAAAGATGTCAATGAATCTCTTCTTCAGCAGGCGGTGACTCAGGCGTCGATTTGGCACGGTTTCAGCATCGTCGCAGCAGATTTTAACGGGGCAGAAGCACATGGTTTTGCCGAGGATGTACTGTCCACTCCCACCTCGCCTACTTACGATGATACTTCGAAGATTGATTCTATCCTTTTCTCGCCGCAGATTGCAAAATATGTTACAAGTATCCGCGCAATACAAGAGTTTCAATTCCCAAGGCACCATCCGGTAGTGATTGAGTGCAGACTGGATGCAGTGCAAGACCATTTTACATCATGGCTCTCTGCGAAGCCTTTTTCGGACGAGCAGTTGAAACTCCTTGGAGATGAGCGATTCCATGAATTATTCATTGATTCGTGGAGATCTCGACCCAGAATCACCGAATGGATGCACCTTTGAAGGATGGTCCCGTGCGGTTGAGCAAGCTATTCACAAGACCTTGCTACTGAAATCTGCGCAGGGCCTAAAGGCTACACAACGAGGTCGAGGTCAGCCACCACGGTACAAGCAATTCCAATTTGAGTTCGGTGCCAAGCTTGCTCGAAGCGGCGACTTTGCACCCAGCACACACCTTGCTAACACCAATCACAAGCAGGTTGTGCGACAGTTTCGACGCCTTGAAAGTATCCAACGCATGCTCCGAAAATTCGGAGAACATGAAGTTGAGACCATTGCGAGGGACTGGAACGCTGTACAAAACTCCCCGGGATTTCCGGGAGGTTTTGCAAGGCGGGCCAACCGAGAGCTCCCCAGGTACCCTTCTGTAGTGATCATACAGGAGCTTTGCGAGTTGGTCGGAAAATGAGGCAGGAATCCTGGCGCAGGCTGCAGGGCTCCGATGCCGGGCAGGGATGTGGCGCGCTCGGTATCGAAGCCTCCACGTTGGGCAAGCTAGTATCCTGGAAAGCGGCAGCGAACTGCGCGAACTGCGCAGCCGACTGCAGCGACAGCTGCAGACTGCGCCGCGCGAAAGCGCGAACATAGAACATCGCACCTCTCTCTTTAGAGGGGGTTTCCCAAATGGATTCTATTCTACCTGACAGGCTCCTAGCACTCGTCCGTCCAGGAAACGACCTCGTCCTGCGAAGGATTCGAAACCTAAAACGCTGCGTGCAGGCGTGTGGCTGCAACATAACGACCCCTAGATGTGCGGCAGCTGCCTTTGTTTCTGCAAGGCGAGCCCCCTCAAAGGAAACCCTGGCTGGCTTTTTTTTAGCTGGCTTCTGGCTGGCTTCTGGCTGGCTTCTGGCTGGCTTCTGGCTGGCTTTGAGCCTCAGCTCGTTTTCGGTCGAAAGCAGGCTCCAGACGCTCACTTTGCTCAGGATTCCGCTTTCAGCCCGGAAAACAGGCGACTTGCATCCCGCCGGCTTGTCACCGTCACCGCTCGAAAAGTGCGCAAAAGCGGCCAAGTTCCCGAGAGGACTTCGTTCTTGGCAAGTTTGAGTCAATAATGGAACGGGCTGATTCATTAATGGGCAAGGTTGGTTCATTAACGGGCAAGGTTGGTTCATTACAGGTGAGACAAGGTAGCGCTTGAGCCCCCAGACGTGTCCCATTGACCTATAAAACTATGCTACATCGGTCAATTCATCATGCGCTACATCGGTCAATTCATCATGTGCCACAGGCCGAGGTGTCCCAAGCGTTTTGACCGACGCCATCGGTCAATTTGTCATAACCACGGTACAGCGAGCGGTATCATAAGTGAAGGATAGTTTCACTTCATGTACTGGTAGCCAAGCACTGGTTGCCCAGCAGCCGCAGGTCTGGGCCGCTGTTGGAGGCCGCGCTGTTGTTGGAAATCTGCAGCTTGCTCCAGCCCGCCCAGTTCTTCGTCAAAAAGAGATCATCCGAGAAGTCGGAGGTGTTGGTCACGGTGAGCGTGTTGGACGAAGAGCTGTGGGGCGGAGCTCGTCACGTCGCCGCAGACCACGCTGCCCGTCGACACTCCGCCTCCTGGTCCTCTGTCCAAGTGACAATGTCCGGATTTTTGACCACCCCACTGATGCGGAACATGTGGAAGTCAGAGCCATTCCTTGCGGCGCCGACGGTGAATTTGAACATTGACGAGTGCGATGTTCAGCCGCGCCCGTGCCTGGGCTGAAAGGTGCTGTAGAGTGAGAATCTTTGCCTTTGCGGAACGGGTCCGGCGCAACCTCTTCATGGTGGACCCTGAGTTCACCTACAACGACAAGAAGCTATATACCTACAGGGACGCTGCGAAAGATTGCGGGCGACCAAGTCATTGCAATCTATGCGATGCTGTTCAACTGTGAAGCAGAAGTGTACCGCATGTTTGTCTTCGCGCCAGAGAATGGCCCCATCCCAGTGAATAGTGGACGGCGCTATGATGCCTCATGAGCTTCAGTGCGGTGCCTGATGAAAAAGACAGAGCCTTGCGTTGGATGCTTGAGGGCGCAGTGTGTCTGTGTTGATACTGTCCCTGTGTTGTGTGTGACCTTTGCCTGGGCAGGTGGCATGCCTGGTTTGCCTTGCTGCGTGGTTTGTGCCCACCCACTGCGCCACTGTCCCGCTGTCGCACTGTCCCACTGTCCACTGTATCTTGGTAAGCTTTACATCACGCTGTCCCAGCGCCCCACTGTCCACTGTATCTTGCTAAGTTTTACGTTGGCGATGCTCAATGTGGGCGCGTGCTGTGGCAAGTGCTTACTGCAGAGCCTGATAGTGTTGTGGTGGTGTTTATTTTGCCATCATTGTGGCACACACAGCCAGCTGAAGCTTAAGAACGGAAGGTTAGTTCCAAAGAACAGAGATTCGAGCCTCCAGCGCCCGTGGTCAGCGAGCTCTGCAGCGCGGCGCGTGCGCAGCCACCTGCCCTTTCGTGGTGGCCAGGGCTGCTGCCGTGGCCAGGGCGCGATGGCCGGCACCAGTGCGCTGCTGTCCAGCTTCGAGGCCAGCTCTGCAATGTTTACATATGTTTTCGCCGACGCCTAGTCCAGTGGCTAAGGCGTCGGCCAAGGAACTTACTGCTTCTTACTCCGCACGGGGCTCGATTTCCTGCCGCGAGCGGTCCGAACTCCGGCCGTTCGGAGAAGTTTCCGCAAGTACGTGTCACCCCGTGACACAGTCCGTGGGTGGCCTTGAAAGCACAAGCAACACCTACGCTTTTTTCACGACCTGAAAGCGAGGCCGGCTGTGCAGCTTCGCTGCCCTTCGTCGTGAGCATCAAGATGTGCCGGAGGCTCGAGAGCATCACGAGCCTGAGATCGGGCTGCTGGTTCTGCGTCGGGGCATTATTGTTGCCAGCGCAGGAGAAACGACAGTGCTGCCGCGCAGAAGCACGACGCACACGCAAACGGATGGATCGCGACCGAAACTGACGGATCACGACCGCAAACTGACGGATCACGACCGCAAACTGACGGATCACAACCGAAACTGACGGATCACGACCGCAAACTGACGGATCACGACCGAAACTGTCACGACCGAAACTGACGGATCACGACCGCAAACAGACGGATCACGACCGAAACTGACGGCAAACTGACGGATCACGACCGTAAACTGACGGATCCCGACCGAAACTGACGGATCACGACCGGAGCAAGAGCGTTAAACGCGAAAAAACAACCTAATGTACCGCGACATGCCGAGTTGTGCAACGCACGACCCGTTTCGAGATGGTCCTGCAGAAAACGCGCAGAAATTGAGTGAGATTAACAACGCGAAGCGGGAAAACGACAACCCGCACAGAAACTCACTGGGGCTTCAGACCCCCCAACCCACTTTCTGGGAACGTCGTGAAATCCCAGCTCCGGGCTCAAGTTCCCCTAAGCAACCACACCTAGTTCGAGCTAATGCGAAAGCGAAGCAGCAGTTTGTTTTGACACTGGCGGTTGCTGAAGTGAAGCAAAGGGGGGTCCAGCCCCTGAAGCCACTGAAGCAAGGAACACCCCCGCTCCAGAAAGCTAAAGTGAAACGGCCTCTCGCTCCCCAAAGGTGAAAAAGGAAATCAATCATTTCCGTGCAAAGCGCGCCCCTAATTGGGCCAAAGCAAGCAAGCGTGGGCCCTCAGCCCAAAGCCGGAGTCACCAAACAGACTCAGAAAAGCAAGACTGAAAGTCTGAAGCATAACCCAAGGGAGAGAGAGGAGGGAGGGTGAACAAATTTAAAGCTAATGCTTTGACAGCATGCGGTGGCTGTTGCTTGAGCATCCGTGTTGCGTATGCAAGGGTCGACTGAAACACATGTGAGTAAACACACAAACCGTTCAAGTTCCCCTAAGCAACAGCCACACAGTTCAAGCTAATGCGAAAGCGAAGCAGCAGTTTGTTTTGACACTGGCGGTTGCTGAAGTGAAGCAAAGTGCTGTGTCCAAAAGCTCGAGGCAAGTAAAATTCAAATCGCAAAGCTTGAGTGACTCACTGAACCACCAAATGCGTCCGGTAGTCAGCTTCAAATAGCCTCCAATTGCAAACATGTCCTGTTGGGCATCGCATCTGCTGCAAAGCCAGAGGGCTTGTGCAGCGGAAGCATCATCGGAGGATCCTGGGCCCACCGCAATCAAAAGCGCAAAAAGTCTCGACTGGCCAATGAAAGCTTACGCCACTGGATAACCAAAGACTTGGCAAAAGCAGAGTGCCAGCGATGCCAAAAGATCAATAACCTGCTGTTCCGTAAAAGCAAGGAGGTTGTCTGCGTGCGTCAGGAGTGTATGGCGCCTGGTGCAGAACTTGAACCAAAAACCCGCTGACGCGCTGAAACCAAAAGGCAAAGAAAACGGCACCAAAGGGACAGACCTTGCAGAAGAAGAACCGCAAAGGCTGTCCGGGTACTTGCGTCTGAATCCCAAGAAGACCGCGATCCGATTCGCGCGCACGAACAGTTTTCTGGCGGCCTCGATGTCCAAAGAGAAAGCCGCAAGCAGCCGCGCAGGGGAAAGCTGTGGCGAACCGACTGCAGACTGGGAAGGGAGTACGCCTCGTTGACCACACAAGCAGAGTTGGTATTGCAGATGCTGCTGTCCACCACCAAGCGAGGTTTACGACCCTCTGCCTTGACCACATTCATGCGGCCACGGCCTATCCCCCCAGCACTCCTGAGCTGGAAACTTCCTCAATGTACAAGCTCTGACAGTTGGGGAGGGACTAGCGGGCCCGCGAGATCACTGCCAAGGCGCAAGCCGCACGAATCATACCGTCATACACATGTGGTGAAGCTGACGCCGGGCTCCCGGGGCGGTGGTGGAGGGGGTGCAATTTGCATGATTCGCGCGTCTTGAAGGACGTTGCGAGCCAGTGGAGCACGGATCGGCCTTGACTGAGACGATCGTGGATTTCACGGCGCCACGCATCCACGTGTCCTTCATCAAGGAGTTGCTGGACATGTAGGACACGTGGCGCTGCTGGGCAACCTGACGCTCGCAGACCACCTGAAAAGCCAACGGCCCGCTACCACGAATCCAAGTTGGCGAAGCTTGGGCCTCTGCTTGCGGCTCATCGGCCTCCCAACCAGCTTCCCGATCTGGTCAGGCGGGCTGCGTTCTGCGGTGTCATGCCGGCGTCTCATTGCCAAGCCATGCTGGGTACGCACTGGACCACTCGAGCAGATTGTTGCCTTCCGGAAGAGCACGCCACCACTCCACCCAAAGGACGTCAAGCAACGGCGACGGCCTGGCGGATGAAGGCGCATGGGGTCGTCACGTCGGGGCCGCTGGCCGACAGGTCGAAGTGCGTGCGTGAGCATGTCTGGCGTCACATGCCCGAGGGCTGGAAAAGAGAACTGAAGGCAACGACAACCAACCCTTGTGGCCTTGTCTGTGGAATGCGCCTCGTCGGGATGTGGGGTTTTCTTTTTTTGCGCCTGCGTGACAACACTCCTTTTTTTTGGGGAACAAAGGTCAGCGCCGGGAGTGGCAGAAAGGTATGCTTCTGATAAGACGCTCCTCTAATTTCGCTTGGCGTTGAATCGGTTGTTTGTGATTAGTTTGGGCTCGAGCACACTCGGCTTTATTTGAGAAGCACTCACAACATGTGCTTCCCCTTCATGTGCAACAAACATTTTATTTATTTTTGACAGGACATGTTTTCGGCACTGCTTTGTTCCCGCTTCGCGCGCGATTGCCCGGGCGGATGTCGCTCCTTCTTAGCCGGGAGCCAGCTTAGCTCTTTGCGTGCGCTTTTGCACTGTGTTCGCTTTCCGCAGCTTTTCGGTGCCATCAGTATAACTAACAGGATGGATTGGCAAAACTTTGCTTCCATAATGGCGACTGAGCTTCAGGCTGACAGATCGTTTCAGCAACGAATCAACTTAGCCCACGGACCTGTTGAGAACCTTCGGAACGCGATGCTCTACTTCATGGGCACTGATGCTTCTTTACGAACTCGTTCCGAACTTGCCAAGCTCAGAGAGTGCCTCTTCATTGTTCAAACTATGCTTCAAAGCATTGAGATTGCCCACATCTTCACCACGCAGTTTGATGGGGATTCCTTCTTGCTCGACCTTGGTTCGCCTGTTCACCCCAACACCCCTCTCATGATCGAGGAGATCCAAGCTGCTTATGATTTCATGATCCGTGAACGTGCCTTCGATCACGTTAAAGTTTGGACCACGCTCAAACACCAGTTGCTTTGTTTCATTTCTTCTTCTTTAGCTGCTTCCGGAGCTTGATCTTTGCTTGAACCCTGAAAAGTGCCTGTTTGCAGCCGCCTTGCAGTAGGTGACCCAGTCGCGAGCTCAGAGTGTTTCTCCACTGTCCACCTTGCTCAGTTAATGCTTTGACCTCTTTTTCCGCAGCCGTTGCTCTCTGATTTGTGTGCCGCCGCGTCTGGCCTTGCTTTGTTGTGCCAGTATCACTCTTCTGATGAGGAGGGGGCGGATGTGGAGACCGCCGGCCGAGCCATGCACTCGGCTCAGAGCAACTGCGACACGGAGTCGGCGCGCTCTGTCAACTCCTCCAGCGGCGAGGACCAGCAGATCCCGGACCCTGATTGGAGTCTTCTTCCTTCCCCAGCAGTTGCCGCTGTTCCCGAGCCTCCGCAGAAGCGCGCCCATGGTGACTGTGCTCCACCTAAGGCCCCCGCGGCCTTGGCGACCCAGGTTCAATTGAACTCTGATGATGAGACTTGGGGCAAGCGGGGCAAGCACGACCTTCCTCCTTCAGCCTCCATCCCAACGGCTCCGACCGCTCCGCCACCGGCTGCCCCCCCTCCTAGGGGTCGATTTGGCAAGCCGTTCAAGCCAGCCTTTCCTGCCGCTGCACCACCAGCTGTTCCACTTCTGGCATCCTCTTCATCGCCTTCCGAACCAAGGCCTGCTACCTCTCCGAGTTTGCCTGGGCCCTCCGGACTCCACGCCATCCACGCCACGCGCGTGCGAGCGAATTGGGCGGGTGAACCAGGAAGTCTGGTCAGCCTCGCGTTTCAAAACGCCTGAGGCACCAGCTGTCTCAGTTTCACGCTTCACCCGCCAAAATAGGCAAGCCGGTCCAACCCGTGGCCCAGCCCGCCAAAGTTGTCCCCATCAAAGCGGCTCCAAAAGCCAAAGGGCCGGCCGCGAAAGCCCCAGCCACTGCTGCTGTGGCAGCCCAGCGCCCGCTTACGGTCTTCTTTGACCCCCCCCTGTTTAAGCCGATGCCTCGCCCTCCCAAGAAGCCTTGACATTGCTGGCCCGCGTGACAAAATGCACCCATTCTAGCCTTGGCCTCCTTGTACATATTTTCCTGCCTGTTCATATTTTCGTGTTCGAGTCGCTTGCCCAGGTGATGATTCGCGGTCAGGAGCTCAGCCTACCTTTTGCATTCTGGCAGCTCGCGAGGACGCGCTGCTCGAGGCAGCCAGATTATTGTGCTCTTGCCCATTGACCTGACTGCGCATGTCAGACACTGCTGGCAGGTGATTTGATGCCCCAGTGTTCCCATTAACTGCTCCTGCACGCCCCGCTTGCCCAGGTGTCGTTCCGCCAGGAGCCCAGCCTCTTCTGCTCACATGCTGTTCGCTGTCCGTTCGGACGCCATTTTCTTGTTTTCCTTCAGGAATGCCCTCCTTTGCATTCTTCAGGCGCCGCGCCTTTATGAGCCAAGCTTTCAGGACCGTCTTCATCTTCCTCAATCCGCATCTCGCTCAAAATTTCCTAGCCAAATGGATGCCGCCACACAGCTGTTCAATTTCCCCCTCCTCCACGCAATTTTTTTAAGCGCTCCACAGTCACCTGCCGTCAGTTTGTGGCCGTTCTCACGTTCCATGATCCGCATGCAGTTCAAAATTTCTTAGTCAAATGGATGCCGTCCTTCTTGTTCCAATCTCCACTTCCACCCTTTCCCCCTTCCGTCCATCCATTTGCCATTCAAACTGTTCGCCCCTTTTGCCTGTTCGGACCATTCAGTGAATTACAATTTCTTGCTCTTATGGATGCTCTCCACGCCAGCCACGCCTCTTCCCATATTCGACCTTTCCGTTCCGCCAGGTACTGGTTCGTTTGCTTCCTCCTCAACTTCGAGCTCCTTGGTCCAGGCTGTCAATAGCCTCTGCACATACCAGTGCCTGCATTCAAGCACCTTTCAGTGCTTCGCTTCCTTGGGAACGACACCCAGTCTTTGAAGGGTCAGTCACTTTCAGCAGGTCTTTAAGACCCAGGACCGGCGCTTTTTGCCGTTCGAGCCGACTTCGCACCAACCAGTCGGTTGTCCCGGGCCTGACCCCGTTATAGGAACTTTCCATGAAGATGCTCCAGTTTCCATATTCGATTTACAACTGTCCAATTCACAAAGGGACGTGGCGATCTCAAGGTTTTACCTACTTCTTGGAAGATATACTACCCACTGCACTTTGGCAGACCAGGCTTGTCAGTCAATTGGCTGGCTTTCGCTTTGTACATTCCAAGATGCCCTGGCATGCAAGGCAGGCTCAACTCTTGTTACCAGATCGCTCGCATTACAGAAATTCCACAACTGGTGTACCAACAGCCAACAACAATTCCTCCCTTTTTCAGAACCAGTTGTTTACCAATACTTCTGCCCCGATGGGGGCCTTGCAGGCCATCAGATTTGCAATTGCAAACTGTGGCTGCTTATACGATTGCAACCTGCTTGATTCCCGCAGGATTGCTGGCATTTGCCAAAGCAGAGCAATTGCTCGCCCGCCCAAGAAGCAGGCTGATTCACTTACCTTGAATGCCATTCGCATTCTTGAAAGGGCAACTTGCCAAGCAGCTCATGTCTATGACCGACTTTGCTTCGGTACATTCTTGATTGCCCTCTATTCACGAGCTCGCTGGAATGATTTGCAGCACGCATCCTCAATTGAGGTTGATTCACCCACACCTGAATTCAGGTATGATGGGTCTTCATTCATTTCCACGCCAACTCGGCACTTCAAAACCAGCAGCTCATTCAGGCGCAAATTGCTGCTGCTGCCCATTACAGCCCCCATTTTCAGCCTATCGGAATTCCGATGGCTAGACGCCTATTTTGGCGCACGGGAGGAACTCCACCTCCCGATTCAAGGGGCCATTGATTTCCCCCTTCTCCCAGCTTGGGATGGGAGCTATTTGCTCAAGGGGCGAGCTCTGAATTGCAGAGCAGCAAACAAGATGCTATTCAAACTGGTCGGTGCTTACAGTACCAGAACATTCAAATGTACATTGCTCAGCTTCATGGCCAAATTTGGCGCCAACCCTTCTGTTCGCAAATTATTAGGGTACCATTTGGACAGGGAAGAGACCAGCGTGGCCACCTACAGTCGAGACACTCTGAGCCTCCCGCTCAGAGAACCGGTAACCATGCTCTCACAAGTTAAACAGGGCCTTTTCATGCCCGACCAGACCCGCAGCGGGTATTTCCCCGCCCAGTCCTCCGACATTGCTTTTGAAAGGGACCTTCCCATTGTCCGCCCCGGGGATGTGGCTTCAACGGCTTTAGCTGCATCACCCCTTACACCTTCTTCACCCGTTGCAGTTGCCTCATCAGGACACTCCAGTTCAACGTCCTCATCGACTTCATCTTCTTCCAGCGATGCGTCTACAGACAACGAAGTCATGGAACTCCCGGACGTCCCAGACCTTCCCATATGGATGCAGGCTTTCCCTCCTTTCCAGATTGTACAACATCAACAATTGAAGACCCTTCACTTACATAAGCATGGCTCACAGAAGATGATGTGTGGTCGTATGTTGCTTTCTCACCATGTCTTTTTGAATAGCCCAGTTTTTCACCCTTGGTCTAAATGCAAGCAATGCATGGACCATAAAGAGATTTCAGCGCAAGACGAATTGCCGCTTGAACCGTAAAAAAAACATTTCTAACAGCAAGCTTTCGTTCGCGCCGCCAGACCGCATTGTTTTCAGAGCTACGCATGCCTACTTGACGCAGATTTGTCACTGCTCAAGATTACGCATTTAGCGCCATGTCTCTCATTGACAGTCACGCTGAACTGCGCAACAGAGCTACCACTTACAAGATTTCAGACGACACTTTCGAGAGCCTTCAAAGGGAAGGAATTGAGTCATTGGCCAATTTGGCCTTTGCCCTGGGATCCAACCCAGGCGTCATTCAGGAAGATGACTTTCAAAAATTCATCACAACCTTGAGCGTGACAGACCCTCAAGAAACCCTGGCTTTGCGGAGGCTTACATTCGAAGCCCAAACCATGTTAATTTCCTCACTCAAGCAGGAAGTTTCCAGGCCCTCCGCGTCCTCGTCAGAAACCAAGCATATGTCGCCGTTGGAACGACAAAGCCGAATCGACGCTTTGAGGGCTAAGACAGCTGGCGTCACCATCAAAGGTGAGTATGAACCCAGTCATGGCTTGATTGATGCATGCCTTTCTATGATTGACCAGCGATGTCTCAGGCACATTCCTTTCCACAGATGCCTCAGCCGAGACTCAGAAGCCTCCGCCCAGGCATCCGGCCGCGATCGGCAGATTTTGCGACTCGAGGACAACCGCCTGGAAGTCTCCGCCGAATCGACCCGCAATGCAGATACCAGTGACGGCCTCAGAATTTCTTTCTGCCTTTTTCGCAGATCAGCAGCCTTGGAAATTGCCAATGTGGTTAGTTTCAATATCAGTCGACTTTGGGACCAACATCTTCTCAGCTTTCTTGCCAGGTCTGTTCCATCAGGTTTTCAACCAGTTTCTATTGCTCAAATACACACGGCCGACAAAGAGTTCTGGAGGCTTCTTTCTGATGAAGCCGGCGCATCCTTTTGCCCAGATTTGGAGGGGAACAGGCCCTTAGATGACCTGCTCCATGCCCCTCAGGTCGGCGCCTGGCTCCTTCCTCGACATGCAATGTTTACTGGCAAAGGATATTCAGCCGGCAAGACTAGTGGCAAGGGTTCCAAGGGAGACAAGGGCAACCGTCCTCGCCACGCCTCTCAGCCTTACTGGGGCGGGAAATCCAATAAGCCCCCAGGCAAGTCCAAGGGAAAGGGAAAGTCCCCGTCACTTCCTCGACCCCTTCAGAACAAAGGTTTTGCCGGACGCACGCCTCAACAACTGTCAGTGTGCTTCGACTAGAACCTTGCACATGGATGCACATGTCCAGGTGACTGTCCGCGCGGCGCTCATGTGTGCATCAAATGTTTCGGTCGCCACTCCCTCATCAATTGCACCAGCCGCTGAACTTCAGGCATGGACCTTAGCTTTCCGAATCCCGCTGATTTCGAGCCGCTTTCGGCCCCCCAGTTTTCATTACCTGACCCGCTACCATTTTCAGCTTTCGTTTGCATAGAAGTATTTTCCGGTACTTGTCGCCTATCCAGAAACCCTTACAGCTCATGGATTTCAATGCCTTGCAGTGGACAACATGCGGGCGCCAAGTTTCCATACATGGCTTCTTGACCTTCGCGATCCACAATACCAGAATTTGCTCTTATCCTTATTGTACAAACGTATTCCCAATTTTATTTGGTTTGCACCACCTTGCGGCACCTCGTCCCGAGCCAGATCAATCCCCGTTGACCCGTCCTCAGGTCTACCACAACCTCGCCCTCTTCGATCCTCGGCTTGGCCAGACGGACTGCCGTCCTTGCGCATGTGAGAGGCCATCAGAGTCCAAAATGCCAATGCGTTGTACGAGCTGGTGGGCCGCGCCTTGCATTTGTGCGGTGACCACGTCCCTTTCGTGGTGGAGCAACCTCTCAACAGTCTGACCTGGGAGACCACTTGGTTCAGTGATTTTGTTTCTCAATACGGAATTCAGGAAACCCACATGTGTATGTTCGAGGGGCTCCGTTTAAAGAAGACTGGTCTATTGGCAAACACGACATTCGTACCCTTCTTTCCACTTGCGACCAATCCCACGAGCACCAACCGTGGATCGACTCTGCGAATTTCCGCACCAGCGATGAGGCAGCTTACCCGCTCAATTTTTGCCGGCAAATTGCCCTGCGCGTCAGCGCATTGGCTGAAGCAGCCGGCTACATCCCCCTTGACCCTCAGAGTACACTCCCCTCTTGTGGTAAACCTTGGAAAGAGGTTCGCCATCTCATGATGGCCAGTGTCGGCACCCAGTCCTCAGGTAACCGCCTGAATCATTTGCCACCGTCTTATCATGAGCGGTGGGTTTCTCAGGGCAAACTTTCCGCCTGCGCCAAACCTGGGTCCAAGTTGGGATCCGGCTTCCCACCAGGAGCCAAGCTCCCCCGCAACCCGCGCACTGTCGACGGCCGATCCCTGATTCTGGTGCCCTTCACCCCAGATAGATGAGGTTCTCAATTCTATTTCCAGTTATTCACACCCTGCCGATGCAACTCCCGTCCTGCCAGTGGACCCAGGACGCTATTCATTTCCATGCTTCCCACAGAGACGACCAAATTTTGCGGCATTGGGCGCAAACATTGAAATCCGTGCTCCAACGTGCTCAGGAACTTGCACCTGCTGAAGCAGACCTGCAGAAGTGCATGGACCCAGCTGTCCTTCCGATCAACAAGCGCAAAAGGACCCTTTTGTTCCAAGAATTGCTCTCCGCTTGTCAACACTCCGATGACCAGCTGATTCCAGACCTTCAATTCGGTTTCCGTATGCAGGGCTGGCATCACGTCTCAGGATACTTGCCTGTTTCACACCAGCCCCCTTCTCTACATCCGGACTCTTTATCACTTTGTGCAGATGCATGTTGCAAGGCCTCCGTCGAGCGCGTATTACGCCAGGCGAACACCGACCACGTCCTCGCAGCCCAGGTTATGAAAGCTACCCTTGAAGACATCCGATCGGGCTCTCTCGGCCCCGGCATGCGCCCTGACCTTTCACCGGTGGGGTCACTGGTGTCGCCTAGATTTGGCGTCACCCAGAATTCCAAGGTGAGGCCGATAGACGACTGCAATTCTCTTCACGGCGCCCACGAGAAGCTGCAATTTCAGGATGTGATTTCCGTTCTTTCCATTTGCAAATGCATTATTACTTCCCATCCGAACCATTTATTCGGACGGACATGGGACTTGGAAAAAGCTTACCGCCAACTCGCAATTCACCCGGAAGATCGTAAATGGACATACATTGCCGTTTACCATCCTGACCTGCAATCATGCCAGGTACACGAAATGTTTTCACTTCCCTTTGGCGCCTCTTCCAGTGTTTTCGCTTTCACACGTTTGGCGCTGGGATTGAATCGTGCAGGATGTATGATCTTCAAGTTCCTTTGGTCCAATTATCTTGATGATTACGCCGTTTTCTCAAATTCCGCTTTGCAGAAGGCCTGCGAGACAACCGTCAATGCATTCTTCCACGTTTTGGGGATTCGGACTAGCAGGTCCGACGAGAAGTGTGTCTTGTTCGCCGAGGTCTTTGACTGCCTGGGTATTACTTTCCTCTTGCGCAAAACCCCTGGTGAATTGTTCATTCAGAACACTTCCAAACGCTGCGCGGAACTATGCAAAATGATTACCGACATTCTTTCAGCAGATTCACTCTCCTTCAAGGAGAGTCAATCCCTACGCTCAAGACTCTTCTTCGCGGAACAACACCTTTTCGGGAGAATAGGGATGGCAACCCTCAAGTCTTTACGGGTATATGAAAGCGTGAACCTGTTGCAACCCATTCCGCAACACCTCCGCAGCATGCTGTCAGCCATGCGCCTGCGCTTGGCAGACAACCAACCACGCCCCGTGCCGCTACTGCCCAGGAAGACTTGGCACTTTGTTCACTGATGGAGCGCAGGAGGACAACACCTCCATTGGTGGGGTCCTCACTGATTCCCATGGAGCGCCGCAATCTTTCTTTTGCGCCGTGCTCCCAGAATCCGTTACGCGCCTGTGGCCCCAGCATCATGTTCTTCATTGTGAGCTTCTCCCGGTCTTATTCGCCCTTCTTGCTTGGGAGTCCACCTTGAAGAATTGCAATGTATTTTTCCACTTGGATTCCGAAGCTGCGCGTCATTGCCTTATCAAGGCTACATGCGCCCAGAAGCAGGCGCAAGAAATCATGAATGCTTTTATGATAATTGAATCACAAGCCGCGATTACTCCTTGGATTTGGATTGTGCAGCGAGTCAAACCCCGCTGATGCCCCTAGCCGACTGGATTTTTCCACCAATTCTACGCAATGTCCACAAGTTGTCGTTTCAGATCATGCACTCTCAGAGCTTGTGCGCGCGGTTCATTCCTCTGAACCCCTGGCCTCCTAGTGATGACGGGGAGATACCTTCGGCCCCGGGGTTCCTTGAACAATGGGAATATTCAACCCCAGGTCCTCGTTACCTTTCGCTCGTTTCACTTGCCCCCCTTTTTGTTCTTCATCTTTTGATACCCAACCTCTTTTGGGTTTTCTTGCTACTCCTTTTTCAGAGGGGCTTGAGAAGGACAGTGTCTCCCTGTCTGATTAGAGGACAACTCCCCGTGCTTTTGGTAGGTCAGCGAGAAAAAGATGCTTCGAGCGACTGCCTCGATTTCGCAACACTGTCATGTTGCCCTCGTGACCTATTTGTCTGGTTTTCGAACACGGTTCTAAACTCATGTACTGGTTTCCCTCTCCCCTGACAGTTGTAGCTTTTGGGAAACAGTTACTGATTCTTCATAGGTGTGGCTCGAGAACAAACGAATCACAGAATGAGAAATTAAGGTATGCTTCTGATAAGACGCTCCTTTAATTTCGCTTGGCGTTGAATCGGTTGTTTGTGATTAGTTTGGGCTCGAGCACACTCGGCTTTATTTGAGAAGCACTCACAACATGTTCTTTGTCGGCAGCGTCCGGCGCCTGTGTTCCACTTCCGCACATTAGCCTTTATCGGCGATGTGCCCATGCCCATTTGCCATGTTGTGTCCCTGTCGCCATACTTGTCCGCCTGTCAGGCACATCGTGAGGCCCCCGCTCTCACCGCTACGGATCGATGTGTTTCAAATCTTCGCTCGGAATGATCCGGGAAAGGAATATTCAATGGAATATTCAACCGAGAATATTCAACCCCAGGCCTGGGAATATTCAACCCCAGGTCCTCGTTACCTTTCGCTCGTTTCACTTGCCCCCCTTTTTGTTCTTCATCTTTTGATACCCAACCTCTTTTGGGTTTTCTTGTTACTCCTTTTTCAGAGGGGCTTGAGAAGGACAGTGTCTCCCTGTCTGATTAGAGGACAACTCCCCGTGCTTTTGGTAGGTCAGCGAGAAAAAGATGCTTCGAGCGACTGCCTCGATTTCGCAACACTGTCATGTTGCCCTCGTGACCTATTTGTCTGGTTTTCGAACACGGTTCTAAACTCATGTACTGGTTTCCCTCTCCCCTGACAGTTGTAGCTTTTGGGAAACAGTTACTGATTCTTCATAGGTGTGGCTCGAGAACAAACGAATCACAGAATGAGAAATTAACTGGACGCGGCGGCCAAGCTGCTTTCTGCAGGCTGTGTCGTCCACGGTTATCTGGGAGACTCGTTCCTGTTCTCGTCGAGCGACGGCGGCTTCTTTGCAGAGGCAGTCGTTCTCCGAGGTTGGGGTGAACAAATTCACCACCGCATGGCCCCTGCAAATTTTCGTGCAATTAGTAGCAGCCTGGGCCCATAAACATAAATGGTCAGTAATCGCCTCCCACACACCGGGAGAGCATAATATCTGGGCAAACCAGCTTAGCAGAGGCAATACTGCCGTTTTTAAGAATAAGCCGCAATCTAGAGTGCGTTCACACCGCGCGATTTCTGGCCGCATAAGTCCTTGCATCCTCACGATGCTCCTTGGCGGCCAGAGCGTAGGGCAGCCTCGCAACTGCACTGAAGAGGGGCCGTTTGCTCAAAACCTTTTTGTGGGGGTATCTGTGCAGGCTCCGCATGGGACGGTCGGGCTGCCTAGTCGGGCTTGCGTTTTTTATTGCTTGTTACCTCTTGGCTTGAAGCAGTGAATAGGATTCTAACGCTTGGGGTTTTTATTTCCCCCGTGCTTTAATCCTGTTTGAATCTTCAGCCGCGTTGCCGTTTATGGTTCAATCCATTTGGAGGGACGGGGTTAGAGGGTTCGATTCCTCTTGTTTTTTTGAGCCCACCCACCCGTTCCAGACTCAGTCCGATAAGTGAGGACGCATTCCTCAGAGTCCCTCGCGAGAGCACGCTTTGCTTCGTGTGGGACTCAACGTTACAGGACCAGCCATTGGTCCTATCATTTGAGGACGCTTTCCTTAGCATTGCTTCTTGATGTGCCAAAATACGTACAGTTTTGTTTCACACCCCTGGGGAACACACCCTGTGAACAGGTTGAACACGTGTTGTTAACCTTGAGGGTATCTGTGCAGGCTCCGCATGGGGATGCAGGTGAAGGGGATGGACACGCTTTGTCATCCCTCCTGCATCCCCGAGCCTGGACTTCTGAGCAACGCCTAATAAAAAAGGAGCGGAACGATTGGGTCGGTCGAACTTGCGCTATTTATTGCTTGTTCCCTCTTGGCTTGAAGCAGTGAGCAGGATTCTAACCCCTTCACCCTTCTTCCTTCGAACATCATCCGCTTCAGTCCCCTTCTTCCGTCGAGCGTCATGCGAACATCATGGGGTGCCGCGCCCCCAAACCCCTCAGCTGGTTTTTTAGAATGTGCGCAAAGTTCCTTCAGCCCCCTGCAATCCCTTTTTTCCTTCGAGCATCATCCCTTTCAGTCCCCTGCTTCCTTCGAGCATCACGCGAACATCATGGGGGGTGGCAGCCTTCCCAACCCCCCCGCGGGCGTTTTGAATGTGAGCAAAGATGTAGAGTTAGCCCCCTTCTTCTTTTGAGCATCATCCGCTCAGTCCCCTTCTTCCTTCGAGCATCAGGCGAACATCACGGGGAGGCTTCTCAGCCTAAAGCTCTCTTAAGCTTTCCTATTCCCATTTTAATCACTCCGTAAGCCCTTGAAAGGCTTCAAACCCCTTGAAGCGTTTCTGAAGCCCCCCTTTCAGCAACCCCTGAAGTGCGGGCCCCCCCCCCCCGCCCTTTAGCTCCCCCTTCGACCTTAAAACCTTAAGCCTTCGTTAAAAGGTGGCTTAAGGTCCTCAACCTTCAGCCTCCGCCCCCTGAAGCGGCCCCCTTAAGCTCCCCCTTCAAGTCTGGTTGTTGAATTCTAACATTTGAATCTTGAGTTCGGGCCTCGCGATGAAAATGCGGCGAGGTTCCTAAGCTGATCAGCTCAGTCATACTCGCCTGGTACACACATAGGATGCACTATGTATGCTGTGGGCTTCATGCAGCACAAGCTGCGCGAAAATTTGCGGGAGCCAAGCGGTGGTAAACAGTTTGTTCACCCCGATTCGGCAGCTGTGTTGCCCGTAGCACTCCCTCGCCCTCGACCCTCCGGGCGTCACCGCTGCAGCAAGCCGAGACGCCTTATCTCGGGCCTGCAGGCCTCCAAAGCGGACAGTCACCAATCCGAGCTTAAGAGTCCGTTGCTTGAAGTGAGCTTTCAAGCAAAGAAACCATGACACCTGCCGACTACGTGGCTATGGACCCGAGTCTCAAAGACAAATCGATTGTCTTACCTGACTGCTCAGATGGTTAATTTGGCCCTTGCAAAGCAATTGCCTTCCTGGCTGAGATTGAACAGATATTTTTTGGGCGTGTTTTTGGGCTGTCGTGGCCAACAAAGTTTTGTATCAGTCCTTTTCAGCGTTATTTTGGGGGCAGTCGCCCAGACTAAAACCAACGCCATCCATCAGACTTCAAACATGATTTGGAGTCCTTGAATCATATGTTGCTATTCGCAACAATCGCAGCTTTGCGACCAAGCAAGAGGCAGCATATTCCAGGCCGTTGGCGGCTGCATTGCTCGATGGCTTTGCTTAGCGGCATTGCGCAGTGGTGCAATTCCCCGCGCGGAATCCTACAACTTTTTTGCAAGTTCTGCCTGTGTTGCGTGCCAGACTGAGCCGAAAAGCTTCTCTGGCTACCTCCGAGTGCATCCTGTTGTGGCAATTTCTGGACCCATTGAGTTGTTGCCTAATGTGCAGATAGCGGCTAAAACAGGATTTGTCCTTGTCTGCATCTGTGCAGGCGCCAGTGCGTGTGCTTCCTGTTAATACGAAGCTTCTTTGTGTGACTCCATAACAGACACTGGAGGAAGGGTGGCTCGAAAGGCATGTCTGTGTCGGACTTGCTAAAATGCATGAGTGTGTGCAGCCACGTGTCAGTACTGGAGTGTCGCCGTGTGCCAGTGGGCAACGTGCCCACGGAGTGTTGTGTTCCAGGTGCCGAAACTTTTGATGCGCAGCGCAAAAATCACTCAAGCTTGGGGCTTGCCATGGTCTGAGAAGCAGCATCTCCAGCCTCCCAGGAGACCCAAACAACCTCTTGAAGGAAAGGGAGGATGACATTTCTCTTCTTCCTCAAGCCCCCGATGGATCTGCCTGGAGCAGAGGCAACCGCAGAGCATCTACCTGATGTTACGGGTGACACTGATGCCTCTTTGAGTCCTCAGTGATCGTCGAGACCATCGGTATTGTGGCATTGCTGTAGGTGCGACGCCGTCCGAGTTTGGTTGCGTGTGGTGGGGGCTTTCCTCTTGATTGCGGGGCGTGATCTTGAGGTTTGTGTGGTCGCGATTTGCGCAGATGTGCTGCGGATACTTTGCGTTCTTTGCCGATAGCCATGCCTACGGGCTTGAATCCTCGGCGCTACTACAGCGTATTTGACGGTCTTCACGGCGAGTACCATTTCTGTTTGGTGCCGGAGTTGTATGTCATGGACGCATTTTGTGCTCCTTTTTTGTTGGTTCCGTCTAGGACCAGATGGTGATTCTGTTTCGTGGCATGTGCATATGGCTCTTCCTGGCTATGCGATTTACGGGCGGGGCCCTTGATATTTCGAGAGGGCTGTGTGGTGGATAAGGTGCGTGCCTCATTGTCGATAGCCATGCCTACGGGCCCGAGGACGCGGACGATGATGCTACACTCATACGGCTTACTTGCTATGAGGAGGCTGCGATAGTTGGATGTGTGTTTGATTTTGGGTCAGTTCAGGTCAGTTTAACATGGTGCGAGTGTCTCTTGACCAAAAAGGGGCTAGAGCGTAGAAATGCCGACCTGAAGACCCGTATGAGCTGCGCCTTTGTGATCTTAAAGAGACACCGGTAGGTGCGTCTGGACGGAACTTCTTAAGATACGGAAACAGGTGAGACAGGGGCTTCTGACATGTCCTTGGTAGGCTTGAAGGAGTGAACCGGTTTTTATCACGTTAAATAATCTCTCACACCCCCCCCGCTTGATGAACTACAAAGCGTAAACACGTCAACGTTTCTGCTCAAGCAAAGTTTCTGCAGGTTCTGATGAGCGAGCTGTTTGCGCGATGCTTTGAGTTGAAGCTGTGGGCGAGACTGCCCGTGATGCTGCGCGTGATGTTGCCCACGATACTGCGTCTCATGCTGCTCTTGCGCTTCAAAGTTGTGATTTCTGAGCTGGAGGTGCGAGAGCGCGCTTTCCGTTAAAGCATGTGATTTTCGAGCGCACGTCGCGCACCTTTGGCGTGTAGAAACTTGCGTACTACTTTAGCGCTTAGAAGTGCCGTCTTTGCGTACTGATTTCGCTCGTCAACCAAACGATTTTACAGCCGGATGTGCTACGAATAATTTAATGAGCTGGCAGTTCGGCGACGTACTCTTTTTGCACCATGCCATTACTGAATACTGGGATACCATTTGCCGTATTTATGGACTTCGCAACGCAATGATGAGTACTCTGCTGGCAAAGAGGAAAACTTCTTTTGTTGCCCTTCATGATTTGCGCACTTTGGTGCCTGAATTCTTTCGAGCTCGCGTCTCTGCGAGCATTTCACCTCATTGCGTGCTCCCTTCTTCCGTGGCGCCAGGCAAAGCCTCCGCCTAGACAACGTGTGGTGACAGCACAAAATCGCCTTTTTGCAGCAACCAATGTTTCCCTTACCATGTCTTCGACCTTCCGGCCTGGACCCGTCTATTTTTGCTTGGTTGCTGTCCTCTTTTTTTGTTTTTGGGTTGTTTTCTGCCCCCCTGTTTTGGTTGTTTGGCTCTTTTGCTTTGGGTGTTTGTCAGCAACCTTTCGTTGCCTTCGCTGGGGCTGTGTTTTTTGTTTGTTTTTGTCTGAAATGTACATTGCGGGCCGTTTTCACAAAACAACACATATCAGGAACCTTTTGCTTCGACGCGACAGTTTCGCGCGAAATGGAGGGGGCGGCAACAACAGGCTGGTCTGGGTGGTGCCCGCTATGTTTTTTGAGGAAACCTCGTGTGCGTTTTTATTCTTTTCGAAAGTGAAGCTTTTGTGTGTTTCCTCCGCAATAAGAATCAGTCGGGGAAGGAATGTGGACTTTCTTCTGGTCATTGTAACACTGAGCTGCGAGAACGTACTCTAATTACTGCATACTGCTACATGTGCACGAAGTAAACTTCAAATTGGGGCCTGCCGATTCAGACACGAGCGGCGCGGTGAGGACAAAGTGATCATACATCACACGTTCCGAGCCTTCCCGAGTTGCGCGGCAACTTGTGCCACTGGCGACGCTTGCGGACATTTGTGGGTGTTTGCGGGCGTTTGCGGATGTTTGCGGACGCTTGTGGATACACCGACGCATTTGGCGAGCGCAATGAGAAACCCGCGAGACATACAAGGTTTGATTGACGTCATCAAATACCGAGCTTCAATCAAATTGACCGAAGATAACGCGCCTGAGGAACCTGAAGAACACCCAACTTTGCAGATGGGTCCCTTTGCCGGACCAACCCCGACAAATACGAGACCAAGCTGATGCTCGTGCAGCGCAATCCGGCTTGAGGCGGCCAAGACGAAATTCCGCAAAACCCACCGTATACATGCGGGGTTTTGCGGCCGGCCCCAAATGCTTTCGGTTTGACAAGGATTTCGGATTAAGACCCAGGTGGGACGCAAAATAGCAACTACCATCTACAGGCAGGATTGCGTCAGCGGAGCTTGCTTGATCCTAGTTGAACATTTTACCTTAAGCTCATTTGCATGCTGGGCAGCATGTGTGGGTGGTGCATACGTTGCTTGTTGAGCTTGAGCATAACTCTGTGATACCAATAATGCCCAAAGAACCCGTTATATGATATTGATGCCAGATGGTCGTGGCGCCCCGCTACCGATTGCGGATTGGGATTCTTCTGCGGGCATTTGTTTGACCAAAGGGCATTTGATGTCGCCTGCCCTAGCGCGATCTATCAGCATTTGGGGTCGCTCTTGAGCACTGGATTCCAGAAACAATCTTTCGCTACTTTTTGGTTGGACTGTGTGAACCAGGAGATCTCAGCTTTTTTGCCGAACACTCTACCATTAACCAGTGCTGTCCGTTGAACACTTCTTTCTTGGCAAGAATAAATGGGGCGCCTGAAAGTGTAGGAACTCCCTATGCGCATCCAGACAACCCCGATATGAACTTGCTGCTCGTGGACGTTTGCATTCCTACTTTGTCATGCTATAGATTCCACGACCTTTGGAGCACCGCACTAGTCCATTTTCTGTTTTAGATCCGGCGCTTTTTTCTTGTTGGCCCGCCTTCAAAAGAAGCCTTTTTTGAGGGGGGCGGGGTATGGGCAGGGCTTTTAGTTTTATCATTCATTGCACAGGGGTTAGGCAAAGTTTGCTTGCTGAAAACAAGCAGACCGGGACCCCTCTTGGGAGAAAACGGGACACCGACAGCTGGCTTTTCGAACCATGGCTCACTGATGTTCAAGGAGATGGCCCGATGATTCATGACTCTTTTGGCACCCCAGAGTCTTTCGTGCCTTTGTCTATACGTTTTTATTTTGGAGGCAATTTTTGTGCTTTCCCATTCTTCACAACTTCTGTGCCCATTCTACCATTTTCTGGTGGAGTTTCTTAACCATTTTACAAAAAAAGACAGTTGATTGTTTCCTAATTCTCAAGTGACCGAAAGCTGGTGGGATCCAAAAAAGGCCACCTTATTTCAGGTCTCTTTGACCCGTAAACTGGGCAACCCCAAGCCAACTTTTGCTGCAGACGCTTTGAACTTTCACCGACGGGCTCGAGCCCACCAAAATCTCAAAAGCTGGGGGTTAAGACCCACTTTTCACATCGGGAAGGTACTGTTTGGCCAGGGATCAGTAGTATTCCGAGACAACAAAGGGAACATGCAATACCCTTCAAAATGGGGAACGATTTTAGATTTTGTTTGGGACATACACGACAAATATCCATGAGGCAGCAGTACCTGAGGGGTATCATTTCAGCACCCATTTGGGTGTGTCTTATTCTTGAGGGTACTCTTTGGTGAAACGCAGAGCCTAATGGAGAGGGAAAACCATGTCCTTTGAGACAGACCCATGTGGGTGTATCATAGCGGTCTGAAAGGGGCTCCACTCTTGGGAGTTTCCCATCTTTCGAGAATCGGCGGAAGGGCAAGACTCTAGTGTGTGATTCGCGTGTGCGTGAGAGCCTGAGCCTGTTGGAGGGGGCATGGTTTCACTGCTGGGTCTGACCCCCAAGTTATTTTGGTAAACGGCTGCTTCGAATGCTAGAAACAGGGCATTGATGCCCTTGAACAGGCTACTTGTTGGTTGTTTCCAGGTCTTGTTTGTTGGTGCTTTTCGACCTCAAGCTTCTGCCAACGCACCGCCTGCGCAGCAGTCTGCGGACTTGGGTGTCGTCTTTTGGACGTTCCATCTTGCTTTCTGCCTCTGCGCTGCATGAGCGGGCGCATTGAGGGGGACGAAGCGAAACAACTTGCTGCTCGTTCATGGCATGTACGTCCGACGCAGCCGACGCAATCTGCCAAGAGCCGCGTGCAAACAGCCGGACCAAAGTCTTGCCGTGGCCAAGCTTGGGCCTCGTCACAGGCGCCTGCCGAGTGCTAGTTTTCTCTGGAGCAGGGCGGCTCCGCGAAGAAAAGCGTCGATTTTCTTGTGAGTTTTTGAGTCGACTCGGCCTTGCTTGGCTATTGGCGGATTTGATGGCCTACATGTTTGCGATGGCGTGTTGCCGCTGTTTCCGTCATGGCATGCCATGACATCACGAGGTCGACAACGACAATGACAACGACGACAACGACCACGAAGACGTCGACGTCGACAACAACAGCAGCAGCAGCAGCAGCAGCAGCAGCAGCAGCAGCAGCAGCAACAACAACAACAACAACAACAACAACAACAACAACAACAACAACAACGGCAACCACCACCACAACCACAACAACAACGGCCGCGGCAGCGGCAGCGGCAGCGGCAGCGGCAGCGGCAGCGGCAGCGGCAGCAGCAGCAGCAGCAGCAACAACAACAACAACAGACAACGCCACCCATGCCGACGACTCCAACAACAACAGCAACAGCAACAGCAACAGCAACAGCAGCAGCAGCAGCAGCAGCAACACCAACGACCACAACGACCGCGACGACAACGACAACGACAACAACGACAACAACGACAACAACAACAACAACAACAACAACAACAACAACAACAACAACAACAACAACAACAACAACAACAACAACAACAACAACAACAACAACAACAACAACAACAACAACAACAACAACAACAACAACAACAACAACAACAACAACAACAACAACAACAACAACAACAACAACAACAACAACAACAACAACAACAACAACAACAACAACAACAACAACAACAACAACAACAACAACAACAACAACAACAACAACAACAACAACAACACAACACAACACACGACAACGACAACGACAACGACAACGACAACGACAACAACCACAACAACAACCACAACTGACCACGCCACCGATGCCGACGACGACCACAACGACGACGACTCGACAACAGAAACGACGAAACGGTGACGCTAACCAACTGGCTTGGCGTATAAACGCAGGCTGTGCCGCGAGGCGCGTGAGCGTACGCGGCGGATGTCGATGCCACCAAGTCCCCTCGAAGTTCCGTGTCTGACAGCTTCCTTTCCAGCCTCGACCCGTTTGACGTGCTGGCGCTGCTTCGCACCCCGGGTTTGTCGCCTTGAGAACCAACCGAAAAAAGTGCATTCCACGTGAGGAGCCATGCGTCGAAGCCAAGGTGGGGCCGCCCGGGGACGCATGCCCGCACCCACGTCTTCGGTGGATTGGTTGAGCCGGCGCCATTGTGGTCCGCTTGAGCACCAGAGCCGCCGCCGCAGAAGTTTCCCCCGAGTGCCCGAACAGCTGCGCGGAGCTGCTGTGCATGCGTATGTGCGGCGCTGGGCTGCTCTTCTCGCAGTCGCCGCGCAGCGCGCGCTCGCCGCGAGCCCGCTGCAGCTCCAGCTGTTCGGGGAAACGTGCGTTGACGGCGCGGAGCCGCCGGTGAGCGATTTGCTCGCCGATGCCAGATGGGCCAACGGGCCGGCACCGAGCCGCCTTCCCGTTTTTTTTTTGGGGCCCCGGCCGGCCTTTTCGTTTCACTGTCTCGCCCCCTCGCTTGCAGTCGGAAAACAGTGTGCGAGGAAGAAAAAAATCGACCACCAAAAGGCGGCTGCCGCCGCGGGCCGAGCCCCGCCCACGAGCCGCGCCCCTGCCACGGGCCCGCCCGCCCGCGGCCACGCAAGCGGCGCCGCGAGCTGGGGGACCGCTACGGCGGAACGTCCTGCAAGTCACTGTTGCAGGCCGCGGGTCAGGCGGGAGCGTCGCAAGAGGCGGGCCAGGCGCGCTCCGGCGGTGGCTGAGGACATGGCGCAGGGCTCACTGTAGGCGACTGTGCCGCGTTCCCGGACGTGGGCGGACTGCGTGCCGGCACAGGAGAGGGCAAGACCGGCGCCAGTTGTTGTTCCACCTGCACTTGCCTCCGCTCGTCGGCCGCTCAGGTGCAAAAGGACACGCGTGCGCTACGCCCCGCTACTAGGCAACAGGGCAATGATGTTTTTGGCTGCCCTTTGTTGTTGGTTTCCTGTTGGCTCGGGCCGAGTAGGGGAGGTCGAGGTTGGTGCAGCACGATACTCGGAGCAGGGCTTCTTCCTCGTGCCGCCTTGGCGGCTTTCGGCGTTTTCGACGCCTGCCCGCCACAGCCTCGAAGGCCACCTCTCTGCCGGCGGCCGCTGCCCTCCGCACGGCCAAAAAGGGCACGGCGGCAGGCCTGTCCAGCGCCGCAATTGACCACTACAAAATCCTGCTGGCTGATGAGGCCACGCTCAAAGCTAGCCAGCGCGGATGTCCCAGAGCCCATACTCGCAGCGCTCGCCCTTGCTTGCCTCACGGCGGGCGTTGCAAAAGCCTGGTGATCCCGCCTCTCGCGCGTTGCTCCTTTCCAAGCAGGCGACCATGCCGGGTGCTTCTTCACTTGCCGTTGCCGGGGGTGAAGGCAAGCAGGGCAAACATCTACATTGCGGCGGGCATGGCTGGAAGCCCGGGGTGAACTCGGGAAGGGAGGCGTAGCCACGGTGACCGCCTCGTGCGTGCCAACGCGTGGGGTGTCAGAACGCAATTCCGGCGAGGAGGGCACAAACTCGGGCCCTGATGCAGCAGGCGCGGACATGGCACGGTTGACCGTTGGTTTATACTGGAACGGTCCTGCGGTCCACGTCGGTTCCCCCAGGCTGTTGACCGTTGATCACGGGGCCGGTCCCCCAAAGGCGGCTGACCGTTGATCACGGGGCCGGTCCCCCCAGGCAGTTGACCGATGGTTACGGGGAGGGTCCCCCCAAGCCTGTGTGTGTGTGTGTGTGTGTGTGTTTGTGTGTGTGTTTTTTTTTCCCGACCCCCTCCTGGCCAAGGAGGAAAGCCGGGTGGGTTTGTTTATCCTGGGCTCACCACCCCAGCAGCGGTTTGTTTATACTGGGCCCGCCACCCAGCGGTGCACGACGGCTTGTTTATCCGGGGACCGTCCCCCAGCAATGCAATCCGTGGCGCCCGCCGCGCAGCCCAAAACAGAAACAACAACCAGGGGGGGGCAGCCCAAACACCCAAAAAGAACAACAAACAAAGGAGACCCAAAAGGGAGGCAGGCAGCCAGCCAACACAAACCTCGAGCCAAAACGGCCTTGAGCCAAAATGGCTACTGGGGATGACGTGGACGAGGCGGCGAACGAGGTCGAACGCCTCGGAACCGAAGCGCCTGCCGATCTCACAGCCAAGGACGACTAAGCGCTGCGGGCCTGGACCCGCAAGCTCAAGGTATCGCGCCTGCTGGCGGCGCGCTACGTCGAGCACGGCGCCATCGTGCTCAGCAGCCCACAGGTGAGGGTGGCCATTCCGGCGCACATCGCAGCAAAGGGCCTCACCAAGGCGAGTGGCGCCATACAGGACGAAGTCCAGACGCCGGCGATCACCTGCGGCGACCCCAGGCGCGGTTCTGTGTGCCAGCAAGGCCTCGCGCGCGACACACCCAAGCCTGCTCGATGAGGGGGGCGCGGCGGGCAAGAAGACCCCTGCGAGGACACGCAGCAGCATGGACGGCGAGGAGCCGACGCAAGGCGACATGCATGTGGGCGGGTGGAAGGGTGGCGCCGGGTAGGCAGCAACTTGCTCGCGAAGGTAGGTGTGAGGAACACGAGACGCGCGGAGCTGCCAACCGGGCGGCGCAGCACGTGCCAGGACGATGCCAAAAGGGGCAATCGTCCCAGCCGCTGTGGCGGAGCAAGTCTCGCACGCGGCTGCTTCGCAAAGGCAAGGAGCGGCGGCCTCATCCCCCACCAGCAGCTCGCACACACAGCGCTCAGCAGCCTCAGGTCGGTGTTGCGCCATGACGGGGAAGCAGTCCGCCCCAGTAGGCTGATGGGGCCGCGCGCTCCGCGCAGAGCAAGCCAAGGCCACCCGTGCGTGCAGGGACGAACGTGCAGGCGCGGGCGTGAGGCCAAACACCCCCACACTCGCCCAGAAGGAGTTGCAGGGTGTCCCACGTGGCTGATTGGGAAGGCGGCTCTGTGCGGAGGAGATGCTGAGCGCGCAGAGTGGCCTGTATGCGGGCATTCATACCATGCCTTGTGCCTTGCTCGTTCCCGTGCCCACGTGCAGCGCATGCAATGCGCCCTATGCAGGCAAGGTTGGCGACCGGTGACAGCGACCTTGAAGCCTTATGTGGCCAGCTTGGAATTGATTGGCACGCCCTGCAGCTGCATGACCCTGTGCCTGTCCAGCCCCCGCCCTCTGCCGGTGTTGCTTCTGTTGACGCTGACGTTGCTATGGCTCCCGCGGCCCCCGAGCTTGATGCTTTTGTTGCCTCAGCTCCCGTTGCGCCTGCGACCCAGGATCTTGTTGAGCCCGCGCTTCAGCCAGCGGTAGGTCCTCACACCTGGACAGCTGCCCGGCCCCCCCCTGCAGAGGGCCAAGTGCCTCCGGTCAACAGTTGGTTTTTCGTGCCGCTCCTTCTTGCCGGCGAGGCCTTTTGCTCCAAAATGCGGAACGCCAATGGTCGGCTCATCCCGTTCTCGCCGTCGGTTGGCAGGCGGCTGTGTCTCAACTCCGTCGTTCACCGCCGGTGCCTCTGTCTCGGTTCCTGTCTGTCCTTGAGGCCCTGCAGGATGTTGCTGCCTTGGATGGTCGACGCGTTCCTGCGGCCGAAGCCTTGCTGGTGCCGTCGCTCCGTGAGGCGGGCACTGCCTTGCCGACCCATACGCTTGTGCATTTTCGGTGGGTTTGGAGGGGTATTTATTTTAGGAATTTTTTTCGTTTTTTTTTGGGAATTTTTTTCGCTTTTGGCTTCTTGGCTTCTTGGCTTCTTGGCTTCTTGGCTTCTTGGCTTCTCGGCTTCCTGGCTTCTTGGCTTCTTGGCTTCTTGGCTTTTCGGCTTCTTGGCTTCTTGGCTTCTCGGCTTCTCGGCTTCTTGGCTTCTTGGCTTCTTGGCTTCTTGGCTTCTTGGCTTCTTGGCTTCTTGGCTTCTTGGCTTTTCGGCTTCTTGGCTTCTCGGCTTCTGGGCTTCTCGGCTTCTGGGCTTCTTGGCTTCTTGGCTTCTTGGCTTCTTGGCTTCTTGGCTTCTCGGCTTCCTGGCTTCTTGGCTTCTTGGCTTCTTGGCTTCTTGGCTTTTCGGCTTCTTGGCTTCTCGGCTTCTCGGCTTCTGGGCTTCTGGGCTTCTTGGCTTCTTGGCTTCTCGGCTTCCTGGCTTCTTGGCTTCTTGGCTTCTTGGCTTTTCGGCTTCTTGGCTTCTCGGCTTCTCGGCTTCTGGGCTTCTTGGCTTCTTGGCTTCTTGGCTTCTTGGCTTCTTGGCTTCTTGGCTTCTTGGCTTCTTGGCTTTTCGGCTTCTTGGCTTCTCGGCTTCTGGGCTTCTAGGCTTTTCGGCTTTTTGCTGGTTTATGCGGCTTTCCCCCCAACCCCCCCGCTACGTTTTAGATTTTCTGCAGAGATTTAATTAGTTGCACCCCTAGTTGAATCATCAATTCTTCCAACATCATGGGGGGGTTGCACCCCTAGTTGAATCATCAATTCTTCGACCATCATGGGGGGGGGCTGCCGCCCCCCCCCAACCCCCCTGCTACTTTTTAGACTTTTTGCAGAGATTTAATTGCACCCCTATTCAAATCATCACTTCTGCAAACAACATCG